>SJYO01033645.1:48599296-48997867 GCA_006410555.1 Capra ibex | reverse complement strand
CCCCGGATTCTGGAACACACCTCAGTCACGGCCTTGGACTCCTAAGGAGAGGTCACGACTGTACCTAGAACCACATGAAGACCTCAGAGGGGTGCCCTCATTCAGGAGCAGAGCTCACCCCCGTACGTGAACACGAAAGGAAGGCTCGACATCGTCGTCACAGAGTGAAGGGAAGCTCACCTAGTTCCCTAGACACCGAAAGGGAGGTTCGAAAGGGTCCTCCGAAAGGGTGCTCCGAAAGGGTGTCCCGACAGGGTGCACGGTGGCACCACACTCAGCTTGGAGCCGAACTTTCAGATCCGTCACGTCCCTTTTGTCCAAAGGGACCTTACCTGACTCTGTGGGTCCCCTGAGACCCTTAACACCGTGCTGGGACCTCAAGAAGAGCGGAAAGGACACCTATCGCGGAGGAGAACTCTACGCTACCCTTGTGGCCCTTAAGATATGGCTAGTGCGTCCCTTTCCTAGGGAGGAGAGCTCGATCCTCCGCCTTTGCCCCGAGGATACTAACACCCGCCCTGGGAGCACGAAGGAGAGCTCACCTCTGCCCATACAGACCCTTGAAGAGCTCAACGTCGTTCCCACACTTCCTGGGAAACCTTCAAGGTCTCCAATACACACTAAACGGACCTCTGCGGAGACGCCTTTACCCGGAGTAGAGCGGAGCTCCCCTCTTGGAGGACCTACAAGAGCTCAACGTCGTCCACGAGAGCTGAATGCTGCCCCTGGAGTCCCTGGGCGACACCACCGGAGTCCTTTCCGGTCAGGGGTACGCTCAACGAGACCCAGGAGAGCCCTAAGGAGAGGGCAGCTACGTCCCCGGATTCTAGAACACACCTCAGTCACGGCCTTGGACTCCTAAGGAGAGGTCACGACTGTACCTAGAACCCCATGAAGACCTTAGAGAGGTCCCCTCAGTCAGTAGCAGAGCTCACCCACGTACGTGCACGCAAAAGGAGGGCTCGAGATCGTCGTCACACCGCGAAGGGAAGCGCAGATAGTTCCCTAGACACCGAAAAGAGCTCCGAAAGGGTGTTCCGAAAGAGAGCTCCGAAGGGGTGTCCCGACAGGGTGCACGGTGGCACCACACTCAGCTAGGCGCCGAACTTTCAGCTCCGTCACGTCCCTTTTGTCCAAAGGGACCTTACCGGACTCTTTAGTCCCCCTGAGACCCTTACCCCGGACTAGGAACTCAAGGAGAGCAGAAAGGACACCTCTCGCGGAGGAGAACTACGCTGCCCTTGCGATCCTTAAGAAAGGGCTGGTGCGTCCCTTTCCTAGGGAGGAGAGCTCGATCGTCCGCCGTTGCACCGGTGAGACCTTAACCCGCCCTGAGAGCACAATGAGAACTCACCTCTGGCCATACAGCCCCTTGAAGAACTCAACGTCGTTCCCACACTTCCTGGGAAATCTTCAAGGTCTACTATCTACACTAATCGGAGCTCAGCGGAGTCGCCTTTACCCGTAGTAGAGCGGACCTCCCCTCTTGGAGGACATAAAAGAGCTCAACGCCGTCCACGAGAGTTGAATGCTGCCCCTGGAGTCCCTGGGCGAGACCACCGGAGTCCTTTCCGGTCAGGGGTACGCTCAACGAGCCCCCGGAGNACCGGTGTCCTGACCTTTTCCAGTCAAAAGTAAGGTTAGGGTTTCTTTCCGTTACGGTTTCTTACGAGGTTGATGGCGTGGTAACGTGAGTAGAGTGTACGATCTTTTCATTATGAGTTTTAAGAGGTTCGGTCCGAAGTCATTATGCACTTGGCACTTGAAGGTCTACAAGTTCGACCAAAATCTTTTCCGTCTCCTTGGTCTCTAGTTTAACGGTTGTAGACGACCTAGTACCCTTTTCGTTCTCTCAAGGTCTTTTTGTAGATAAAGACGAAATAAGTGATACGGTTTCGGAAACTGACACACCTCGTGTTATTTGACACCTTTTAAGACTCTCTCTACCCTTATGGTCTGCTGGACTGGACGGAGAACTCTTTGGACATACGTCTAGTCCTTCGAGGTCAATCTTGACCTGTACGTTGTTGTCTGACCAAGATTTATCCTTTTCCTTATACAGTTCCGACATATAACAGTGGGACGAATAAATTGAAGATACGCCTCATGTAGTACTCTTTGTGACCTGCCCTTCTTCGTGTTCGACCTTAGTTCTAACGACCCTCTTTATAGTTATTGGAGTCTATACGTCTACTGTGGTGGGAATACCGTCTTTCACTTCTCCTCGATTTTTCGGAGAACAACTTTCACTTTCTCCTCTCACTTTTTCAACCGAATTTCGAGTTGTAAGTCTTTTGCTTCTAGTACCGTACACCAGGGTAGTGAAGTACCCTTTAGCTACCCCTTTGTCACCTTTGTCACAGTCTGAAATAAAAAAACCAGAGGTTTTAGTGACGTCTACCACTGACGTCGGTACTTTAATTTTCTGCGAATGAGGAACCTTCTTTTCAATACTGGTTGGATTTATCGTATAAGTTTTCGTCTCTGTAATGAAACGGCTGATTCCAGGCAGATCAGTTCCGATACCAAAAAAGACACCAGTACAAACCTACAATCTCGACCTGACACTTCTTCCGACTCACGGCTTCTTAACGACGAAAACTTGACACCACAACCTCTTCTGAGAACTCTCAGGGAACCTGACGTTCCTCTAGGTTGGGCAGGTAAGACTTCCTCTAGTCGGGACCCGAAAGAAACCTTCCTTACTACGATTTCGACTTCGAGGTCATGAAACCGGTGGAGTACGCTTCTCAACCGAGTAACCTTTTCTGAGACTACGACCCTCCCTAACCCCCGTCCTCCTCTTACCCTGCTGGGTCCTACTCTACCGACCTACCGTAGTGCCTGACTCACTGACTTGACTTGACTTGACTTCCATAATACCTAAAAACTTCTAAACAATGAAATACCACATGTCGTTTCACTAAGTCCCTAAGTCACACAGTCCACGAAGGAACTTGTTTTAAGGAGGTAAACTCCCCGGGGACCCGGTACAGGAGATGAGTCTTGTCCGTTATTAGGACTTTTGTGTCTCGTCGTACACCACCACGAGTACCCAGAAAAACTGACTTAGTCAATAAGATTGTACCGTGTGTTTTCGTCGGATCTACGATCCTCCCCCTAGGGGTTTGGATAGAAGTTTGTCCTCCGGAACGAGGGAACTTATACCCACGCACTTTGACGCGAACCCTTCCCTTCTCCACATAATACTTATAAAACAGACGTCTCCTGTTTCGTCACACATCTCTCCTACGCGTTCCGGCAGGGTCCTGTGACTCGTGTACCTGTGTTACTGACCTAAGAGTCGGAGCGAGAACCCCGTAGCGTGACAGAGGTGGGGACTATATTCCACTCCACGAGTGTCCACAGGACGTCTCATACCAGTATGTTGGACCTAACCGAGTTAGTCACACAAGGTAGGAGGAACCGGTGGCACTAACCGAGTCCTGACCCCGCCACTGGTTAGCCCCGGGTCCCGGCCATGAGTGCGACCGTAGTTCCCCTTCTCGTCGAGAGTAAGACGACATTCGTCGCCTGGCCACTCCAGTCAGATGTCGTCAACCTCCACGCACTCCAGTCGGACCCCGCCAACCACTGGAAGGAAGAGGGCAGTCCCGTCTCGGCGGCCGGACTCCTTCTCCCGCGACGACTCGGGTCCCCAACTCTCGCGACCAAGGACGACAACAGGGCCTCGAGGTGGACTCTGGACTCCCTCCCCCAGACGGACACTTAGGAGGACGAATAGACACTCGAACAAACTTGGTGTAACCCCAAAGACAGGTCGCCCGATTCACCTCTGGGACCTTTACGATCACACACCCAAAACCGACCGAAGTCCCTTCTTTACGGTCTACTGTGACCCTCTGAGGTGAGATTAGACCTAAGTCCACTTTAGAGAACTTTCACTTCACTTTTCAGGGAGTCAGTACAGGCTGAGAAACACTGGGGTGTCTGATATACTAGGTACCTTAAGACGTCCGTTCTTATGACCTCACCCATCGGAAAGGGAAGAGGTCCCCTAGAAGGTTTGGCTCCCTAGTTTGGGTCCAGAGGGCGTAACGTACGTCTAAGAAATGACCGACTCGGAGTTTCCTCCGGGTTCTTATAACCTGACCCATCGGACAGGGAAGACGTCGGCTAGTCCTAAGGACTGGGTCGTTAGTTTGGCCCCAGAGGACGTTACGTCCTCCTAAGAAGTGGACGACTCCATAGTCCCTTCGGGTTGTAGACAATTCTGGTCGATGATTAACATCCTAATGAGATCAGAAGTGTCCTAATTCCATCGTTGGACGATTCCAACAGGAATAAGATCTCCTGTTTTGACCCCGAGATTCTTCCCCTATTGAGTCGATATCGTTCCTTCACACATGGGTCTGTTTGGGGGGTCTAGGACGACAATCTTGAGTCCCTCCGGTGTACCACACCCCCCCCCCCGAACAGACACACTGTCCCCGATTTCGTGGGTCGGGTATGACCCACGACGCCCCTGGACTGAACCATTGACGGCAGGCCGCCGAGACTCTGTTTGTTTTCGTCAAACGTGACTTCTCTCTTTCCCGTAGAGGGAGGTAGGTGGGTTGATGTGGGAGGCCCATGAGGGTGTAGGACAAAGGAAAGAGAACGAAACACTCCTTTAATTCTCAGTACGAGTACACTGGTTGGTGTAACCGACAGGTGACAAGTATCCGATGGTTGACGTCGACGATGCCGTCTCCGGTTCTCGGAAACGGGGACTCATAGAGAGAAACGTGGTAGCCCCGGGAGGAGGTATGAACGTGTGGTCTCCGGAAAAGACTCTGTACGTCCCTGGGAGGGAGTCAAACGTTGTTCAACATAGGTGGCGACAGGAAAGTTATGGAGGGAACTTTGAGTCGAGTACCCGAGGAAACGGACGTAGTGCCGAGTGGACCGACGGTCCCCTCCCTGTCTCGACTGACACTTAGGTTTCGAGTCTAGACTGTCGACCCTTAGACACATATTTCCTGGTCTAATAAGAGTTACATTTCCGACATCATCCGAGGTCCCCAGGTCTTGATCCCGAACCCGGTTTCACTGAGGTATCCGTTTGCAAAACTACGGACCCCTCCGAAGACCGATATCACCCCGACCCCGTTCAAAGAACTCCAAGACTTCCTTCCGGGTGACACACGTCCAAGTACCACGTATCTGTTCTCTTCCACCTCAGATGGAACCTCCACCAGTGTCGAGCACCTACTCGGTCTGTCCGTCTGTCTAGGGTTTTCGTGGACTCGACGAAAGTACTCCCTCACCACCGTTTCTTTCTCTTGGTCCAGACGAGGGAGCACACCACGGGTCCCGTCCAACAGTGGGTTGATTTGTGAATGGTACCACTACTGGTAGCGACGACAGACGTTTCCCAAATGTGACCGCACACAGAAGTAGACTCGCCAGTCCGGCAGAGATTTGATGTGACCGGCACCCGTACCGGACAGGAACCTGAAAGTGTACAAAGAAGAGAAGGAATGACTTGTAAGTAAAGGTCCTCCCAAAAACCCGACATCCTACAACCCAAAAGAGATCGAAACAGGTTACTCCTAACGAAAAGCCAGTAACCACACCAAGTAAAAAGGTCGAGAGAAAGAACCGAATAAGACACTTAAACAAACACGGTCTCCTTCTCGAGTCGTAGAGGGAAGACCGACTCTACAGTGTGAATGTTGTCGTTACGGATGGTCCTCTAAGACTGGTGTAAACGGCTGTCCCGAAGCAAAACGTCTACTGTAGAACTTTCATGGATATGACAAGAAAGTCTATGCGTTTCCGATGGTGTTTTCTTTGTTTCTGTTCTTAAGAGTTCAAATCAAAATGTTATACACCTCTCAGTCTTTTTAGGAGACCTCTTCCCTTTTCGATGGGTGAGGTAATAAGACCGGATCTATTAGGTACCTGACATTTGAGGTACCCCAACGTCTCAGATTGTTCTGATTCACTGATATTGAAAGTGAAAGTCAGTCTTTTTTAGGTCAAAAGATAGTAACGTCACTAACCGTAACTAACACCTGTGGGTTTCTTACCCCTCTTTACCTCTTTCTTCTGATTTACAACAGTCCACCCCCTCCCTCCTTGCCCCTCACGAACTGTACTTAGGTCTGAAACGACCCTTCACCCCCCAGCCCCCACCCTACCTTATCTTACTCTCTCAGACTTACATCTGTCACCACTACCAATGTGTCGCAACACTTCCGGAATTATAAGGGTTTAACGTAGTTAATTCCATTTTAAATAATTGTTTTTGAATTGTCTTTTTTATGTATTTCGGTATTTTTTTTTTTTAGTGTTCTTTCGATGTGTGTTTGGTCTAATTTTATTCGAGTCCCCTTCCCTTGAGTTAGAGGGGACCCACCCCTCTCTCAACTACCGTAGGTGCCCTTCGTCTGTCCCTACCTCCGACTTCTCGGTTGGCACGAGGACCTGCTCCACAAAGGTCTTTCCCTAGACCCAGAGACAGGTCTCGTTTCCGGACAAGAGGGACGTCCCCACCCAGTCAGTAGCACCCGTAGACCCAAACCCCGTCCTCGGTCCCGTCCGAGAGGGACGTCTCCACCTTTGAGTAGGGGACTGAGCCCAAGAGGAAGGTTTCGGGTTCGTCCACGTCCACGTCCACCTCAACCTCCAAGAGCGACTCCCCCACCCTGTAGCCACGGACCCCGACCCCCAGGACGTCCGTGTCTCTAGGCTAGAAGAGTCCTACGACCGGTCATGGGTCGACCGGGCCACAGAAACTCTGCCCTTTAGAGTCCAGAGCTAGAGGGAAGTCACCTAGGAACCCAGGACGTGGACCTCGTTCGTGGAGATATCCTTGTCCAGAACCTTCACCTCGGACCAACTTAAACTTCCAGTGTCGATCGTGACCCTCTTTTCTTTTAAAACGGGTGTCCGGTCGGAACGGTACACGGATTGACCCGTGATTTCGAAGGATCTCTAAGGGTTTCTTATGGGTCGTATCTTCAGAAGAGACGTTAGATATTCTGCCCACCACACTCCGGTCGGAAACGAGGTCCGGGTCGGGGTCGAGACCCCCTGAGGAGGGACACACCGAGTCGTAGGGGAGGGGTGTGTGAGTGTCCGTGTCGGGGTCGGAGGAGTGGAGACACGAGACGGCACGACCCGACGTCCAGGAGGACGACGGAGTCTCCGTCCCCAAGAGCCCCGAGACCCAACCTCGGCCTACACGACTCGAGGCACCGTCGGACTCTGACCCGGGGCCCCACACAGGACCCACCACAGACCCGGTGTTCGGAAGGGACGAAGGAGAAGTAAGGGTCAACCCGACTGGGGAGGTACCCATACGAGTGGACCTCAGACGTGACCCAGAGTTCCCGTGCCCCCACCACCAGGTTGGGGAGGGAGTCCCTCCACCTGCCCCACAGGGGAAGTAGCCGGTGTAGGTAACCCTTTGAGACGTTACTATCACTGACAGTCGGTCGGAACGAACCTCAAAAGGTTCGACCCGGACCGGTCATACCGACGACGAAGACGGGCGAGCTTGAAGACGAAGGTCGTCTCTGTACACAGACGAGTCTATGGGTGGGCCCTCCTTCCTCTGGGTGGACTCCCGCACTCCGGTCGGACCCGTCGGTCGTGACGGACCTGAGAAGGGTAGGGTGGGTCGGTCGAGAGGGGACCCCACACCTGTGTTCGTCGGGTGCCCGAAGACTGGGTGTAAGCGGACCAGAACGAACTCCGTCTGTGTGGGGTTCTTCGGGGATAGGTACGTGTGTCCCTTTCCTGAGTCCTAATGCACCCACCCTACCCTCTCCCCTGGACCGGACCGGACCACTAGGGCACAATGGAAGGACAAGGAAGCCCGTTTCCCGGTCTCCGGAGAGCCTCCACCCCGACTCGGTCGCAACTGGCGCAAGGGTGTGTGAGACGGATACTCGAGAGGGCTCCGGGGCCGGAGACCCGTCCCCGTTTGTCCTCTTGTAGAACCGTCGTTCACTCGACCGACCCCCGAGGAGAGACGACACCTCCGGACCTATGGGTCCAAGGCCCAAGACAACCCAAGACAACGGCTCTTCACTGTAGTAAAGGACCCAAGAATGACTCCAGGGAATGTGTTTCGAGGGGTTCCCTTGGAGACCCAAAGACTGACAAGTGGGTGGGGGAATCCGGTACACGTCCGTGTCACTGTGGGTGTGGTGGGTGGGGTGTCGGAACTTTCCGGACCCACGTCGGTCCCGGACTCGAGACTCCTGTGTCGACGAAAGTCTGGTCCGAGGAGGAAGAGTAGACACTACACCGGGACCTGTTCGGTACACGGGGAGTCCCAAAGGGGTCAGAGAGGGAGACGTCTTACCCCCAGTAAGAGGGTAGATGACACATCCAGACAGTCGGATGTTCTGGAGGTACGGAAAGTTGGACCCCGACCATAGTGTACCTCGAACACGTGACCCTGAAGGGTTTCCTTCCTAAGTTAAGTCCCAACTGGATCGTGTCTTATCCCGTCTTTGTCCGGACATACCCGAGACCCTGGATCCTTTTCCGTGAGGGGAAGGACGGATAAAGCTCTGGGACGGGGGAGTTACCTTCTGACTTTCCTTCTGAGTTTCCGGTGGAAGAGAATATGTTTTCTCTTGGGTTGAAAGACCAAGAGAAACGGTAACTCAAAGACCAAGTTCCCGGGGTAGAGCCGAAGACACCCACCGACTCGGATATTACCGAGGGACGTAAGAAGAGAAAATGAGAGTATTGGAACCCAGTAAAAGGGGGAAGACCCCACCTACCCGTAACAGTAACGAAGTTTGAAGGTCTATCTAAATACTTTTCAGACATTTTAGATGAGTAAAGGAGAGAAAACAAGTCACAGAGAGAGATCTACAAAGAGAAAGAAAAGGAAAGACTTAAGTCAGATACAGAAGGAGAAAGAGAGACAGAGAGGACACCTACCTACCTACGGAAACTTACGTGTACATATAACAATCTAATCCCAATCCAAAATCCCTGTCCAATCTCACTCTATTTCCCAAATCCAACCTCAACCACAACCCCCTCCCCTGTTCCCACCACACAAAAAAGAACCTCTGAACTCACGACAAACAAGAATCAGACAAAATGTATCCTTGGTGAATAGTCTGTGTACTGAACGTTCATCAGAGAGTACAAGACAAATGATAGAAAAACTAAACACTTACGAATCGAAAAGGCAACGTTTCGACAAGTTAACCTACCTTTGGGTAACCACATGGAACAAAAGGACAAAGGGAATGAACTTCTCTCTGGGTAAAGACGAAGACGGGTGGTTTACACTTCCTTTGAGACTACAATTCCTCGGATGCTGGATACGAATAAAGATCTTTAGAGTATTGTAGTCAGAAACCCAACTGTACAAAGTGACTATAAGTCCACCATACTCTATTTTTGGTTATCTTAAGAAACCTACATCGACAGGCCAAAAAGGTACCTGTAAATGACTTCCGCGGAAGAACAAGGGGAAACATATAAGAGGGGAAGAAACAGTGTCTACTCAACTGGTACCTACGAACCTAAACAAAGACCTGGGAGTTGAAATACTGTCAAGAGGTTTCTGTGTGTTTACAAGTTGTTCAAAATCTGCGAGTCGGAGTGATTAGTGATCCCCTCTGTTCCTAGTGGTAGGGAGTAATCCTACCGTGTGACGTATTTAACACAACAATACACACAATAAAAAAGTCACAAGTGTTAAAAAGTCTCTATGTCAATAAATACCATGACACCTTTGTAACCTTTGTACGACAGTCATACTTTACTACTGACTAAGATTTTTATTATCACAAATTTATACATATTAACTCATAAAATATAGAACAAACTATTTCGTTTTTCATAAATTTGACTTCAACTAACAAAAAATACCTATAATTTCTTATATCGGTATTTCAAGGTGAAAAATGATAGGAGTTTATTTATTTCCATTTAAAAACAGAGGGTATTACAACAATATACTTCCAGTCAGTTTCCCAAATAAATTTCGAACAAGTCTACATCAGTATCGTCACTTTTACGACAATTGTGGTCTTTACAAAAAGATACTATCTTTCAGTTCGACCAGACAGAAAGAGTTATCGGAATTAAAACACAAATGATGTAACACAAAGAAAAATAAAAAAATTAACCTCTTATTAATGAAATGTCAGAACACAACCAAAGACGGTATGTAGTCGTACTGAGTTGGTATCCATATATACAGGGGAAGGACGATTTTGAGGGAGGGAAGAGCGACGGGTATAGTGGGGAGGTCCAACAGTGTCTCGTGATCCAACTCGAGGGACACAGTGTCTCGTTTAAGGGTGAACGAGACCAAAATGTATTCCAGTATATACAGAGGTACGATAAGAGAGTCGACCAGGGTGGGAGAGAAGGGGGTGACACAGGTGTTCAGACATCAGACAAGAGATACAGACGCAGAGGTAGAGACGGAATGTTTATCCAAGTAGTCATTGTAGAAAGATCTACGTAACTATATGTATACGGAAAGAGACTGAATGTATGGAAAAAAAAACCACCATGAAAAGAATTATAAACTGGATTAAACGTTACTTTGTCATTTTCCTAAAGTACCCTACTTTTACCGTTGTTGACTCACAATGTAAAATCGGATCGTGAGGTCCGGGTTCATTTAGATCCATTTAAGTAAAGATACTGTCGAAGAAACTGACTAGTGTAAGTGATGAAAAGGGACAACAGTACACATGTTAAAAGACAAGGGATGTATTATTAATGTACACAGTTCCTAGCAGACAGTCTTCAACATATCGTTACTCCTTTATACAAGTATTACGTCTGTGGTGTTTGTGGGAGGTTTTCCACATACATTATTCTTGTGTAAAACATTACTTAAAGTGAGGGACTTTTATATAAATTTTTTAACTTTTTCACTGTAATTATACCCAATGTCTATCCAAAAGTCACTTCCACCCGATCCGATTGTCGATCCTAGGGTAGAAAGGAATTTTACGTCTTAATTTATATTTCCTTGTGTGTTACCTCTTTTTTTCTGCCAGAGAAGTCATTCACCACAACCCTTTTGACCAGTAACTGAAAATCTCTACCCCTTTGACTTTAAGTTCGTCTGAACGGCCCGTAGTCCCGTAGCAGACCTGGTCGGAGAGTGGGAGGACTGGACCGTCCACGAGTAGGGGAAGGACTGTACGTCGTGTCGTCATTGGGTCGGACATCCCCACGTAGCCCAGTAGGTCTGGAACGGGGACTTATCTCCAAGGGTTCCGGTCGGACCGAGAGTCCCTGACTTTGTCGGACGACCTGAGTTCCAACCCTACCGTCAACTCACAACGGTTTACTTACCCTCCCCTCTTATCTCGCCCGATACTGACTTCAGGTCCCAAGGTAGCAGGACCACCCTTTACATAACAGGATCTAAGGTTTGTAAGTGTTGTATGTGAGTTAGACACCAGACACCGAGTCTGAAGTCGGAAAGTCCACCCATTAAGCCCACTGGGACTGAATTCGTCTGTGTCGCGAGACACCGGGACGGTAATCGGTAGCGTAGGGACAACCGCTCTTTCCGCCGACCTGACTTCCTGTCCACTCGAGCCTAGTGTGGGACCCCTCGCCCTCGTTGTCCCGACGGAAACGCAAGGAAGGTAAAATAATGTCAAAGGTTCACAGATCAATCCTTCCCACTTCAACTGGGGTAAAAAAAACACCACCTTAGGTCTGTCCCCGTTCCATCCGTAAAAAGAATCCCATCCGTACAGATCTCCGTCGAAAAAGTAGCTTGAACGTGGAAGTTTGTGTTCGGGAACGTACCTGAAGTGAATTACTTGTGTAGAAGTCCTTACTCCAAACATATATAGACGACAAAGTGGACAGATGATAGACAAGACGGATAGTCTCACAAACCCCCTACGTTTAAACAACGAAAATAACAAGTAAAACATGGACGTGTACATAAAGTCGGGAGGAGTATAACAGACACTGTTATTTAAGGATTGTTTAATCCCAAGTAAAGTGAGGTCAATGAGTCAACACAGGTCGACAAACGCTTGTGTACCTGACGTCGTGTGGTCTGGAGGGTCAGGAAGTGGTTGAGGGTCCCTAATGAGTTTCAGTAGAGGTAACTCAACCACTACGATAGGTCGGAGAGTAGGAGACAGTAGGGGAAGAGGAGGGTGGTAGTCAGAAAGGGTCGTAGTCCCAGTAAGTTTACTCAGTCAAGAAGAGTAATCCACCGGTTTCATAACCTCAAAGTCGAAGTCGTAGTCAGGAAGGTTACTTATAAGTCCTGACTAAAGGAAATCCTACCTGACCAAACTAGAGAAACGACAGGTTCCCTGAGAGTTCTCGGAAGAGGTTGTAGTGTCAAGTTTTCGTAGTTAAGAAACCGCGAGTCGAAAGAAATGTCAGGTTGAGTGTAGATATGTACTGATGACCTTTTTGGTATCGAAACTGATCTATCTGGAAACAACCGTTTCATTACAAAGACGAAAAATTGTACGACAGATCCAACCAGTATTGAAAAGAAGGATCCTCGTTCGCAGAAAATCAAAGGACCGACATCAGTGTTAGACGTCACTAAAACCTCAGGTTTTATTATTTCAAAGAGTGACAAAGGGATAGATATACGGTACCTCACTACTATACGGTACTAGAAGCAAAAAAATTTACAAGTCAAAGTTCGGTCGAAAAAGAGAGAGTAAAAGGAAGTAGTTCTCCGAGAAGTCAAGGAGAAACGAAAGGCAGTATTCCCACCACAGTAGACGTATAGACTCCAATAACTATAAAGAGAGCCGTTAGAAGTAAGGTAGAACACGAAGTAGGGCAGGTCGGAAAGAGTACTACATGAGACGTATTGTCAATTTATTTCTCTTACTATTATATGTCGGAACTGTGAGGAAAGGGTTAAACCTTGGTCAGACAGCAAGGTACAGGTCAAGATTGACAACGAAGAACTGGACGTATGTCTAAAGAGTCCTCTGTCCAGTCCACGAGACCATAAGGGTAGAGAACTTCTTAACATCTGTCAAACAACACAAGGTGTGTCACTTTCCGAAACCACATTAGTTAATTCGTCTCCATCTACAAAAAGACCTTGAGAGAAGGAAAAGACTACTAGGTTCCCTACGACCTTGAAACTAGAGACCAGGGAGACGGAAAAGATTCATGTCGAACTTGTATACCTTCAAGTGCCAAGTAAATGAGTATGGACCGAACCTCTTAAAAATCGTAATGTAACGATTACACACTCTACTCACGTCACCACACCATCAAACTCGAAAGAGACCGTAACGGAAAGAAACCCTAACCTTACTTTTGACTGGAAAAGGTCAGGACACCGATAACTACTCAAAAGGTTTAAACGACGTATAACTCACGTCGTGAAAGTTTCGTAGTAGAAAATCCTAAACTTTATCGAGTTGACCTTAAGGTAGTGTAGGTGAACGAAACAAGTATCACTACGAAGGATTCCGGGTGAATTGAAGTTTAAGGTCCTACAGATCGAGATCCACTCACTAGTGTGGTGCCACTAATAGACTCTAACACTTCTAAAAAAACCTATTAAGAAGACACATGAGAACGGTGGAGAAGAATTATAGAAGATGAAGACAATCCAGGTATGTTAAAGATAGAAAATAACACGGAAAGAACCACACTTTTAAAGGAAATCACAGAGACTAAAAGAACCTCGATAGAGATCAGAAAGCATAAGAGTAAAAGGTAAAGAAAAGTAACTAGTGACTCCTTCCGAATAGAGAGGAAGGATAAGAAACCTTGAGACGTAGTTTACCCATATAGAAAGAAAAAGAGGAAACCGAAAACGAAGAGAAGAAAAGTATCGATAAACATTCCGGAGGAGTCTATCGGTCACACGGAGAAACGTAAAGAAAAAGAACCCCTACTAGAACTAGTGACGAAGGACATATTACAGTCGTTGAAGACAGGTATCAAAAAGTCCATGAGACGGATAGTCTAGATTAGGTGACTTAGATAAACAGTGAAGATGACACACTAACATTCCCTATATTAAATCCCGTATGGACTTACCAGATAACCAAAAGGGGTGAAAGAAGTTAACTTTAGACTTAAACCGTTATTTCTCAAGTACTAGACTCGGTCAGTCGAGGGTCAGAACAAAAACGACTGACATATCTCGAAGAGGTAGTAACCGACGTTTCTTATGTTAGTCAGACTAAAACTGTGACTGGTAGACCAATACAGGTACACATCTCAGTAGAGAACACAACAAACTTCTCCCGCAAACGATACTGGTCACACAAGAGAACCGTTTTGAGACAATCGGATACGGGATGAAGTAAGACATAAGGTTACAGTTTAATCGGACAACGAGGTCGATAAAGAACTGTTTAATCCCACACACTCACGTTCCAGTGAAGTAAGCACAGGGTGAGACAGACTAGGATGCATGACATCGGAAAGTCCGAGGAGACAGGTACCATAAGAGGTCCGTTCTTATGACCTCACCTAACGGTACGGGAGGAGGTCCCCTAGAAGGACTGGGTGTATCTCGGTGGACACTTCGGTGTGTTTAATCCCCCCAATATACATAAAAGTAAAACATTAGATATCGAGACATGATGACTTTCTGAGAATCAAGACCTTCCTAGAGAAAACATAACTTTACAAAGACACTACTCGACACTTACTATGGCCCTAAGAACCGGAGACCTCTACTCCTTAAACTAGACCACGGTCACTACTCCGAACTGACGAGTCTCGAAAAATATGTTATTTCAAAATAATTTCATATTTTCTCTATCTATTTCGAAGACTGTATCTCTAGTCTTCCGATTTAAAAATCGGATATTAAGAAAGAAAAGTATAGTACTTGGAATGTTCAAGTAGATTTCCCGTTACATATTAGAACATGACTTTAAGGTACTGTTTTCATTAGTTATAGAGTAGATTCTAAATGATTAGTGATGACAAAGACGTCCCGAAGGGACGACCGAGTCACCGTTTCTTAGGTGGACCGTCTCTCCTTCTGTGACCTTGGGTGGTTTTTTTCTATGGGGCGTAGTTTCCTGTTTCCTCTTCGGTGTCGTTTTACCATCTTCCCTTTGTTAATGCTATTTTAGTTTAGGATATGGACGACCCATCCACTGAGTGTTTGACCTCTTGTTATTATGGTTCCTTCAAGAGCGTGATATCACTTCCAAAATCCGGGGTAGCTGTCTCCTTACCCATTTCTACACCATATATATATGTGTATGTGTGTTGCCTTATAATGCGTCGGTAATTTTTCTTACTTCATTCCGGTAAACGTCGTTGTACCTAGCTGGATCTCTCACAGTATAACTCACTTCAGTCTCTTCCTCTTTATAGTATACTTTTGGGAATGTACATCTCAGATTTTTCTTTATTATGTTTACTTGAATATTTTGTTTTTCTCTGAGTGTTTCAATCTTTTGTTTGAGTACCAACGGTCCCCCTTCCCTACCAATCCTGAGACCGTTCCAGTACATATGTGACGATATGAATTTTACCCATTGGTTGTTTTTGGATTACATATCGTGTGCCTTGAGACGAGTTACAATACACGATCGGACCTATCCGGAGTCTCCCCAAACCCCCTCTTACCTATATCCGTATACATACCGACTCAGGGAAATGACAAATGGACTTTGATAATGTTGTAACGATTAGCTGATACTTCAGTGAGTCAGTACAGCCTACGAAACACTGGGGTACCTGATGTGTCCGGTGGTCCGAGGAGACAGGTACCTTAAAAGATCCGTTCTTATGACCACACCCAACGGTAAGGAAAGAGGTCCCGTAAAAGGACTAGGTCCCTAGTTTGGGGTCACAGGACATAACAAATAACAGATAGAAAGGAAGATCTTATATTCGAGTTGTTTCCGTAGTTGAAACATAAAAAGAACAAGTGACAAGGGGAGGGTCTTAAATAAAAAAAAAATAAAAAGGGAGGGTCTTAAATTTTATCACTGACCATGTAACATGTTAAAGTCATTCGAAAATAACCTACTTTTGGGGATGGAATTACATACCCATGATAGGTTGACTGATTTTAAAATGACTCATGGATACTACACAGTTCGGGACACGATCATTTCACGCCACTGTCTCACCAATAGTAGACACTAAAATCTCGATTGTTAGTGTCTATTTTAAAGTCTGTTAAAAGATGACTTGTCCTTATAAAATAATAACTATTTTACAATACACTAATGAAGTAATTCTCAGATGTATTAAATCAAGTAAATAGTTACGAAATATTGTTTTCAAATAGAAGTTTTACGACATGAGAGTGGGATTCTAGGGTTTATAAAGTGCTTGATGAAGTTAATGAAAATTTTGGTAGGACAAGGAGGTAGTACCTAATTCACTACAGTCGTTATCATCATCTGACTTATATATGATTGATCAGAGATGAAAGTTTAAAGAGGGTCCGTGAGAGGAAACTATGAAAAGGTGTGTAAAAGAGAAATTAATTTTTTATATCGATTAAATTAGAGTAAAAAATTTTTTTTGCAGCTCGTGAAGAAGGGATATATATTATACAAGTATCTTTATTAGTCTGGAAAACTTCTTAATGTGTGGTCAAGGGGACTAGTATCATTGAAACGTCATACGACTATAATGAGTTTCAGGCCGTCCGTCGAAGGTTAAGAGGGAGTGTTTTGTGTACCATTATTGCTACTTTATGTCCTGGACCCAGTGTCCTAGGATTACCTGGTTTACCGAGTTGTGCGAACAGGAATGGTCCTAAAGGGAATTTCACGGTCCCTTGGTCATTCAGAACTCTTACTTTTCTTCAGGACAATCATACTTATCCGTTGAACCTTAATCGTTGTAAGGAACTTAATGTAGGAGGTAGAACTTCCAGTAAATACCTCCTCTGTCTTACACGACTCAGAACTAACGGATGTAATCCGTTGACGAAGTGTTCGTTGAGAACGTGACTACATAGTAACGACTAAAGGAGAAAGTACGGAACCGATCAAGACAAAAGAGATTCTATGAACCTGAAGAAAAATAATATAAGAACGAGGTATCGGGTTTGTATCTACTCGCGGAAGGGTGGTCCAGAATCCTCAGCTTGTTCAAGAACCTCTCGACGGTGAGATGCGAGGATCACCCTTTTTTTTTTTTTGGTTTTGACATAATAGCAAATAGACGGTCTTTGTCTATGTCTCTCGTTTACCCTTTATACTAACTGACCACAAGAAACCTTTCTTACTACGATTTCGACTTTGAGGTCATGAAACCGGTGGAGTACGCTTCTCAACTGAGTAATCTTTTCTGAGACTACGACCCTCCCTAACCCCCGTCCTCCTCTTCCCCTGCTGTCTCCTACTCTACCGACCTACCGTAGTGGCTGAGCTACCTGCACTCAGACTCATTTGAAGCCTCAATCACTACCTGTCCCTCCGGACCATACGACACTATGTACCCCAACGTTTCTCAGCCTGTACTGACTCGCTGACTTGACTTGACTTGACTTGTCCTGACAAAAGTTAATTCTACCTGTCGTGTCTTTTAGTTTGTATTCTGTTTAGAATATATTTTGTTTTTTTTCTTCTTCTTCTTCCTTTCTTCTTCTTAACACAAGACGTCAGTTCCTCCCATTTTCCTATTCATCTTTTTTTTAAAAAAGAAAGGTTATTATTGTGTCTCCGTGTCTTCCACAAGACAAAACAAAACTTAAGTCAATTCCACGGTCATTGAGGTCGTGTCTCCTTAGATNAGCCCCCGTCCTCCTCTTCCCCTGCTGTCTCCTACTCTACCGACCTACCGTAGTGACTGAGCTACCTGCACTCAGACTCATTTGAAGCCCTCAATCACTACCTGTCCCTCCGGACCATACGACACTATGTACCCCAACGCTTCTCAGCCTGTACTGACTCGCTGACTTGACTTGACTTGACTTGTCCTGACAAAAGTTAATTCTACCTGTCGTGTCTTTTAGTTTGTATTCTGTTTAGAATATATTTTGTTTTTTTTCTTCTTCTTCTTCCTTTCTTCTTCTTAACACAAGACGTCAGTTCCTCCCATTTTCCTATTCATCTTTTTTTTTAAAAAGAAAGGTTATTATTGTGTCTCCGTGTCTTCCACAAGACAAAACAAAACTTAAGTCAATTCCACGGTCATTGAGGTCGTGTCTCCTTAGATATAATGACGAATCTAGTCTTCTTTTACTCATTGTGAGTTTTCATTATTAAAAAAAAAGGATATTTTATAATTCAAGCGAATAAAATTTTAATCTTCGTATCACTGATTAATTTTTGTAGTCGTATGGTGATGATCAATTTATGAACTCAAAACTTTTTTTTTTCTTATACTTTTCTTCTTTTTATCTTACCCTTCTTGTACTTTGAGTCTAGAACCCTTACTCTCTTTCTCGACTCCTTCGTTCTACCCTTTGTCTTTATCTCTTCTTCGAGTCTGCGACTCTTCTCTCTTGTTTAGGAGTTCTCCGGATGTCGACTAGAGAATTTCAGAGGATATCGAGTTCAAGACGTTGAGACACCTAAACTCTTTCTGTAAATTTCTACTCATTCTGAGTCCGTCCTTTTCCCCCCTTTATACGTCGTCATTTCGTATCAGTGTTGTCTGGAGACAAATTCTTTCGTGTTGAGGGTACATTGAGTAGAGGTAAGGTGTCCGAAAGAAATTTTTGACCCTATGTGAAATACTGTACCTTTCTTTCCTTTTCGACTTTACATCAGGTTTAGTCATTTTAGATACTTGTAAAGGACGGTGAATCATAATATGGTCTCCAGAGACTCTGACGACGACGATGACGACGATTCATCGAAGTCAGCACAGGTTGAGACACACTGGGGTGTCTACCGTCGGGTGGTCCGAAGGGGTAGGACCCTAAGAGGTCCGTTCTTGTAACCTCACCCAACGGTAAAGGAAGAGGTTACGTACTTTCATTTTTCACTTTCACTTCACCGAGTCAGCACAGGCTGAGAATCGTTGGGGTACCTGACGTTGGATGGTCCGAAGAGGTAGGTACCTAAGAGGTCCGTTCTCATGAAGAGGTGAGACTCTGATGGAGTCAAGAAAAGTAAGAAAATGAAATAAGAAGAGAGGTCGTTAATAAAGGTGATAAAATAGAAGGTCGAGTTACTACGTAAGAAGACGAAGTCTATAAGACGATAACTAAGGAAAATTTCATAAAAATTAAAGTAATTCACACAACAAACGGAGACACACAAATAAGAAATCAGGAAAATCTAGAAACAATTAACTAAGAATGTAAAAGAGGTAAGATAAAAGTTCCAAAGACTAGTAGAAATAATAGTAATAAGACTTAAGAAAAAGTCCATCAAACGGATAAAGGAGAAGTAAATACCTGAGGACACAAAGATCAAATAAGGAAGTAAACACGTCATAAAGAGACGGAAAAGTAGTAAAAAAAAAAGTTTGAATGACACAAACTCCAGAGGAAAGGGGATCGAAGTTCCAACTTAAGAAAGAAGGAAAACCAAAGACGGAAGGATTCCGACCAGGTCACCAAACACATTTGAAGGATTTCCCACTCTAAACACGACTCAAAAAAAAAAAAAAAAAAAGGAGACTACCCCGTCCCGACTCACTCCACCATTAGGACAGACGACTACTAACCGAAACATAAAAACAGAACAAAGAACAAACCTACTCTGTGGGACGTGTCCCACGATGACCATCGACCTACTACGACCCAGAATATAAGTTCACCAAAGGAAACACCCTCAAGAGTGATAAATTATGAGGGATCCTAATCCGCAAGAGACCACCGGATCCCAGAACCTCAGTTACGAGGGAAAGGTTTCCGAGTCCCGAACTAGAGAACGGTCTTTACCTCTAAGGTGACCACCAAACAATACCGTAAGTCAAGTCAAGTCTGCGAGTCATTACAGGCTGAGAAACTCTGGGGTACTTAACGTCGTGTGGCCCGGAGGGACAGGTAGTGGTTGAAGGTCTCAAGTGAGTCTGAGTTGTAGGTAGTCCAGTCACTACGGTAGGTCGGTAGAGTAGGACCTAGCAGGGGAAGAGGAGGACAGGGGTTAGGGAGGGTCGAAGTCTCAGAAAAGGTTACTCAGTTGAGAAGCGTACTCCACCGGTTTCATGACCTCAAAGTCGAAATCGTAGTAAGGAAGGTTTCTTTAGGGTCCCGACTAGAGGAAGTCTTACCTAACCAACCTAGAGGAACGTCAGGTTCCCTGAGAGTTCTCAGAAGAGGTTGTGGTGTCAAGTTTTCGTAGTTAAGAAGTCGCGACTCGGAAGAAGTGTCAGGTTGAGAGTGTAGGTATGTACTGGTCTCCTTTTTGGTGTCGGAACTGATCTGCCTGTAAGTAACCGTTTCATTACAGAGACGAAAACTTATACGATAGATCCAACCAGTGTTGAAAAGAAGGTTCCTCATTCGCAGAAAATTAAAGTACCGACGTCAGTGGTAGACGTCACTAGACCTCGGTTTATTTTTATTTCAGACTGTGACAAAGGGGTAGTTAAAGGGTACTTCACTACCCTGGTCTACGGCACTAGAAGCAAAAGACTTACAACTCGAAATTCGGTTGAAAAAGTGAGAGGAGAAAGTGAAAGTAGTTCTCCGAAAAATCAGGGAGAAGTAAAAGACGGTATTCCCACTACAGTAGACGTATAGACTCCAATAACTATATGGAGGGTCGTTAGAACTAAGGTCGAACACAAAGAAGGTCAGGTCACAAAGAGTACTACATGAGACGTGTCTTCAATTTATTCGTCCCACTGTTATATGTCGGAACTGTATGAGGAAAAGGATAAACCTTGGTCAGACAACAAGGTACAGGTCAAGATTGACAACGAAGGACTGGACGTATGTCTAAAGAGTTCTCAGTCCAGTCCACCAGACCATAAGGGTAGAGAAAGTCTTAAAAGGTGTCAACTAACACTAGGTGTGTCAGTTTCCGAAACCGTATCAATTATTTCCTCTTTATCTACAAAAAGACCTTGAGAGAACGAAAAAGCTACTAGGTCTCCTACAACCGTTAAACTAGAGACCAAGGAGACGGAAAAGATTTTGGTCGAACTTGTAGTCCTTCAAGTGTCAAGTGCATAACGTCTTCCGACCGAACCTCTTAAAACTCGTAATGAAATGATCGTTGCGTCATAAACCTGCGTTAGAGTTTTTGCTGTCTTACTAGAGACAAGTAAAGGTTCCGTTTAGTAAGTTATAGTACCATTAGGTTCAGATACGGGGTTGGTCATTGCGACTTCTTCGACTGCAACCTTGCCAAGATACTTCTGACTGTTCTGGAAAATCTTGATTGTGGGTCTTTTCTACAGGAAAAGTAATATCCCCTGACCTTACGTTTTCATCCTTCAGTTCTTTGTGGACTTCATTGTCCGTTTAAACTGGAACCTTACGCCTTACTTCGTCCCGTTTCTAATTATCTCAAAACGGTTCTTTTACGTGACCAGTATCGTTTGTGGAAGAAGGTTGTTGTGTTCTCTTCTGAGATGTGTGCCTGTAGTGGTCTACCAGTTATGGCTTAAGTCTAACTAATATAAGAAACGTCGGTTTCTACCTCTGCGAGATATGTCAGTTGTTTTTGTTGTGGTCCTCGACTGACACCGAGTCTAGTACTTGAGACATAATGGTTTAAGTCTGAATTTAACTTCTTTAATCCCTTTTGGCGATCTGGTAAGTCCATACTGGATTTAGTTTAGGGAATACTAATATGTCACCTTCACTCTTTATCTAAATTCCTGGATCTAGACTATCTCATGGACTACTTGATACCCGTCTCCAAGCACTGTAATATGTCCTCTATCCCTAGTTCTGATAGGGGTACCTTTTCTTTACGTTTTTTCGTTTTACCGACAGACCCCTCCGGAATGTTTATCGACACTTTTCTTCTTTCCGCTTTTCGTTTCCTCTTTTCCTTTCTATATTCGTAGACTTACGTCTCAAGGTTTCTTATCGTTCTTCTCTATTCTTTCGGAAGAAGTCGCTAATTACGTTTCTTTATCTCCTTTTGTTGTCTTACCCTTTCTGATCTCTAGAGAAGTTCTTTTAATCTCTATGGTTCCCTTGTAAAGTACGTTTATACCCGAACTATTTCCTGTCTTTACCATACCTGAATTGTCTTCGTCTTCTATAATTCTTCTCCCCACCGTTCTTATGTGTCTTCTAGACATGTTTTTTCTAGAAGTACTGGACCTATTAGTGCTACCACACTAGTGAGTAGATCTCGGTCTGTAGGACCTTACACTTCAGTTCACCCGGAATCTTTCGTAGTGATGTTTGTTTCGATCACCTCCACTACCTTAAGGTCGACTCGATAAAGTTTAGGACTTTCTAGTACGACAATTTCACGACGTGAGTCATACGGTCGTTTAAACCTTTTGAGTCGTCACCGGTGTCCTGACCTTTTCCAGTCAATACCGTAATTTACTCTAATTTTGTTTATGGGTTTGTATTCTTTGGTTTCTGCTAGGTGTCTGTTCACGTCAATGTTTTAGTCCGTTTCTTATTAATTTTATTACCTTATATGTGTATATATGGGTCTTCGTTTGAGTTTTGTCAGGTTGTTTTTATTTCATGTTATCTGACTGGGACATTTGTTTCCTTTGGTTTTTACTATAGGTGGTCAATTCTTGTTTTAATTGACTTCGTGTTTGACCTTTTGTTTTGATTGCGTTCTACAGTTGACCCCTTATTTCGTTACTTTCGTTTTGTTTGTTTATACCACTCTTTTTCTTTCCTTTCTTTCTTTTCTTATCTTTACGTTTCAATTTATCTCCATTTGTTTATAAATATATATAATTTCTAATTGACGTTTCCCTTTTCCTGTTCTTTTCCTACCCTTTTCCTGTCCTTTTCCTATCCTTTTCATTTGTTTCCTTATTTACATCTTTTTTATTATTATCTAAATTTTTAAAAAATTCAATTTTAATACTTTTTTCTCTCTTTTTTTTCCTTTTGAGGTATCTTGAACTTTTCCGGTTACATCTTCCTCTCCAAATAATATTGTCGTTATGTCTCACACTAAAATTTTTTGAGTTTTCGAATTAATCTAGAGTGTCACGATTATTTTGACTGTTGATGTTGTGTCCCCTTTTTTTCCTTTTCACCTTTTTGTAGGTTTTATTTGGTGGCTTGTTCAGTTTTATATTATTATTATTTGCAAAAAGAACTCAGAGACAACAATCGTAGGAAAGGGAATGACCCTCAGTGTCAGGTGGAACGGAGAGATCCTACGGGAGGTTGTGACACGACCAGAGACCTGGACGATACCCCTGTCGAGTCTGAGATTAGACCAGGATGAGGACACACAAGAACNCGAATTAATCGAGAGTGTCACGATTATTTTGACTGTTGATGTTGTGTCCCCTTTTTTTCCTTTTCACCTTTTTGTAGGTTTTATTTGGTGGCTTGTTCAGTTTTATATTATTATTATTTGCAAAAAGAACTCAGAGACAACAATCGTAGGAAAGGGAATGACCCTCAGTGTCAGGTGGAGCGGAGAGATCCTACGGGAGGTTGTGACACGACCAGAGACCTGGACGATACCCCTGTCGAGTCTGAGATTAGACCAGGATGAGGACACACAAGAACGGAGGTTGCAGGTGTCGATAGTCTTGCTCATGTAAAAGAAAACACCCTCGAGAGTTATAAGGTATCTACGTCTCAGACGGATCAACTAGTACACCTAAATTAGATGTCGACCATATCGACACCCTTCCAAAACCCAGAAGGAGGTGTGACGGGGACCCAAAGCTAACACCAAAATAAAGGTGGAGACGTACACCCAGTAGGTGACCCCAAACGAGGACTCCGACGGGACTTCCTGAACCCAAACGGGGACACTCCCGGTCCACACCTCCAGCCCGTCGACGAACCCAACGTCCCCAAGACCGTCGTGGTCCATGAGTCCCCTCTACCGTCGATCCCGTCTTCCTTTATATCACGAGATCTTCCCCATCCCGTTGGTCATAACCGGTTATGCGAGGTCATAAGATCGGACCTCTTGGGGGAGGGACTGTCTCTACGGACCGTCCGGTGTTAGGTGTCCCAACGTTTCTCAACCTGTTTTGGTTTCTCTTGGGTACACGTATCCACGTTCAGGAAAAAACGGATACCGTCGAGACGGGATCACTCCCAATTCGCACTTCCACCGTACCGACGAACCCAGCTCCCCTGGGACTACCGTGGTTCACACGTTCCTGTGTCTGACGGAGTCGACGTCCTCAATGTCGGGATAGTCAGAAAAAAGTTCGGAGATCATCAACCGTTAGTCTTCCGGAGAAACCGATCAGAAAGAGGTATCGAGGTGGGGAAGTCCGTGAATCTCCCGAGGGAACGGACCCCAGGAAAAGATAACAAACCGCGTAGTCCGTGTATCTGTCCGTGGGGTTGACCCTAGGACGAGACATCTGACCGCACAGTCCGTGAATTTCCCCGTGCGACCCACCCTAGGATAAGACAACAAGACGCACAGTCCACGAACTACCGGGTCGGAGAGATAACAAGTCGATGGTCACCACCCTATACCCCTCTCTCTCCGATGCCACTGACTAGGTGATACGTACTGAGTCGTCATAACAGAACGAAGATACCGACGGACTGAAAGGAGGTGTCCGTACAGGGTGGTGATAGAGGAGGGAGTACAGGGAAGCCAGGCAGAGATGTGTCAGTTGTCGTCAGGAACGGGACCCTAACGAGGTCTTGGGAATGTGAGGTCGAGTGTCGACGACGTCGAAAATCCCCTGGACACAGGGACAGACCCCGTGTATACTGACGTCGTTCCTGACAGACTAAGAGTAAGGTAAATCCGACAGTGTCTAGTCGACGAAGTGAGAGTCGGAATTTACGATCTGGATCGTTAACGGGACTACACCCCTAACCTGGGGACGAAGTCAAGGGGATAGACGACTCCCGTCTAGGTCGAGATGATTGTGAGGACAAAAAAGGGGATCAAGGAAGTAGGATGTCTCAAGACGTACCAAGATATATAAGAAAAGACCATCAGTCCATGAGACAGGTGAGAGTCGACCACAGGACGTTCGTGAAGACACAGACTTCCACGTGAGGACTACATAGACACCTCTCTCTACATGAGGTACAGGTTGATGAGGAGGCGGTAGAACAAGGACGAAGGACGGTGAATCAATATTCAAAAATCTCGTTCTTTCTATTATGAATGACGACATCGTTTTACCACTTATTGTCGTTACCTTTACGTTCGCAGTGTTCTAGGTGACGCCTAACCATGACGGTTTCGTAGTGTCTGTTTCCGGACTATAACGGAGAGAGATGTTTACAGGTGTTCCAAAACCGATACTAGTGTCGGTTAGACATTCTCTATTTCTTAAAGTTTGTAGAACAAATTTTCTGTATTTAATAATCTGTCTAAAGTATAAGTAACACTTTCCCAGATTCTGATACTATAATAGTCAAGAATGTCGGTCATGTTTTAGTAAATATATTAAATGTTCCGTCGTAAATAATAGAATTGTCTATGATCTATCTTAAGTTTAATCACTTACCTTTACTTACTGATCTTATTTTTATTGTGACCACCTTTGCTCTTCAAGATTAACCGTAGATTAAATAGTGGTAAGTCTTAGAACTTAAAAAATTTTATAAAATAAAAAATAGAATAAAATAAATGGTACGGTGTACCGTACACCTAGAACCAAGGGACTGGTCCCTAGTTTGGACACAGGGGACGTCACCTTCGTACCTCAGAATTGGTGACTGATGGTCCCTTCAGGTTATAGTGTGTAAAATTTTACCTTTAATACTGTATTTATTTCTGTAAGTCAGAAAACCCCCCCCCTCGATGTTTATTATCCAAGTTTCATAGAGAATAATCCTATATTTGATAAATCATTACCGGGTCTACAGTACTCCTACCGAATAAAAAAGGGCGAAGAAATATGAAAAGTTCTACATACTGAACGTGGTAGTATTTTATTTTAGTGGGATTTATTTCAATTTATTGAATAAAGGAAAAAATTTCGATAACTAAGAACAAGACGATTTATATATATAGAGTTCTTTCGATCCGTGGTTTCTTAACTACGAAGACCTGACACCACAACTTCCTCTAAGAACTCTCGTGAACCTGACATTCCTCTAGTTTGACCAGTTAGGATTTTCTTTAGATAGGACGTATAAGTAATCTTCCTCACTATGACTGTGTCTTTGGGTTATGATACCGGTGGACTACACTTCTTGACTGAGTAGTTTTCTGGAACTACGACCCTTTCTAACTTACGTCCTCCTCCTCTGCTGTCTCCTACTCTACCAATCTGTCGTAGTGACTACCTGCACTCAAACTCGTTCGAGGCCCTTAACCACTACCTGTCCCTTCGGACCGCACGACGTCAGGTGTCCTAACGTTTCTCAGCCTGTGTTGACTCACTAACTTGATTTGACTTGACTGTTCTTATGTCACAACGTAAACTTTAAACATTTTACGTTAACTTAATTTAAAAAATCATATTGGTTTGGTAAGATACCGTTACTTTTGTCACTTCCGTCGATTGTCGTAGGAAATTAGAGGGGTTCGTCCACTCCGGATTGTATGGAATACCTATACAAGCCAAGACACCGTTCATAAACACCCAATCCTGACGAACAGAAAAGAGATCAAAACGATAACAAAACATGTGTCGAAACGACAAGATTTCTATGGTATATATCTCCCTCACTGTCTCTGTCTCTTTCTGTTCTTTCTCTTTTTCTCTCTTTCACGTACGTGCGTGTACGTTACACGTGTATATTTGAGCCCTTCCTTAACCTCCAATTTCAATTTAGTGATTACTAATAGAGGTCTATAAAGAAGAATTAGGTTAGAGATGTTGTCTCTCCTCTATATATATATTTATCTAAAGTAGATTGTCTTCATCGGTGTTGTTCAAACATAAATGAGTAACCTTAAAAACTACAGTATTCAAAACTAATTACGACTTCCTAGTCATAAGGGAGTTAAGTAGACTCTTATTTCTACACTTAGAAAAGTAGTTTTGTTAAGAAAGACTCATTTCAGTGTGACGATACAGTCAGTACGAATTATACTTAAACGAGTTAAAGATTAATTGTAAGTTATCGAAGTCATAAGGTCGGGTGTCGACGTAATTATGGACTCCATATTATTTTCCATTGTTCGATCTTCATTTTATATCATTACAGTAAAACTAATGTAAAATTCTACCTTTTCATGATTCTCAGGAAATCATTGTTGTCACCGTGTTAAGGATTAATTGACGAGAACAATGGACACATTCTATATATTAACCGGAACAACAACAAGTCACCGGTTCAGTACAGACTGAGACACTAGGGTACCTGATATCGTGTGGTCCGAAAATACAGGGAGTAGAACTATACATCAATCGTTCTATCAAAAGACTGAATAAACAATTCGATGACCTTTGGATTTTCAAAGGTTAGAGACCTTCCTAGTCCATCTCTCTTTTCCATTTACAAAGTTAAAACAAAACAACAAGAACAAGTCGGTCAGTCAACACAGATTTAGAAACACTGGGGTACCTGACGTCGTGTGGTCCGAAGGGACAGGAAGTGATAGAAGGGCTCAAACGAGTTTAAGTACAGGTAACTCACTCACTACGGTAGGTTGGTAGAGTAGAAGCCAACGGAGAAAGAGGAGGACGGGAGTTAAAAAAGGTCGTAGTCCCAGAAAAGGTTACTCGGTCGTGAAACGTAGTCCACCGCTTTTATAACCTCGAAGTCGTAACCAGGAAGGTCACCTTTTCTTGGGGTTTCTTCTGTTCTTCTTCGGTGTCACTCTGTCCTCCTTCTCTAGACGTTGTGTTAGTTTAAGGTAAGGATGACCTACCCGTTGGGTGTTTGACTTTTATGTAGTGTCTCAAAGAGGGTGTCATGACTCTCAAGACTCGGGGTCCATTCCGAGGGGTCAGACGTTCGACCATAGTCCTCCTACGGGGTCTCGTAAACCGAAACTTCCGGTCGTCCCAAACTCACGTCCTTAAAGTCTCCTGATCCCCTTTGTCTTTGAGGTCAAACCTCTCCCGTGTGTTCCAAAGTACGTATGGTTCTGGGTCCTTGAACCACTGAGGTGTCCTCGGATACGATCTGTATGTACAACCAGAACCTCCCATAGGACGTCCCCGTTGACACATATACATCCCCATCCCTCCCGAGACCGAGTAACGTCCCTATTTTTGGGACCACCGTCTTCATGGTCGAGTGACCAAAACTCGAGAGGACCTCTGTGGATTTGGACCGGGGTGAGTTGTCGGAGACCGAGGTCCCGACCCTGCGGAGTCCGGTTTATTGGTTGTCCCTCCCTTGTGTCTGGGTGGATAGTCGTCTGTTCAACGGTTTTCAAAAGAACTCGGGTGTTGATGGAGAATTTGTGTAGAAAACTGTGTCGGGACGGGTCGATTTCTTGTTCTGGGTCGAGGTGGTCACCCGTCCATGGTCAGAAAGATTGGTCCTTCGGGTGTATTGGGAGATCTGGTCGAAATGGGTGGATGTTAGGACGTCGGATGTTAGATGTTACGACGTCGGATGTCTTATCTCTAACGTTTGTGTCTTTCACAGTTGACGTTTAACCTCGAACGGTTCCCGTAAACGGTAACGGAGACGTTCTGACTTAGGACACGACAACGTCAACGATTACAGACTGTGTGGGGCTTTTTACGTTAATTTTCTGAGAATGAGGAACCTTCCTTTCAATACTTTAGATCTGTCGTATAATTTTTCGTCTCTATAATGAAACGGTTATTTCCAGGCAGATCAGTTCCGATAACAAAAAGGTCGTCAGTACATACCTACACTCTCGACCTGATATTTCTTTCGACTCACGACTTCTTAACTACGAAAACTTGACACCATAACCTCTTCTGAGAACTCTCAGGGAACCTGACGTTCCTCTAGGTTGGTCAGGTAGAATTTCCTCTAGTCAGGACCCACAAGTAACCTTCCTAACTACAAATTCGACTTTGAGGTTATGAAACCGGTGGACTACACTTCTCGACTGAGTAAACTTTTCTGGGACTACGACCCTTTCTAACTTCCGTTCTCCTCTTCCCCTGCTTTCTCCTACTCTACCAACCTACCGTAGTGGCTGAGTTACCTGTACCCAAACTCACCTAAGGCCCTCAGTCACTACCTGTCCCTCCGGACCACACGACGTCAGGTACCCCAACGTTTCTCAACCTGTACTGACTCGTTGACTTTACTTGACTTGACTTGACTTTCCTCAAGTCCCACCTCTCACTCCGTGAGTCACGAGGTTTCTTTGAACATCTTGTCCAGAAATCAATCAATCTATAAAAGTCCTTTACTAAAGTATTAGGGTTAGGAACGTAGAGGAGTAAAATCTTTCGTGATTCCGTTACCGTTGGGTGAGGTCATGAGAACGGACGTTTTAGGGCACCTACCTTACTCGGACCTTCCGACGTACGTCAGGTACCCCAATGATTCAGCCTGGACTGACTCACTGAAGTGAAAGTGAAAAGTGAAAGTACGTAACCTCTTCCTTTACCGTTGGGTGAGGTCACAAGAACGGACCTCCTAGGGTCCCTGCCCCCTCGGACCACCCGACGGTAGATACCCCAGTGTCTCTCAGCCTGTGCTGACTTCACTGTAACGTTATCGTTTTTTAGGGATGTGTCACTGTAACAACCACAACAACAGTGATTCAACAAAAACTGAGAAACACTGGGGTACCTGACGTCGTACGGTCCGTAGGGACAGGAAATGATAGAGGGACTCAAACGAGTTTGAGTACAGGTAACTCAACTCCTACGGTAGGTTGGTGGAGTATAGACAACGGAGGAAGAGGACTGCAGTCAGAAAAAGTCGTAATCCCAGAAAATAATCGAGAAACGTAGACCACCGGTTTCTTAACCTCGAAGTCGAAGTCGTATTCTTGAAGGTTACTTATAAATCGCAACTAAAGGAAGGCCTAACTGACCAAACTAGAGGAACAACAGAGTCCTTGAGACTTCTCAGAAGAGGTCATGGTGTCAAGCTTTCGTAGTTAAGAAACCGCGAGTCTGTAGAAATACCGGGTTTAGAGTGTAGGTATGTACTGATGACCTTTTTGATATTGAAACTGATGTGCCTGAGACAACCGTTTGATCATAGAGACGAAAGATTATGTGACGGATCCAAATAGTATCGAAAAGAAGGTTTCTCGTTCACAGAAAATTAAAACACCAACGTCAGTGACAGGCGTCACTAAGACCTCAGGTTCTTTTACTTTACACTGTGACAAAGGTGAAAAGGTGCTGTATAAACGGTACTTCACTACCTCAATCTACGGTACTAGAAACAAAAAACTTACAACTCAAAATTCGCTCGAAAAAGTGAGAGGAAAAAGTGGAAGTAGTTCTCCGAGAAATCAAGGAGAAACAAAAGAGGGTACTTCCACCACAGTAGACATATAGACTCTAAAAACTATAAAGAGAGTCGTTAGGACTAAGGTCGAACACTTAGTAGATCGGGTCGTAAAGTATACTACATGAGACGTATATTCAATTTATTCGTCCCACTGTTATATGTCGGAACTACATGAGGAACGGGTCAAAACTTGGTCAGGTAACAAAGTACAGGTGAAGATTGACAACGGAGAACAGGACGTATGTTCAAATAGTCCTCCGTCCATTCCACCCGACCATAAGGGTAGAGAAGTTCTTATAAGGTGTCAAACAACACTAGGTGTGTTTCCGAAATCGTATCAGTTACTTCGTCTTCATCTACAAAAAGACCTTAAGAGAACGAAAAAGACACTAGGTCGTCTTCAACCGTTAAATTAGAGATCAAGGAGACGGAAAAGATTTAGGTCGAACATGTAGACCTTAAAGAATCAAGTGAATGATGACTTCTGATCGAACTTCCTAAAACTCGTATTAGATCGATCGTACACCTTACTCATGTTATCATGTTATTAAACTTGTAGGGAACCGTAGTCGAGGAGTATTGATCGACTTTTGGTAAACATTTTATCCGTGAACTAACGTGACTTGAGAGGGAAGTGGTTTTAGTATATGTAACTGGAAAGGGGGTGATGGTGAAACCTTGTTAAAGAGTCTCGACCGACTCGACGACAGAGACCTCGTCGTCAGGAGTAAAACGGGGTTTGTTTTGGATTGAACGTGAGAGTACATCACGTAGTAAAAAATCAGTTGTCAATACCGTTGGTCACTTCGTTGGGTCTACCTGAAGGGGGAAGTGGACTTGAGATGTTCCTTGGTCTCGAAACCATGGTCGTCGACAGGGAACCCCGGTAGACGAAGGAGTTCCTCAGGTCTACTTAAAGTGATTCAGAGAGGACCAAGAAACTAGAAGACATAACCAACTACTATGACTTAAAATAAACCGTCAACTCGTCCAATGGACGGGGAGGCTCAACTTTCTATAGCCCTCCTCCGCCGGTCGACTTGATATGAGTCTGTATGGGTGAATACCAGATCTGTGATTCCCTCGAGTCAACATTCTATGATTCTTTATGGGGAGGTCATCTTTTTAAACCCCTCCCTCCCTTCCCTACCAACTTTCTGTGGTCCTTTTTGGGTGGGTCACCTTCTCATGACCAACCCCCTCCGAGTCAACCTTCTATGACTCCAACAAGTCAATATCCTCTGATTCACCAGACACGACTCAATCCATTCTCCGACTGTATTCCGAGAAGAAGTTAAGTCTACGGAAATCTCTTAAACAACCCTATTTTCACTTCTGACTTAAAATAGGTGTTGTGTAAGTTGAATTTTACCCTTATCTCGGAGAATCTTTGTTCCTCGTAGTCTTTCGTCGAAGATTGTGAGGTCGGTCCCAATACATGTATTTTTTGAATATGAACGTCAAGTCAAGTCAGCGAGTCAACACAGACTGAGAACCGTTGGGGTACTTAGCGTCGTGCGGTCCTGAGGGACAGGTAGTGGTAGAGGGCCTCAAGTGAGTCTGAGTACAGGTAGCTCAGTCACTACGGTAGGTCGGTAGAGTAGGAGACAGTAGGGGAAGAGGAGGACGGGGGTTAGGGAGGGTCGTAGTTTCAGAAAAAGGTTACTCAGTCAAGAAGCGTACTCCACCGGTTTCATGACCTCAAAGTCGTTATTCCTCAAGTACTAGACTCGGTGTCAGTCGAGGGTCAGAACAAAAACAACTGACATATCTCGAAGAGGTAGAAACCGACGTTTCTTATATTAGTTAGACTAAAGTCACAACTGGTAGACCACTACAGGTACACATCTCAGAAGGGAACACAACAACCTTCTCACACAAACGATACTGGTCACGTAAAAGAACCGTTTTGAGATAATTAGAAACGGGACGAAGTAAGGCGTAAGGTTCCGGTTTCAACGGACAATAAGGTCCACAAAGAACTGAAGGATGAAAACGTAAGGTCAAGGGATATTCCTTTTCCTGTAGAAAAGACCCACAATCAAGATTCTCCAGAACCTCCAGAAGTGTCTTGGTAAGTTGAAGTCGAAGAAGTCACAATGACCAACCCCGTATCTGAACCTAATGACACTATAACTTACCAAACGGAACCTTTACTTTTGTCTCTAGTAAGACAACAAAAACTCTAACGTGGGTTCATGACGTAAAGTCTGAGAACAACTGGTACTACCGATTAGGTAAAGAAGATTCCCTGAGGACGGGCGTCATCATCTATATTACCAGTAGACTCAATTTAAGTGGGTAAGGTCAGGTAAAATCAAACGACTAAGGATCTTGCAGTTGTAAGTGAGAACGGTAGAGGACAAAGTGGTGAAGTTTAATCGGGACTAAGTACCTGGATTGTATGGGCCAAGGATACGTTATAACGAGAAATGTTGTAGCCTGGAACGAAATACATTGATGGATTAACTCCTTTAATATCACTTCCTTTGCAGTTGGATTTTTCAACCCTAAGAAAACTATAAGTTTTTAACTATAAAAACGTACGTATCAATCTTTTTCGGTCAGGTATTCTAGTTTGTGTGACTTATCTTGCGAATGAAACAATAGTATTCCAAGATCTTTTCCTTTATTATCTCCTTAAAGTGACCTTTGGTTGTTCTTTAACGAACTTTGATATAGTCTTGATTTTTTCCGACGATCGTGACTGAGACGGTCGAGTATCTAGATCATCCTGACTCTTCAGTGTAAACCGAAAAGAAGACCCATAGAGAACGGTAGGAGAACCCCGTAAAAAAACGCTGTAAACCGAAAGTAAAACCTCATAATAGAACGACAAATAAGGTAAACCGAAAACTAAAGATCCGTAGAAAAACGGTAAACAAAATAAACCTCACACTGAAGGTCAACCACTCCAAGACCAAACGAAACCAATGAAACCAAACTTGTGTTTCTAACAAAACTCGTGCGTCTGTAGACCATACTTGTCGAGCTCGACTTTACCCTTTACGATGGAGATTCCGAGGTGTTGGTTGGACCCTTGGGGAACCCTTTTTAAAATTTACTGAACAAGATATCGAGACTAGGTTACTGTTTCTTTCACTTCAGCGAGTCAGCACGGACTGAGAAACACTGGGATACCTGATATCGGGTGGTCCGAGGAGGTAGGTACCCTAAAAGGTCCGTTCTCATGACCTCACCCAACGGTAAAGGAAGAGGTCTAGAAAGGCTGGGTCCCTAACTTGGGTCCAGAGGACGTGACATCCGTCTGTTTCTTTTTACCGGATTTTTATAATCTAGAAATGTTACCCATTTACCTGACTTCAAGGGAATACAAGTCCTGAGAAGAGGATATTAGTTGTCGGACGACGATGACGACGATTCAGTGAAGTCATTACGGGCTGAGACACGTTGGGGTTTCTGCCGTCGGGTGGTCCGAAGGGGTAGGGACCCTAAGAGGTCCGTTTTTGTGACCTCACCGAACGGTAAAGGAAGAGGTTCAGTACTTTCACTTTTCACTTTCATTTCAGTGAGTCAGTACAGACTGAGAAACGTTGGGGTACCTGATGTCGGACGGTCCGAGAAGGCAGGTTTACCTCACTCAACGGTAACGGAAGAGGTTTAGTTGTCGGACCACGACCAGTTTGATTCTAGAGAGTGGAGGGGTTTCCCCGTCAGAGGTGACCCTGGTCGACGGGAACAATAGTCCCGACTAAACTCGTGATAGATCAGATTTAAAACCGATACTTTGATACTGGTATCTTTATATTTCTCTTAAAAACTATCACACCGGTAATATCAGAAATCTGAGGTCTCTTTTAACCGATTCTGAAAAAACTTTAAAAGGGAGATCCTTTTCTACGAAAAGAGAGGGACACGGAACTCTGGTACCGAGAGTCCCTGTGAACAGATCTAGTAATGATTAAGAACTTTGACTCTTTTTTTTTCCTTTTCAGGAATAAGGTTGACAATATATATTTGATCACTCAAAATATAATACTATACACTGAGTACGGATTCAAACCTTTTGTTTCAATACTCTAGAGAACAACTTAGATAAACCTATATACATATAGAGTCATACACAGAAACATAAACCTATAACAACGACTTCAATTAAACATTTACTCGAGATAAATTAACCAAATTTCTTTTCATCCGTGAATTTTTAGTTTGTTAAGATTCAGGTTCTCTTTAATTCGATTTGCCTAAAGTCCAAGTACACTTGACCCTTTATGATTCCTAGTTTAATTATGAACCATAATTACAAACAAACAACTGTACACAACCATGAATGTAATTGAAACCATTTATTGTCCTGTCCCGAATGTACACTGGTGTGGTCCCTTAGGAAGGGAAAACGGAGTCCAAGACGGACACCACCTTTCAAGTGACTCTAAAAGGGAAAACTTGATCGGAACAATACCTATTCGAAACAAGGTAGAACATCTGGGGGTTTGTGGGTCCCATAAAAATCTTCTGACCCTCTGTTCTGGAAGTTGATACGAAGGTACTTTCGTTGACCATAAAAAGAGAGGACACGGGTTTGGAAGTCCTTTTTTCTTTTTTCTTTTTTTTTTCCCCCCCGTCCCCTCCACCCCTCACCATCCCTTTTTCGGAAAACTTGAGTTCGTTTTTTTTTTTTTTGTGACTCTAAAGACCAAGCCAGAAATACATTTTCAATTGTCCATTTTCCATTTTCTTAACAAACTTGACTGAACTTTCATTCGTGAGTGTTTAATTTAGAATTATATATCTTTTGTCCGGTTCTATTTAAAATCCTGAACACTAGACCCTCTATAAGTCATGACTTGACTATAGACCATAACTTCCACCGAATTCGAACAACCAAACTAATTATATCTATCCAGATTTCAATGGTTACAATTCATATTATAAGGACAACATGGATCCAAATGATCACCAGTTTATTTTGGAACAGACAATGTTTAGACAACTGTTCCGTTCATTGAGTTACACCCTTTTTGACATTCCTTTGATTCTATACACAAAAGTCATTTTCTTTCACACTCTTTATTTTCTTATGACTTTCTCAATACGTATTAGTCCTAAAAGATTCTGACTTGACTTAAATCAACCCATTTGGTTGGAACAACTCTGATTCGATTGTGAACCTAAACCGAAAAAGGAAGACAAGTCTCTTCAAAAGAACCTTACTGTAAAAACTATTATACTAAAAGCTTAGTATATTAGTTTATATGTAACTATTGTCTAATATACTCAAAGAAACGGAAATTTACTAAATATAAACGAAAACTCTAGAGACCATTGAAAACAATTCCTTATTCATACCAGAGTGTCACTGACTAGAATAGATTAGTCCACAAAAATTTGAAAAACTGTTCAAAGGGTTTATAGTTTAAAATTAATTTCGAGAAAACTAAAGACCCATTGAAACCCTACAAAGTCTCCTGGGGACTTTGTGGGGTTTCTCTCTCTAAATTAATCCAAGTAAACCATACGACTTAACGTACCCTTCATAACCACTCACTCATTATTTAACGGAGTCTAATATATGATACCATTTACAATGATTATGTCGATAGGATCTTTAATATACCTCACGGATTTTAAGACTATACAGGACTAATTATACAATAGTCAGTATTAAGATCAATATTATCTTTTCACAACAGTGTCGGTATTGGTTCAAAGAAACAGTTAACGTAATATTAGTCTAAAATTTACACGGAAGTTTCAGAAAACGGTAATATCTGTCAATTCCAAAATAAAATTACAAAAACGTTTTTACGAAGGAGGAGTTCTTCTAAATATCTTTCCTGAAAACCTATTTATGTTCAAAGACTGAAAGTCTGGTATTACGACTCGGTCCATTCTTTAATTTCCTAAGATTACCCTTTAGATTACCCTGACGTTCCTCTAGGTTGGTCAGGTAAGACTTCCTCTAGTCGGGACCCTAAAGAAACCTTCCTTACTACGATTTCGACTTTGAGGTCGTGAAACCGGTGGAGTACGCTTCTCAACTGAGTAACCTTTTCTGAGACTGCGACCTTCCCTAACCCCCGTCCTCCTCTTCCCCTGCTGGCTCCTACTCTACCGACCTACCGTAGTGACTGAGCTACCTGTACTCAAACTCACTTGAGACCCTCAACGACTACCTGTCCCTCCGGACCGTACGACACTAAGTGCCCCAACGTTTCTCAGCCTGTGCTGACTCACTGACTTGACTTGACTTGACGTATATTTTAAATTAACTTAATAATTTCCTATAAGATTCGAACAAAGACTCCGAATAGAGTCATTAGTTAGAAAACTGTTACTACTCTACGGAGTGTTGGACGTCGTTCCTGACCTTTTTCTGTATTGACCTGGTATTAATCTTCTGTTCACAGATCTCTAGAAACTGATAATTCTAGATTAGGTCATTGTCGTACGACTCATCGAAAGAGGTCTTGGTCCTTACTCAGAAGGATCGTTACACCTTACCTTACCAGTACTTTACGGAGGGTTTCATACCAGTTTAAATAATGGTGATCCCCCAGGAGATAACCGTGAACGTTTCCCGTAAACGGTAGACGGAGACGTCTCTGACTTAGGAGACAACGATGTCGACAACTGAAAGTCAGACTTCCCTTAAGTCCCACCTCTCACTCCATGAGACACGAGGTTCCTTTGACCACCTTGTTCAGAAATCTGTTTATAAAAGTCTTGACTAAAGTACTAGGAATAGAGGAGTCTAGATCTTTTCGTGATTTAGGGAAGTACCACTGTAGTGGAAGAGTACTGATCGTCTTTTGGAAAACATTCCATTCGTGACCTAACGTGACTTGAGGGGAAAGTGGTTTTATTATATATAACTCGAAGAAAGTGATGGTTAAACCCCGTCAAAGAGTCGATAGACTCTATGGCAAAGACCTCGACGTCAGAAGTAAAACGGGGTTTATTTTGGACTGAACGTAAGAGTGTAACACGTAGAAAAAAGATCAACTGTTTTCACTCTGTTTCACTCTACCGTCTCTTTATACAAGGTCTATTTCCTTGTTCTATTTTTGGCTCTTTTTGTTCACCTCTCTGTCCGTTAGATGGGTTTTTTCTCAGGTCTCATTACTGTCATTTCTACTAGGTTCTAGAACCTTTTTCTTACCTCCGTGTTTGACTCCTCTATGTTCTTTGTAGGCTGTCCGTGAAGGGACCACCAGTCACCAATTCTTATACTGACGGTTACGTCCTCTGTACCCAAACTAGGGATCGGACCCTTCTAGGATGTACGACGTCTCGTTGATTCTGATACGTGGTGTCGATGACTTAGGGAACGTGGACACGAGACGTTGGTCTAGTCGGTGACGTTACTCTTTCTTCGGACACGTAACGTTACTTGTCATCGGGGACGAGTGACGTTAATCTGTTTCATGTTTCTAGGTTTTGGATGCCCACCGTCGTTTTCGTCAAGATTCTCCCTTCAAATATCGTTATGTTAGAATGAAGTTCTTTCTCTTTTTAGAGTTTATTTGGATTGGAATTCGTTAATCTCCTTCTTCTTGTTTGTTTTGGGTTTCAATCACCTTCCCTTTTTTAATATGTCTAGTCTCTTCCTTATTTACTTTATTTACTTCTTTCTCTTTTTTTTAGTTACTTTGATTTTCGACCAAGAAACTCTTCTATTTGTTTTAACTATTTGGAAATCGGTCTAAATAGTTCCTTTTTTCCTCTTTCCTGAGTTTTGTTATTTTAATCTTTGCCCCTTTTTTAGTGTTGACTATAGTGTCTTTAGGTTTCCTAGGATTGTCTGACGACGACGACAACGGCAATGATTCAACGAAGTCAGTACAGGTTGAGACACGTCGGGGTATCTACCGTCGGGTGGTCCGAGGGGGCAGGAACCCTAAGAGGTCCGTTCTTGTGACCTCACCCAACGGTAAAGGAAGAGGTTACGTACTTTCACTTTTCACTTTCACTTCAACGAGTCAGCACAGTCTGATGATGTTAATTTATTTGAGTTTTACCTAATTTCTGGATTTACATTTTGGTCTATGATATTTTGAGAATGTTTGTGTGTGTGTGTGTGTGTGTGTGTGTGTGTTTTGGTCCGTTTTGTGAGAAACTATATTTAACGTCGGTATAGAAAAACCTAGGTGGTGGTTCTGATTACTTTTGTTTGTTTGTTTTCATTTGTTTACCCTGGATTAATTTGAATCATCAAAAACCTGTGTTTCCTTTGGTATTTGTTTTATTCTTCTGTCGAGTCTCTTACCCTCTTTTATAAACGTTTACTTCGTTGGTTGTTCCATAAAACATATAGAGTTTTTTTTTAGGATTGTTATATAAAACATATAGAGTTTTTATATGTTTGTAGAGTCCGTCGAGTTATAGGTTTTTTGTTTGTTGACTTAATTTTTTAACCCGTCTTTTAGATTCATCTGTAAAGGTATGTCTATCTGTTTTTCGTGTTCTTTTCTACCAGTTGTAGTGATTATTAGTCTCTTTATGTTTAGTTTTGATATTACTCCATAGTGGAGTGTGGTCAGTCTTACCGACAGTAATTTTTCAGATACTTGTTATTTCCAATCTCACACCTCCTTTCTCTTGAGAGGATGTGATAACAACCCTCGCATTTAACCGTATCGGTGAAAGTTCTTCCATGTCGTCAATGAATTTTTTTATTTTTATCTTGTTGATATACTAGGTCGTTAGGAAGAGAACCCGTATATAGTCTCTTTTGGTATTAAGTTTTTCTATGTACGTGGAACTACAAGTAACGTCGTAATAAATGTTATCGGTTCTACACCTTCGTTGGGGTTGTAGGTGTTGTATGTTTACCTATTCCTTCTACACCACACATATATTTTTACAACCACACACATATATATAAAAATATATATACATACAAACAAACACACACATATATATATATGTGTGTGTGTGTTGTCTTATAATGAGTCGGTATTTTTACTTTATTACGGTAAACACCGTTGTACTTACTTGGATCTCCAAATAGTATGATTCACTTCATTCAGTCTTTCTATTTATATATATATATAATAATTTATATTATAGTACATATACATTTTTAAACAAATTACTATGTTCATTTGAATAAATGTTTTGTCTTTGTCTAAGTGTCTGAATCTTTTGTTTGAATACTAATGGTTTTCCCTTTTCACCCTCCTCCCTATTGACTCCTCCAACCCTAATTGTCTATGTGTGAGAGTTATATATATTTTATCTGTTGGTTGTCTTTAGATGAGTTAGGAGACATTATTGGATGACCCTCTTCTTAGACTTTTCCTTATCTATATACATGTACTTATTGAATTAGTGAGACGAAACGTGGACTTTGATGGTGTTGTAATATTTAGTTGATGTTAGGTTGTATTTAAAAAAATTTTTGTGTGTTCATTTGTCACATGAATTGAGAAGGTAGTAGATAAAATGTGTGTCGTATATATATATATATATATACATATACAGTCAGGATTAAAGGGTCAAGAAGGGTGGGAGGGGAAGGGACGGAGGTGGGTCACAGATGTACGAGTAATAGATGCAGACGTAGAGATAAGGATAAGACGTTTAGATGATAAAAAGATCTAAGGTGTATATACGTAATTATATACTATGAACAAAAAGAAAAAGACTGAAGGAAGTGAGACATACTGTCTGAGATTCAGGTAGGTGTAGAGATATTTACTGGGTTAAAGTAAAGAAAAGTACCGACGTATGATAAGATAACCCATATATGTGGTGTAGAAGGAAGTAGACAATTACCTGTAAATCCAACGAAGGTACAGAACCGATAACATTTATCACGACGTCACTTATGACCCCCCATGTAATTGTATTGTAGTATTTCGTTGATATGAACTTATTTTTTACATGAATTGAGACTATTATGTGATACTCAGTATATAATAATAATGATATAAGGACTACTCCTTTGAGATAGAGTTTCTTATATTCATTAAACGGGATTCAACTCGTCATCATTTCACCCACGTTCCTAAATTTTGGGTCCAGACAATGTGAGATTTTTAAGTATAAGAAGGAGAACAGTATAACATAAATTATACGTACAAGTTATGTCACAATAAATTATCGAGGTTTGACTTGTATTGGTTTACAGTTCAATATCTGTCAGAATCTTATAATATTTCAGGTCCTTGATTCTGATGTATAGTTCTGTCTTTATAATTCACTATATAAACTAATAGTTTAACATATGTATGAGTACTGATGTAATTTGTTTTATAACCTTTTTGTGATTTTCCTATAGGAGTGTTATTTGAACAAAAAATCCCCTAATCCTAATATTCCCTTATATAAAATGAAGTGGGTAAAAGATTCAACACGAATATAACAAAAATAAAGAATTTTTATATCTCGTGTACTTGGTAGAAGAGTTCAGATCGAGGGTGACCAAGACACAAAAAAAAGACACATCAGACGGAATCAAAAACAATTCGGTCGTAAAACACCCGTATCTGATTCTCTGACACCACGTCCTTCTTCCTTACAATAAAGACCGTACGGTCTAAATTTATGGTTTGATTCGTCACAAAAGACTCACACCCAGGGATGTCAGGGGAGGTTCCGTCCGTGGGACCCTTTGACCAAAGCCGTCCCCTGTCAGACCCTTGTCTGGTAGGTCGGAGAGGGTAGAGGTGAGATGACCCCAGTCGTACTTAATCTTCCTCTCCATGGTACAGAGTCAAAGTCTACGACAAGAGGTTTTCCAGTCGGTACTCTAGGCCTCGTCTCAACCCCTGACGCCTACTTTTTAGTGATTCTCCTTTGTAGTCCCGTAAGGCCGATTTGGTTGAATTGTTCCCAGTAACTTCTACTGTCGTGATAGGTAGATCGACGAGTCTTATATTTCGGTCCGTAGACTGAGGAGTAAGAGACCCCCTGGAGTGTAGATTAGGTATCGTTTATGATGATTGAGATCTTTGTTTACTGTTACTTTTGTACTGTTGAGTTTTGGATACCCTACGTCGTTTTCGTCAAGATTCACCTTTCAAATATCGTTATGTTAGGATGGAGTTCTTTGTTCTTTTTATGACTTATCGGTTGGATTGAAATGTGGATTTTGTTGACCTTTTTCTTCTTGTGTTTTTGGAGTTTTAATCATCTTCCTTTCTTTAGTATTTCTAGTCTCGTCTTTATTTACCTTTTTTTACTTTCTTTGTTATCATTTCTAATTATTTTGGTTTTCGACCAAGAAACTCTTCTATTTTTTTTAACTGTTCGGAAATCGGTCTGAGTAGTTCTTTTTCTCTCTCTTCTTAGTTTATCTGTTTTGATCTTCACTTTTTCCTCTCCAATGTTGTCTGTAACGTCTTTATGTTTCTAATATTAACTGATAAGTCAAGTCAGCCTCTTCCGCTACCGTGGGGTGAGGTCATGAGAACGGACCTTTTAGGGTACCTGTCTCCTCGGACCATCCGACGTCAGGTACCCCAGCGATTCTCAACCTGTGCTGACTCGCTTAAGGGAAAGTGAAAAGTGAAAGTACGTAACCTCTTCCGTTACCGTTGGGTGAGGTCACAAGAACGGACCTCTTAGGGTCCCTGCCTCCTCGGACCACCCGACGGCAGAGACCCCAGTGTGTCTCAGCCTGTACTGACTTCGCTGAATNACCTTTTAGGGTACCTGTCTCCTCTGACCATCCGACGTCAGGTACCCCAGCGACTCTCAGCCTGTGCTGACTCGCTTAAGGGAAAGTGAAAAGTGAAAGTACGTAACCTCTTCCGTTACCGTTGGGTGAGGTCACAAGAACGGACCTCTTAGGGTCCCTGCCTCCTCGGACCACCCGACGGCAGAGACCCCAGTGTGTCTCAGCCTGTACTGACTTCGCTGAATCGTCGTCATCGTCGTCGTCGTCGTCGTGGTCGTAAGTCAAGTCAAGTCGACGAGTCAGTACAGGTTGAGAAACACTGGGGTACTTGACGTCGTGTGGTCTGGAGGGACAGGTAGTGGTTGAGGGTCTCAGGTGGGTTTGGTTACAGGTAACACAGTCACTACGGTAGGTTGGTAGAGTAGGAGACAGCAGGGGAAGAGGAGGACGGGATTTAGAAAGGGTCGTTGTTGATATACCGTTATTTTACCTATCAAACCTTCTTTACCTGTCTAAGAATCTTTTCAAGTTAGAAGGTTCTGACTTGGTCCTTCTTTATCTTTAATACTTTTTGTGTTAATGTTCGTGACTTTAACTTCGACCCTAGTTTTTAGAGGGTTTTTTGTTTTCGGGTACTGGTCTACCGAAGTGTCCTCTAAGATAGTTTGTAAATCTCTTCACGATTACGGATAAGAAGATTTTGAGAAGGTTTTTTAACGTCTCCTTCCTTGTGAAGATTTGAGTAAGATGCTCCTGTGGTAGTGGGACTATGGTTTTGGTCTGTTTCTGTTATGTTTTTTTCTTTTGATGTCCGATTATAGTGACTACTCGTATCTACATTTTTAGGAGTTGTTTTAAAATCGTTCGTCTTAAGTCGTTGTATAAGTTTTCGAGTATGTGGTACTAGTTCAACCCAAATAAGGTCCTTACGTTCCTAAGAAGTTATATGCGTTTAGTTAGTTACACTATGTAGTATAATTGTTTGACTTTCTATTTTTGGTATACTATTAGAGTTATCTACACTTTTTTCAGAAACTGTTTTAAGTCGTGGGTAAATACTTATTTAGAGAAAGTTTTTACCCGTATCTTCCTTGGATGGAGTTGAACCATTTCCGGTACATTCAATTCGGATGTCGTTTGTAATAAGAGTTACCATTTTTTGACTTTCGTAAGGGATCAGCTTCTAGTCCTTGTTCTGTTCCCACAGGTGAAAGTGGTGATAATAAGTTGTATCAAGACCTTCAGGATCGATGTCGTTAGTCTCTTCTTTTTATTTATTTTCCTTAGGTCTGACCTTTTCTTCATTTCGAGAGTGACAAACGTCTACTGTACTGTGACATGTATCTTTTGGGATTTCTATCATAGTCTTTTAATGATCTCGACTAGTCGCTCAAATCGTTTCAACGCCTTATGTTTTAGTTATGTGTCTTTAGTGAACGTAAAGATATATGATGTTACTTTTTAGTCTCTTTAATTCCTTAGTTACGGTAAATGATGACGTTGTTTTTCTTAATTTATAGATCCTTATTTGAATGGATTCCTCTGTTTTCTTGACATGTATCTTTTCATATTCTGTGATTACTTTCTTTAGTTTCACCTTTATTAGTCTACCTCTCTATAAGGTACAAGGACCCATCCTTCTTAGTTATAACACTTTTACTGATATGATGGTTTACGTTAGATGTCTCAGTTACACTAGGGATAGTTTAATGGTTACCGTAAAAAGTGTCTTGATCTTGTTTTTTAAAGTGTTAAGTATACCTTTGTGTTTTCTGGGGTTTATCGGTTTCGTCAGTACTCTTACGTTGACCTCCTTAGTTGGAAGGACTGTAGTCTAATATGATGTTTCGATGTCGGTAGTTCTGTCATACCATGACCGTGTTTTTGTCTTTATGTCTGGTAACCTTGTTCTGTCTTTCGGGTCTTTATTTGGGTACGTGGATATCCATGGAATAAAAGTTGTTTCCTTCGTTCTGATATGTTATCCCGTTTCTGTCGGAGAAGTTATTTACCACGACCCTTTTGACCTGTCGATGTACATTTTCTTACTTTAATCTTGTGAAGGATTATGGTGTGTGTTTCTATTTGAGTTTTACCTAATTTTTGGATTTACATTCTTGTCTTTGATGTTTTGAGAATCTCCTTTTGTATCCATCTTGTGAACTACTGTATTTAGTTTCGTTCTAGGAGATACTGGATGGGGGATCTCATTGTCTTTATTTTTGATTTCATTTTTTCACCCTGGACTAATTTGAATTTTCGAAAACGTGTCGATTCCTTTGATATTCGTTCCACTTTTTTATTGGTAGTCTTACCCTCTTTTATTATCGTTTACTTTTTAGACTGTTTCCTAATTGCAGGTTTTGTATGTTCGTCGAGTATATTGAGTTACGGTCTTTTTATTTGGTTAGTTTTTCACCCTTTTTCTGGATTTGTCTGTAAAGAGGTTTCTTTTGTATGTCTACCGATTGTTTGTGTACTTTTCTACGAGTTGTAGTGAGTAATAATCTCTTTTCGTTTAGTTTTGATGTTACTCTATAGTGGAATATGACCAGTCTTACCGGTAGTAGTTTTTCAGATGCTTGTTATTTACAACCTCTCCCACACCTCTTTTCCCTTACGACAACGTGACAACTACCCTTATTTTTGACTATATCGGTGATACCTTCTGTCATACCTCTAAGGAATTTTTTGATCTTTATTTTGGTCGTTAGGGTGAGGATCCGTATATGGCACTCCTTTGGTTTTAGTTTTTTCTGTGTACATAGGGTAACAAGTGACTTCGTGATAAATGTTATCGATCTTGTACCTTCGTTGGATCTACAGGTAGTTGTCTACTTACGTATTTTTGCAACACCATACGTATGTGTTACCTTATAATGAGTCGGTATCTTTCCTTGTGTAAACTCAGTCAAGACTACTCCACCTACTTGGATCTTGGATAATATGTCTCACTTCACTCAGTCTTTCTCTTTCTATTTATGACATAAGATTACGTATATATACCTTAGATCTTTTTACCATGACTTCTTAAATAAATATCCTGTCTTCACCTCTTTGTCTGTATCTCTCATCTGAATACCTACCCCCCTTCCCTTCCTCTCCCACTCTACATACCCTTCTCATTGTACCTTTGAATGCAATGGTATACATTTTATCTATCGGTTGTCCTTAAACGACATACCGAGTCCTTTGAGTTTGTCCCCGAGACATAGTTGGAACTCCCCATCCTACCCCGCCCTCTACCCTCCCTCCAAGTTTTCCCTCCCCTATATACATATAGATACCGACTAAGTATAACTCCAAACTGTCTTTTGTTATTTTAAGATATTTCGTTAATAGGAAGTTATTTTTTATTTAAATTTTTTCTCTCGTATAATTCTTGATGACTCTTTTGTACGTTAATATCCTTTTAGTCTAACAGTTGTATAACAAATTTCCCGTCTCCTTATTCGTTTCCGTATTTCATGTTACTTTTCTAGTACAATTTGAGAACTAGACTTAAGACAGAACTCATTATTAATCGATTAGAGAGTCTCGAAGACAAAAGAGTAATATTTTTATGGACGAAAAGTCCCAATCGTACTGGTAGTTTTCTACTAAGTATAATTTATAACTTTATTGGTATTTTCGTGATACGTTTTCGATCAATAATAACGATATACTTTGTTTCCTACGTGTTCTAAGAACAGGACTTAAGATCTATACTTCTCTTCAGGTACATTGTATGAGACTCAATCACATGGTGTGACTCAATTTTCTGGTACGTAAAACTCCAACAGTGTAAAGGAAGTTCTAATGTCTAGTGTAGTATATATATATCAGATCACAAGAAGTTAAAGTACATTCTTTAACTTCCACTTAAATGTCTAAACGAAGAGTGATAAGTTTTTGGTAATTATTCAAAGATAATACATATTCATCCACCTGTAGTCTGTCGGGACGACACAGACTCGATTGTCGGACCACGACAGTGGTATCGATCAGAGATTCCATAGAGAGAATAATCTTACGGTGTTTCGTACTTTAGAGGCCAACCTCTACTCCAATTTTGAACAGGACTGTGGAACATTAGAACTCGTACAGTATTGGACTAGTTCACAGTCAAAAGAGTGAAGGAGTAATATCGTGAATCGTGTGTCGTCTGTGAACTGTGACAATCAAGGAAAGACAAGGAAGGACATGACCCGTCAGTTGTCAATTTTTCGTTTCGGTTTGTTTTTGTCTTTACATACTTTCTTTGGATATATTAGTATAGAAGTTAAGAATGGTAATATTTATCTGTGGACTGTAATAGTAATAAAATAATTTAAACGTTGATAAATATTGGTGGTTCTTTCATGTATGGTTTATAATTAATAGATTCTTTATGTAGACCTGATTTTCATGAAATTCTTGTTACGTGTTTTGTAGTGAGCCATTTATTCGAGCCGGTTCGAGACCCATACGTATAGAGTAGATAATAACCATATTAATATTTCCGGTATTCAAGGGACTTCCATATTTTAGAAAAGACATTTAAAATTGAGACTTTTATTTCGGTTGTCGATTACGACTACGATTCTTACTCTTTCAGACTTTTTTTCCACAAAGAATTGGTCTTATATCTTTAAAACTCAATTTATCGTTTTCTTTTTCACGTACGTATGGATCCTAGTCTTTTCTTGTCTAAATGAAGATTTTCTTTACTTATCAACAAGTATTTTGATAAAGATTCTCTTGGGTTCGATCCTAAAATTTTTATATAAAACAATCTTTAATATATTTTGTCACTATGATTATTAAAAAATCTAAGACTTTGATACGATGTAATCTTATCAATTTTATTACAGAGTCTAGTGTAGTAGAGTACTTACATCTCTTTGCGTGCACAAAAGTACGAGTTTCTACGACAAGTTTTATGTGAGTTTATAGTAACGAGGTAGGTCCAACCTCGGAGTCGTCGAATTTTTTCATCCAAAGAGAAAATAGTATGTATCAAGGTAAAGAACATATTACTTTTGGGATTGAGGTTGGGTCTGTTCATCAAAAGTAAGTAAGTACTTGTTGTAGATGGCTCGGAAGAGATTCCAGTCTTTTACCGTCATCTTCTCGTCTTTCTTTTCTTATGTGCGTCGGACGGTGTCTACTTTACTTACGTCTATTACCTCTCACTCCCGTGAATTCTAAAAGATTAAGAAGACTTATACAAGGAGAACTTAGTCGAAATCTAAGAACCAAGTCTAATAGTTCTTTAGTAAACAGAGTTGACATTTTCCTATTACAATAGTATGTTGACTTAGTTACACCGACTGAAGTTGGATCAAAGTGACAGTGTTTACTATGGACTGATCTATTTCGGTGTCCAATAGTAGTTCTTTCACATTTTCGTCTTAAGTCACTTTTTGTAAAAACCTGTCAGGGAATTCTAATTTTGTAGTCTTCTATATAACAAACTTTGATACCAATCTCGACACTGTTTAGATTTTGGATAAAGGAGAAGTTTTACTTGGTTCAATTAAGTGTTCTGGAATAAGAAATATTTAATTTTAAATCAACATTTGTATTACCGTTATATACTTGTGAATACAGAATAAAACTACTTTTCGTTAAGCAGACGGAGAATTACTTATTTCAGATGGAAAGGAGTTGACGTCATAATGGAAAGAAAGAAATACATCCACATATCATAGATCCTACTCCATTTCTAATGTTCGTTAGACTGTATGATGTTGTCGGGTACTCACTTGACGAGAGTAAGAGGAATGTATTAGGGGAATGAGATCAGGAAGGAAGGGATTGAAACTCTTTCCCTTCGAGGTTGGGAGTCCCTCATCACAACTGTCCTCATAAATGTTTGTTGTGTGATTACGTGTCTCTTAAGGATGAAGGATTGTATCGTCCTCTTTTTTCACTAGGGATTCCTTTCCTTTAACATTTTTGACTTTTGAGACCGTAGTCTTCTCTTCACTCAAGTTAGGATCTAACTCGCGATATTGGAACCAGTTTAAAAATTAGATGGACTCCGAATTAAAAGAGTTGTCTTTCTGTTATTTATGATTGGGAAAAAAGATGATACTCATTTTCTTATGATCTAAACCTCAGTATTCCGTACTCGAATTCAAGATCAATAGAGGAGATTCTGTCCCTTTCCGATGGGTGAGGTCATAAGTCCGGACCTCTTAAGGTACTTGATGTGTCGGGTACCCCAACGTTTCTCAGCCTGTGTTGACTCGCTGAAAGTGAAGAAGAATCGGCGAGTCAGCACAAGCTGAGAAACGTTGGGGTACCTGACATCGGACGGTCCGAGGAGACAGGGACCCCTAAGAGGTCCGTTCTTATAACCTCACCCAACGGTACGGGAGGAGGTCCCCTAGAAGGGTTCGGTCCCTAGTTTGGGTCCAGAGGGCGTAACGTTCGTTTAAGAAGTGACAGACTCGGTGGTCCCTTCGGGTTATTATGTTATGGTTCCTTTATTATATTTTTGAGACACTCTGAGTTAAAGAAGTTAATAATTTCTACCTAGTTTCATAGATGAAATATGAAGAATACTCCTTGATTCGTTTCTTTTACAAAGGATATTTATTTTTAGGAAAAATATTGGATATTTCTCAATATATTCTATCAAAATGACTATTTCATTAGAAGAATCTTTCGTATTAGATTTCTCTTGTTTTTCGGTTTTTTGATGTTTATTATAGTACGGATATTTAAAGATCCCCTTATTTTTTCTTATTCTTACAAGTAATTAAAAGTTGGACAATCAATATTTAAAAGACGTTACTGGATTTTTGTGTCGTAATATTGTACTCCTTCCACTACTATTGGAATTGTTTATTTCGTTTTTATTTCGGTCTTTTCTATTAATGAACGGTATATATTGAGGAATAACTACGGTTCTATGAAAGGTAAAGGTGTAGGTTATAGTCGTTGATTACTTGGTGAGCCGTTTCGAAAGTTTTTGAGATGATATACACCGGTTCCCCACACAGAGCACGACGACTTCACGGATCGTTAAAGAAGTATTTGGGCTACCTGTATTAGAACGAGGTCAACATTCCGAAGAAATAGTGAGAGACCTTTACTACGTCCTCAGAGGAAGTAGACCGATAGTGTCTGGTTTCCCATTGGATTACTTTTTTTATTTCGTTATATTTAGTAAATAAATAAATAAAAATCCGGTACGGTACACCGTACACCCTAGAATCAGGGGGTTTGTCTCTGACTCAGGTACGGAGGACGTAACCTTCACGTCTCAGAATTGGTGACCTAACGGTCCCTTCAGGGATTTGGTAATAAAAATAGGTTTACTTAGTATTTCAATACTGACGAAAGTGTTTTCCGTTTAGTTAGGTGTAAACTACTGATCCCGATTCATCCAAGAATAAATAGTAAAATTTTTTCATCAAGAATGGTCAATATATACACTTCCCAGATTATATTTTTCCCCATTTAGGTAGGCGTTGTTTTGTACTGACATTAAGACGTACGGAATATAACTTCTACGAATAAAGTAGAAACCTAATTCCCAGGACAAGTTCTTTCCTAGAACTACCCGGACCGGATTGGACTTCTTTGAATCGTTAATTGTCCTAAATCCCCAGAACAGAATCATCCTCAAGACCCCTGGGATTATGAGAGTCTTCTTCTTGGTCTGGATCTTTGTCGCACACTAGACCATTATTAGTGTTCTAAATTATTTATGATAAACTTCACCAAATATATATAACAGAGTGTCATTGTGACACTCTATCCTTGGTCGTGTAAGTAAAATGTCTATTCCTTTGACTGTGTCTTGTAATTTATTACTATGATTTCACTGTTTCTACCATTCAGTGTCTCAATTCTAAACTTGGGTTCGTTGTCTTTGAGATTTTGGGTGTAAGAGTTACTGATGTAACACGACGGCGGAAGTTTTTTTTTTCTTATTTAGGATTCCTCTTGTGTTTCATTTCCTCCACTGACTCCTTTAAATCCTATGTTATACAGTTTAATTAAAACTTCAACAAGGGACAAGAAATATTATTGTAGATTATAAGTAAAGTTTATGAAGGATAAGAGACGATACGAGATTTAAGGGAGACAGAAGTCGGTCGGACACTGTGTGTTGTAGAAAAATACTCATCATATGACCTCTTATTTCCTTTTTCATCACAAGGGTCTCTTTAGTGTCTGTTCTGAACTTCGTTATAAATATTTAGTATACCGTCGTTTCTTAACCTGATATCGTAACTACTGAAATCCTTAAGAGGGATTTATATTGATCTTCTATGGTTTAGAATTTACCCCCACCTTGATAGATCAGGGATGATTACTCATTTCACTCCGAGATTTGTGAAATACACCTGTAAATTCTTGTCCCATCGGGATCTTTGAAACTCCCGAGATTGTGTGTACACCGTTGTCTACCCAATCATACAGCCAATGTTGTCTTTATGTTAATGTGATGTTATATGTTTAATGAAAGTTGATCAGAACCATTTTTAACATAAGAGAACCTTTGATACTTGTAGATTTAATACATTTCCCTTCTAGTGAATTTAGGTGTTTAAAACTGATTTTCGTAGATTTTCGACCGGAACTTGAAATTTTTTTTTAGACATTTGACTTATTAGTCTCGAAGAATGTGGTAGGGAATGTGATTTAATTGTTTAAGTCGTGAGGGTAAAGTAAATCAAATACGAAAGGTTAAAGAACCAGAGAAAAAAACGACAAGAAAGAGTCCGGAAATAGTTCACATCATCTTTTCGAAAAACATGTGTGTTTGTGTGTATATATGTATTTATCATTCATATTATATATGCGAAATCTTTGAAATGTTTAAAAGCGAATCGATTTTTTTAATACTGTAAAACCAGGGTAAACGAACTGATTCATACTTATCTTACGATCTAAAGATTGAATATGAGTGAGTTTTGAAATGTATCCAGGTTACTAAGTGTTTTACTTCTAATACCGTAGACCAGAGTAGTGAAGTACCGTTTATCTACCCCCTTGTCACCTTTGTCACAGTCTGAAATAAAAACCCCCCGAGGTTTTAGTGACGTCTACCACTAACGTCGGTACTTTAATTTTTTGCGAATGAGGAACCTTCTTTTCAATACTGGTTGGATCTATCGTATAAGTTTTCGTCTCTGTAATGAAACGGTTTTTCCAGGTAGAGCAATTCCGATACCAAAACGGTCACCAGTACATACCTACACTCCCAACCTGACACTTCTTTCGACTCGTGGCTTCTTAACTACGAAAACTTGACGCCACAACCTCTTCTGAGAACTCTCAGGGAACCTGACGTTCCTCTAGGTTGGTCAGATAAGACTTCCTCTAGTTGGGACCCTAAAGAAACCTCCCTTACTACGACTTCGACTTTGAGGTCATGAAACCGATGGAGTACGCTTCTTGACTGAGTAACCTTTTCTGAGACTACGACCCTCCCTAACCCCCGTCCTCCTCTTCCCCTGCTGTCTCCTACTCTACCGACCTACCGTAGTGACTGAGTTACCTACACTCAGACTCACTTGAGACCCTCAACCACTACCTGTCCCTCCGGACCGCACGACACTAAGTGCCCCAGCGTTTCTCAACCTGTGCTGACTCGCTGACTTGACTTGACTACCCTAGTTTACGATAATAGAAGCAAAAAACTTACAACTCAAAATTCGGTCGAAAAAGTGAGAGAAGAAAGTGGAAGTACTTCTCAGAGAAATCAAGAAGTGAAAGACGGTATTCCCGTCGTAGTAGACGTATAAGTTCCAATAACTATAAAGAGGGTCTTTAGAACTACCGTCGAACACGAAGTAGGTCGGGTCGTAAAGTGTACTATATGAGACGTGTCTTCAATTTATTATTCATTCCACTGTTATATGTCAGAACTACACGAGGAAAGGGTTAAACCTTGGTCAGGTAATAAGTTACAGACGAAGATTGACAACGAAGAAGTGGATGTATGTCCAAAGTATCGTCCGTCTATGCTACCAGACCAGAAGGGTAGAGAAATTTTTAAAAGGTGTCCAACAATATTAGGTGTGTCAGTTTCCGAAACCGTATCAGTTATTTCGTCTTCATCTACAAAAAGACCTTGAGAGAACGAAAAAGGTACTAGGTTTCCTACAACCGTTAAACTAGAGACCAAGGAGACGGAAAAATTTTAGGTCGAACTTGTAGACCTTCAAGAGGTAAGTGATGACAACTTAGGACCGAACCTCTTAAAACTCGTAATGAAACGATCACACACTAGTACTTTTAAAACGTGGACCAAAATACAGGGACCTATAGGATTACAGAGGACGAAGTATTAGATACCCTTGAATTTATCTTAGACATGGGACGACGACACACTTTTAAACATATTTAGAAATTAAAACAGCTCGACCAAGTATCACGAAAAGTCCAGATGATATAGGAAGATAAAAAGACATAAGACAAGACATACGATAAGACATCTTATCTTAAGACATAAGACATAAGATAACAAAAAACTCTCAAACTATTACTTTGAGGTTTATTTTTAGAACTAAATAGATGAATTTTTATGAACATTATATAACATTTTGATATGTAATAAAAAAGACATAAAAGGTTCAGAGGACATTTACAATAGTATGAAAATATTAAATTTTTTATTTTTAATGAATCAACTACAGGAATTGTTGTTGTTTTTATAACCGTATTCTTTTGTTTGAAAAGGGAGGATGATCTGAAGTTCAAGGACCCCATGTTCTCGGTACGGAATAAAAAAATATCGAACATTTAGATATCGACACAATCTGTAAGTAGTTTACGATTTTTTTTTTGTAAAAATTAGTTACTTTTTTTAACACTATAAAATTCAGAGGTAACGGTGAAAATCGTCTTCTTAGTTTTTAGACAATTTTGGATAAAATTCGAAAAGTGGTTGTACTGTTATAGTGTATATTTCGAAAGTTCAAAGGATTGTATTATTATAGTACGTGTATATTTTTCCTAAAGACTAAATTTTGTATTAAAATTCTACTGATTCAGGTTTTCGAGGACAACACTATGGAGGGTATTAACTTTGGTGGTTTTACATTTTTCTTAGAATTGTAGTAACAGTAATAAATATTTTGTTTTCCCCAAAATTAAGTAACTCAGGTTCTTTTTGTCCATTACTACGTGGACATCTCTGTTATGTTTTGTCGTAGGAGGACTGTTCAACAACTTGTGAGGAAAGGTTTATTCTGTTTGGTGAGAAATAGGGGGATTTCAATAGATGAATAATATCTTGTTAGACAGTAGAAGTTAAAGGGATAACGTAATTACTCTTCATTAAATCTTTACACTATTCGACAAAGTGTTTTTTTTAGATAAAAACATATCACTATGAAATTACGGGAGTGTGACATCAGGAGAATTGGTACTCATGTTATTTATTTTGTAAATCTTAGGTTATTACGAGTTCATGATACAAATTCCTTTTATTTCTACTCATTCAATGTCAAGGACGGGAGTTCTTTATATTTGAGATTACTCCCACAAATTCTTTTATATACATTCATGTTATGTTCCGTCTTATACCAATTACGGTAATGTCCTCAATTCTATTTCGAGAAGAGTCAAGACTACCTGAAATTTTCTAAAAGTTTGATCTAAATGAGGTAAATGTCATCTTTGTTTAATATATGAATGATGTTAATGTTCCACAAACGGAGTGAAAGGATTTGCATTTACTACAGGCATAAGGGGAGAACAAATTTCAATTCAGAAGTTGTAGTGACCACTATTAAGGTGAAAACACTGGGAACCTACGAACTTGTCATAGTTTAAAAGACCCACACTAAGATCTTTGTTGTCAATTTAATTAAATAAATTGTGACATAAGTATTTTTTATAAAGTCCAGGAAATTTTTGTAATCTTATGTCATTTAAATGTTCTTAAACAACGTTTACAAACAACCTAGGGGACTTAATGACATAGTATCTTTTTTGTTTCTTTGTCTTCAGAGACAGAGAATCCTTTAGTAGAGGTCCCATTAGTAATTTTCTTAAATATCAATTGATTGATAATTTCCCCCTTTTATCTTATTATTGTTTACAAATTAATTATAGTTATGGTTCTCCCTTTTTTTTATTCTTTGTCGACCGTTTTCCCTTTATCGTTTAAAGTTAGGTTAATAGTCATTAATACAACTTACATTTTCCTGAAGTTTAGATTAATTTCTTGTTTGTTAAAGTCTAACCTAAAAATTTTTTTTTAGGTTCATGTACGACTAGTGTTCTCTATGTGGAATATTATTTCTTTCTCTTACTAACTTTTTGTCTATCTCTTTTTCATGTTGTATGTTTGTTGTTTATAAAACGTATATGAATCGTTTCGGTCTCTTTTTCACTATATCAATATGATTAGTGTCTTTCATCTGAAATTCCGTTAACCATAATTATCTCTAATTTTTCCTTGTAAAGTATTACTATTTTCCCAGTTAGGTTGTTTTTTTGTATTTTTGAGATATATAAACATACGTGGATTATCCTGTAGGAGATTTATATATTAGGTTTTTCACTTTTTTTTAGATTTATCTCTAGATGTATTTATGTATTTATAGTAACCTTAAAGATTACATAGAAAGAGTCATTCACTTTAGATCGACACTTTGTTTCTGTAGTTGTAGTCTTTTGTTGTCTATTGTCTTGTTTTTTGTATACTGATTGTGTCTATGTTATTCATTTTGTTTCTACGTTTTATTTTTCTCTTTTCATGTTCAGTAACATTTAAAATTCTTTCAAATTTCCCTCAGAACCGTCATTCTAGTTCAAAAACTTATCTTTTTTCTTTAGTAAACCATACTAAGAACGATTTTCATTTTTTTTTTTTTACAGGAAAAGTTTCAATTTAAATATCTCACTTTACGTATCTAGAATTCACATATCAAGTACGCAAAACCGTTTACATATATTGGTACATCGGTGGTAGGGTTAGTTCTACATCTTATAAAGGTTAATGGGTACTTTGAGGGAGTACGGGAAAAGGTCAGTTAGAAGGGGAGAGGAGTTTCGTTGGCGATTGGACCAAAGGTAGTCGTGTCAAAACGGACAAGAACTTAAAGTATATATCAGCCGTGATAGAAGAGAGACCGAAACGGGTAAGGTGTATCAAACCTCTATGTCGGTACAAAAACACACAAAGTCATCACGTACAAAAAGAAATTAGTGACTCGTTTTACAGTGATATACTTGTACGACGTTAAATAGGTTTTAGAGGACAAATGATTATAAATCATAAGGGTCAGACCCTGATAATGTTTATTTCGGATATTTGTAAAAAAAGTCTATGTATGAAAATAATGAGGACCCTTTTATGACTTCTCACTCTAACAACCCAGTCTCCCATTCTTTTATGGTGAAAAGGTTTTACAAACGTGTCTGAAAATATGAGGGTGTTCGTCGTATACTCTCAAAGTCCGAGGAACTGTGAGAGTGGCTTTGTGACATTCAAAATTTAAAATTATGAAAATCGTTCACCGTTAACTATACTTTAACATCAATATTAAACATAAAGAGACTACTGGTTACTATGACATAAAGAAAAGTACACGAAAAATCGGTAAGTATCTAGGAAGACCATTTCCTATACAACTTGTCTAGAATACGGGTTAGGAAACAATCTATATACATAACCCCTATAAGAAGGGGCTCATATCTGACTAAAAAGTAAACGAACTACGACAGAAAACTATTTGTCTTCAAAGTTTAAACCTACGTCAATAAAACAGAAGAAAAAGAAGATCACAAGACTTTGGAAAGAGTTCCCCCCCTCCCCCTTGAAACGGATAGAGTCTAAACGGTTTCATAGGAGAACATAAAAGAAGATCTGTCTAGTATTAAACACAAATGTAAATTTTGGTACTAGATGGGGTATAATTAAAAACACTTACCGTACTCCATATAGTTCCAATTACGATAAAGGTGTGTCTAGAGACTAAAAAGGTCGTGGTAGACAACTTTTAAAAGACAAGGTATTACTTAACATAACCGTAGAAACAGTTTTTAGTTGACTGTGATGTAGGTACTTATATGAGACAGAGTGACTAAATAGACATGTTATTATGATATGAGAAAACTAATCCATCGAAATATGTGTCATTTAGAATTTGTAGTTCATCTTATTTAGGAGGTTGTAACAAGAATACAAGTTCTAACAAAACCAATAAGAGATAATGAGTGTAAAGGGCTATTTAGAATCCTAGACGAATAGTTAAAGATGTTTTTTTTTTTTCAGGAAAATTCTAACACGAATCTTAATGTGATTTAGTAATCTGGTTAGACCCTTATTGACGATAGATTGTTATAATTCAAAGGATAGGTACTAATACTATAGAGAATAGAGGAGTAAATAAAACCGGAAGAAATTAAAGAGAATCGTTACAAAGTACTAAAAATCGTATGTACACAACACATAGAGAACAATTTAGATGAGAATTCTGAATTGAGTCGACTTCGGTTCAAAAGACGAACTAAATGAAATCGTTCCGATAGACGGATATCTTCACCTAAAGTACGAATGTCTCTTACACGGTTCGGACTTTCTAAAGTCGTCTAAAAATTTTTCGTATTTAAATATGATTTCAACAACTATGTAGTTCTTAGTTTACAACTGATGTGTGGATCTTTTCTCTTTTTAGCTGGTATATTGATTTCACCCGAACTAGGATCTTACTTTATTATATTACATAAAGTTAAAAGTAAACCAGTAACAATATGGCAAGTGAGTCAGACTACGATCTTGGCCTAAGGGTTTTACGTTGTTTTATTTTTTATTCACCCTGATGTAGTTTGTTTTTTCGAAGACGTGTTGTTTTCCTTTAGTAATTGTTTTACTTTTTCTTTGGATACCATAAGGATACCGTACCCTTAAGAATACCTTACTCTCTTTTATAAACGTCTAATTTATAGACTATTCTCAATTATAGGTTTTATATAATTCTTGACCACCCCCGGTTCTACCTCCTCATCCTTCTGGGACCCAAGTGGAGGAGGGTCCCCGTGTGGTTTTGATGTTGATACATATCTCGTTGATAGTCACTCTTGTCGGACTCCTAATCGTCTTTTCTAGATGTTGATGTCTGTATTTCTTCCTTGGTGTTACTATACCCATCTCCCCGTCTCTACACCATCTCAGTCCTAGATATGGGGTCTCTAGACTCGGGGTGTAGTCCGAGGGGTGGACTTCCATGTTGTGCCCCTTCTACTTCAGGGTTTTGTGAAATGAAACCTCCGGTTGTCCCGAATTAAAGACCTTTCGGTTTCCCGATTCCCTTTATTCTCTGAGGTGAGAATTTCCCTCAGAGTGTACGAAGTCCTGGGTCCTGTCTTCGTCGTTAGACTTTCCTCGGACCCAGTCTGGGTGACTGGTTCCCTGAGAGTTCTCAGAAGAGGTTGTGGTGGCAATTTTTCGTAGTTAAGAAGTCGCGAGTCGAAAGAAATGTCAGGTTGAGAGTGTAAGTATATACTGGTGACCTTTTTGGTATCGGAACTGATCTACCTGGAAACAACCGTTTCATTACAGAGACGAAAAATTATACGACAGATCCAACCAGTATTGAAAAGAAGGTTCCTCATTCACAGAAAATTAAAGTACCGACGTCAGTGGTAGACGTCACTAAAACTTCGGGGTTTTTCATTTCAGTCGGTGACAAAGGTGACAACGTCTATACGATCGTAAAAGTTTAGATGTTTCCCAAAATGAAAAAGGGAAAGTTTATGTATATAAAAAAAGAATTATATATATAATATAACTTCATATGAACTAAATGTCACAAAGTTCACGTGTCGTTCCACTAACAATATATATGTGTGTAAATAATAAAGGTCTAAGAAAAGGTAATATCCGATAATGTTCTATGACTGATATCAAGGGACATGATATGTTATTTAGACACAACGAACAACGGATAAAAAATTTTTTCAATCTTTGGATCGTAAAATAAGTATGATTCAATTCGTTCACCTTAGTTTTACAGTATTTAAAAAATCGATCCGTTTTTAAGTATACAAAAGATTTTATATAGATAATAGAATATGTATGATATATATATAGATATGTTTTCCAGAAGGATGATACGAACTATTTCCAAACTCTTTCTTGTAGTTTTTCTTTTCTTCTCTACCTCGTCAACCTTTGTTTGATTTACTTTACCCTTTTAACTTATACTTTATCTTTTTCACTTTGTTTGATCTTTTTCTAGTAGTATATCAGATCAATAAAAATTTGTACCGATGAGTAATCTTTGTGTAGACCTCGAGACCTTTTTTTTACGTTATGGACTCGTAAACATAAATACTTTTTTAAGATTCTATTAAGACTATACGTAGACCTAAAATTTTTCACTAATATCTAAAAAGATAATTTACTATCGAAACCACTATATCTTAAGATGATAGAAGACAACTGGTTAGTACTATGTTACCATAATTCACTTATTATCAATGTATTAGTGTTATCATTTCTACAAATAATCAAAAGTGTTAGTTATCGGTCTGTTTTTTATTTTCTAGTAATCCTTTGTACTAATTAGATTGTTGTATTTTATTAATGTATATTAAACCCCCCAATTTATCTCACTACACCATTCAACTTCATGTATGTACATGTACAAGAGTAGACGGGTCAGATACAGAAAGCCAACCATGTAAATTAGGTAAATATAAATTGCATTAATAGGTATACATACTAGGATAATGGTAAAAGAACCGTCCACCGACGTTGGTCGTGTGATTCGTGTCCACCGACGCTGGCCGTGTGATTCGTGTCGGCTCTCCTCCATGGTGTACAGGCTCCAGTCTCCGTTTACGGTCCTCCTGGGGTACAGGCTTCCCGTCATCGGTTCTCCTCAATGGGGTGCAGGCTCCAGTCCCCGTCACCGGACCTGTCGGTCCGACGCTGTCGTGTCCTTGACGGCTCCCCTCGATGAGACGCAGGGTCCTGTCCCCGCCGTCGGCCCTTCTTGCTGGACGTAGGCTCCGGTCCCCGCCTTCGGCCCTCCTCGTTGAGGTGCAGGTTCCTCACCACCGACACACCCGCGTCCTCCCGGATCTCCTCGGTAGAGTGTAACTTCGAGTCCTTCCTGCCGCCACTCTTTTATGGGGAGTAAGTACCATTCCTCGTCGCCGACTCGAAACGACCTCGTCGGCTCTTCTCTGTAGGGTGCGGGTTTCATTTCCTTTGGGTTCATTCTACCATCCACGACGTTCTTCCGTAGTCTCCCGTCTGTGTGACTTTGGTATGAGTGTCTTTTGATCAGTCAGATAAGTGTGATCCTGGTGTCGGAACAGATTGAGTTTCTTTGATTCGGTACGGATGCCCCGTTGGGTTCTGTCCTCCCAGTACCACCTCTCCAGACTGTCTTACACCAGGTGACCTCTTCCCTTACCGTTTGGTGAAGTCATAAGAACGGATCTCTTGGGGTACTTGTCCTACTTTTCCGTTTTACTATCCTATGACTTTCTCCTTGAGGGGTCCAATCATCCACGGGTTATACGATGACCTCTAGTGACCTCTTTATTGAGGTCTTTCTTACTTCCCTACCTCGGTTTCGTTTTTGTTATATGTCAACATAACACTGACCACTATCTTCGTTCCAGGTTACGACATTCTCGTTATAACGTATCCCTGGACCTTACAGTCCAGGTACTTAGTTCCGTTTAACCTTCACCAGTTTGTCGTCTACCGTTCTCGCTTGCAGCTATAAGATCCTTAGTCGCTTGATTTTACCTGGCCTTACCCACTTAAATTGAGTCTACTGGTATAGATGATGACACTCGTCCTCAGGGAGTCTTCTTTACCTCATCGGTAGTACCAGTTGTTTTCTCAGGCTTTACGTCATGAACCTACGTTAGAGTTTTTACTGTCTTACTAGAGACAAGCAAAGGTTCCGTTTGGTAAGTTATAGTGCCATTAGGTTCAGATACGGGGTTTGTCATTGCGACTTCTTCGACTTCAACTTGCCAAGATACTTCTGGAGGTTCTGGAAAATCTTGATTGTAGGTCTTTTCTACAGGAAAAGTAATATCCCCTGACCTTACGTTTTCCTCCTTCAGTTCTTTGTGGACCTTATTGTCCGTTTAAACCGGAACCTTACGTCTTACTTTGTCCCGTTTCTGATTATCTCAAAACGGTTCTTTTACGTGACGAGTATTGTTTGTGGGAGAAGGTTGTTGTGTTCTCTTCTGAGATGTGTACCTGTAGTGGTCTACCAGTTGTGACTTTAGTCTGACTAATATAAGAAACGTCGGTTTCTACCTCTTCGAGATATGTCAGTTGTTTTTGTTCTGGTCCTCGACTGACACCGAGTCTAGTACTTGAGGAATAACGGTTTAAGTCTGAATTTAACTTCTTTCATCCCTTCTGGTGATCTGGTAAGTCCATACTGGATGTAGTTCAGGGAATACTAAAATGTCACCTTCACTCTTTATCTAAATTCCCGGATCTAGACTATCTATCTCACGGACTACTAGATGCCTGCCTCCAAGGACTGTAACATGTCCTCTGTCCCTAGTTCTGGTAGGAGAACCTTTTCTTTACGTTCTTTCGTTTTACCGACAGACCCCTCCGGAAAGCGAAGAGAAGGAAAAGAGACACTTTTCTTCTCTTCGTTTTTCGTTTCCTCTTTTCCTTTCTATATTCGTAGACTTACGTCTCAAGGTTTCTTATCGTTCTTCTCTATTTTTTCGGAAGGAGTCGCTAGTTACGTTTCTTTATCTCCTTTTGTTGTCTTATCCTTTCTGATCTCTAGGAGAAGTTCTTTTAATCTCTATAGTTCCCTTTTAAAGTACGTTTCTACCCGTGTTATTTCCTGTCTTTGTCATACCTGGATCGTCTTCGTCTTCTATAATTCTTCTTTACCTTTCTTATGTGTCTTCTTGACATGTTTTTTCTAGAAGTACTGGGTCTATTAGTGCTACCACACTAGTGAGTGGATCTCGGTCTGTAGGACCTTACACTTCAGTTCACCCGAAATCTTTCGTAGTGATGTTTGTTTCGATCACCTCCACTACCTTAAGGTCAACTCGATAAAGTTTAGGACTTTCTAGTACAACACTTTCACGACGTGAGTTATACGGTCGTTTAAACCTTTTGAGTCGTCACCGGTGTCCTGACCTTTTCCAGTCAAAAGTAAGGTTACGTTTTCTTTCCGTTACGGTTTCTTACGAGTTTGATGGTGTGTTAACATGAGTAGAGTGTGTGATTATTTCACGTTTTAAGAGGTTCGGTCCGAAGTCGTTATGCACTTGGTACTTGAAGGACTACAAGTTCGACCAAAATCTTTTCGGTCTCCTCGGTCTCTGGTTTAACGGTTGTAGGTGACCTAGTACCTTTTTCGTTCTCAAGGTCTTTTTGTAGATAAAGACGAAATAAGTGATATGGTTTCGGAAACTGACACACCTAGTATTATTTGACACCTTTTAAGACTTTCTCTACCCTTATGGTCTGGTGGACTGGACGGAGAACTCTTTAAACATACGTCCAGTCCTTCGTTGTCAATCTTGACCTGTACCTTGTTGTCTGACCAAGGTTTATCCTTTTCCTCATGCAGTTCGGACATATAACAGGGGGACGAATAAATTGAATATACGTCTCATATAGTACTCTTTACGACCCGACCTTCTTCATGTTCGACCCTAGTTCTAACGGTCCTCTTTTTAGTTATTGGAGTCTATACGTCTACTGTGGTGGGAATACCGTCTTTCACTTCTCTTTGATTTTTCGGAGAACTACTTTCACTTTCTCCTCTCACTTTTTCAACCGAATTTCGAGTTGTAAGTCTTTTACTTCTAGTACCGTAGACCAGGGTAGTGAAGTACCCTTTATCTACCCCTTTGTCACCTTTGTCACAGTCTGAAATGTGACGTCTACCACTGATGTCGGTACTTTAATTTTCTACGAATGAGGAACCTTCTTTTCAATACTGGTTGGATCTATCGTATAACTTTTGGTCTCTGTAATGAAACGGTTGTTTCCAGGCAGATCAGTTCCGACACCAAAAAGGTCACCAGTACCTACCTACACTCTCAACCTGACATTTCTTTCGACTCACGGCTTCTTAGCTACGAAAACTTGACACCACAACCTCTTCTGAGAACTCTTAGAGAACCTGACGTTGTTCTAGGTTGGTCAGGTAAGACTTCCTCTAGTTGGGACCCTAAAGAAACCTTTCTTACTACGATTTCGACTTTGAGGTCATGAAACCGGTGGCGTACGCTTCTAAATTGAGTAACCTTTTCTGAGACTACGACCCTCCCTAACCCCCGTCCTCCTCTTCCCCTGCTGACTCCTACTCTACTGACCTACCGTAATGACTGAGCTACCTGGACTCAGACTCACTTGAGGCCCTCAACCACTACCTGATCCTCCGGACCGCACGACGTTAAGTACTCCAGTGTTTCTCAGTCTGTGCTGACTCGCTGACTGGACTTGACTTGACTACCGAGAGACTTCAGTTAATAAAGTCAACGGATCTCAATTTAGAATCCGTTTCCAGTTCGTCATGAATCACGAAAACCTTGGTTAGAGTCTGAAACCCCTTATCCGTTAGATATACAATTTTTATTAATAAATTTATAGAGACTTGTAGAAAAAAAGGGGACATGAGTTTAATATTAGGTCAATCCTTTTGTAATTTATTTTTCTATTTTTGTAATAATATTTAAATTTATTATCAAGTTATGCTATCTTTTCTATCGTGTTCGGTCATCCTCCGTTGTGTCAGAAATCCTCAATTCCCTATTTAATAAAGTCCGATAACAGTAGTCTTTTTTGAAATATATAATATTTCCTTTGTTTGTTTGTTTATTCAACTCGATATACAATTTTTCTTCACTTAACTTTCCTTTTCCTTTAAATAAGGTAATTCTCAACTGTTTTCACACTGCCGATGTTCCGTGGACGTATTCAAGTCTACTTTCCCTTGTTTGCTTAAATCAACATTGTCATACCAATTCTCGTATCTAGGACTTCCGTCTGAGACTAGAACAGAGACGGGAACTGAGCAAAGTGTTGAAACATGTTCAATACCTTGGAGAAATACGAGGTTAAAGGAAATTTTTACACCCGTTTTGGTACTTTTTTTGAAAGGTGACACTAATATAGTCAATGTACTCAATTACATACATTTCGAAAGTCTGTCATAGATCGTGTTTCCCGAGGTTTTTATTAAATTTTCTTCTCGAGTGTGTCTAAGTACTTGATTGACTTGGGTTCCGATCAGATTATTGTATTTACTCACTTCGTCCATCTGAAATCTTTATGTGACAAACGGTAATTTATGTATCCTTGACAGAAGTAAAGTTTTTTTAATTCGTAAGAGAAGGTAAAAAGAATTTTGTGTGTAAGGATAAGGAAGATCGAAAAGGGGGGTGAAGATTTTGTCTATAGTCAAATTCTTTATTAAAAGTAAATTCAGACACTATTTCTGTATTCATACTCGTGTCACTACTTACTGTTGTCTATGAGTCAGTATGACGTCCGTTAGTATCTTTCGCCATCCTTGGGATCTCTTGGACTTTTATATCAACGTGGATTTCTTCCGGTAACTATCAGAGTCGATGACGACAGTTTTCTATGACACCAGATTACAAAAGTCTACAACAGTTTAAAGTTTTCTTCGACTTTTAAATCTAAGGACATTTTCGACGACTATGAGTATATATTAGTAAAAAAAATTTAAGATGTCACAACTGATGGTCACGGGATCGATTTGTCAAACTGACGATATAAGAGTACAAGACGGTCAGACGGTAGAGACGAAATCACGTATCATTGATCTTGTCATTTGAATTGATATAGGTTAGTTTTCACAAACCCCTGAAGGGACCACCGTATCACCTACCCTGAGGTGGACGGTCACGTCATCTGTGTCCAAACTATGGACCATGCCCTCCTAAGGTGTACGGAGTCTCGTTGATCCGGGTACACGGTGTTGATAACTCGGACACACAGTATTGATGACTTCGGGTACAAAGTTTATGACTTAGGACGTGTGGATCTCGGACACGAGACGTTGTTCTTTTTGGTGGTGTTACTTATCAGGTTCGTGACGTTGTTTGTCCTCTAGGGTGAGAGGTGTTGATTTCTTTCAGACGTGTTTTTCGTTGTTTCTGGGTCACTTCGGTGTGTGTGTGTGTGTGTGTTTTTTCACAAACTTGACCTACACACTTAGTTAGAAGAAGTCACCACGAAAGATCACGAAAAAATCGTGTCTAGTTTTATAAAAATTAGTTTCAAATAAAGATCTCAAATATACATAAAAATCATGTGATTCACACGAAGAAACTAATTAAGAGGGAAGGTGAGTTTAAGGTTCCTTGGAAGGTTATCAACTGTGTGGTAAACAAACCAGTCAGAGAGAGACAAGGGTAGTGACAGAGAAAGGAAGTGAAAAGAGGGAAGAAGAGAGAAAAAAGAATTGTGTGTGTATGTATGTGTGTGTGTGTCCGTCCTATTTGGGTTCCTCCTTTTGTGGCTCTGTGTGTCATTAGTTTGTCTGTTTTTAATTTCTGTCTAATTACTTTGTTGTTTATTGTATGTTCCCTTGAAGGTAGTCCGATGGTTGACTAAGGAGTTATCTTTGAGATGTTGGGTTTTCCCTTACCGTACTATATAAATTTCACTACTTTCCTTTCTTGGATGTTGGTTCTTATGAGATGGGTCGTTTTGAGAGGAAGTCTAAACTACCTCTTTAGTTTTGAAATGTCTGTCCATTGTCAATTCTCTTAAGTCGTGGTGGTTTGGTCGAAATGTTGTTTGTGATTTCCTTAAAGAGATCCTTCTTTTGTGTTCTCTTCCTTTTCTGGACGTCTTTCATTAGGGTTTTGTTAATCCTTTTACCATTATCCTAGTATGTGTAACTATGTATAGAATTTACATTTACCTAATTTACGTGGTTGGTTTTCTATATCTGACCGACCCACCTACTTTTGTACACGTACATATGTTAAGATACATAGTGTAGTAAGACGAACTGGGAGGGTTTAACCTACATTAATAAAATTTAACAATTCAATTAGTACAAACGTAATACCAAACGTTCACGTTGAAAATAAGAAACAGACCGATAACTAACACTTTTGACTATATGTAGAAAATGAAAACACTAATACATTGATAACGAATGAATTATGATAACATAGTACTAACCAGTTGTCTTTTTGTTGTCTTGAGATATACTGGTTTTGATCCTAGATTATCTTTTTAAACATTAGTTAAAAATTTTAGGTCTACGTATAGTCTTTTGAGAACTTTAAAAGACTTTTTATGTTTACGAGTCAATCAAGTCAGAAAGTCAGTACAGACTGAGAAACGTTGGTGTATATGACGTCGTGTGGTCGTAAGGTAAACAGTGGTTGAGGGCCTCGAACGAGTTTAAGTACAGGGAGTTCAACCACTACGGTAGGTTGGTAGAGTAGGAGACGGTAGAGGAAGAGGAGGACAGACGTTAGAAAGGGTAGTAGTCCCAGAAAAGTCACTCAGTCAAGAAGTGTAGTTCACCGGTTTCATAACCTCGAAGTGGAAGTCGTAGTCAGGAAGGTTACTTATAAGCCCGGACTATAGGAAATCCTCACTAACCAAACTAGAGAAACGACAGGTTCCCTGAGAGTTCCCAGAAGAGATTACGGTGTCAAGTTTTCCTAGTTAAGAAACTGTAAGTCGAAAGAAATACCAGGTTGAGAGTATAGATATGTACTGATGACCTTTTTGATATCGAAACTGATCTGTCTGGAAACAGCCACTTCATTACAGAGACGAAAAATTATACGACAAATCCAAACAGTATCGAAAAGAAGGTTCCTTGTTCACAGAGAATTAAATTACCGACGTCAGTGGTAGACATCACTAAACCTCGGGTTCTTCTATCTCAGACAGTGACAAAGGTAACAAATGGGTCGATAAACGGTACTTCACTACCCTGACCTACGGTACTAGAAGCAAAAAACTTACAACTCAAAATTCGGTTGAAAAAGTGAGAGGAGAAAGTGTGAAGTAGTTCTCCGAGAAATCAAGAAGAAGTGAAAGACGTTATTCCGACCATAGTAGACATAAAGACTCCAATAACTATAAAAAGGGTCTTTGGGACTAAGGTGGAACACGAAGTAGGTCGGTCCGTAATACGTACCCATGAGACGTATATTCAATTTATTCGTCCCATTGTTACATGTCAGAACTGTATGAGGAAAGGGTTGGACCTTGGTCAGATAACAAGGTATAGGAAGAACTGGACGTATCTATAAAGAGTCCTCCGTCCATTACACCAGACCATAAGGGTAGAGAAATTGTCAAAGGTGTCCACCAACACTAGGTGTGTCAGTTTCCGAAATCGTATCGGTTATTTCGTCTTCATCCACAAAAAGATCTTGAGAGAACGAGATACTAGGTTTCCTAGACCATTAAACTAGAGACCAAGGAGACGGAAAAGATTTAGGTCGAACTTGTAGACCTTCCAGAACCAAGTGTATGACAACTTCGGATCGAACTTCCTAAAACTCGTACTGGAACAATCGTACACTTCACTCACGTTGACACGTCATCCAATTTGTAAGAACCGTAACGAGAAGAAACCCTAACCTTACTTTTGACTGGTAAATGTCAGGATACCAGTGACGACTTAAAAGGTTTAAACGACCGTATACCTCACGTCGTGAAATTGTCGTAGTAGAAAGTCCTAAACTTTATCGAATCGATTTTAAGGTAGTGGAGGTGATCGAAACAAACATCACTACGAAGGATTTCGGGCGAACTAAAGTATGAGGTTCTACGGACCGAGATCCACTCACTAGTGTGGTGGGACCAATAGACCTCGTAATTCTAGAAAAAACATATGAAGACACATAAGATTGGTGGAAACGAATTATAGAAGACGAAGACGATCCAGGTATGACAAAGACAGGAAATAACACGGGTAGAAACGTACTTTATAATTGAAACATAGAGATTATAAGGATTTTTCTAGAGATCAGAAAGGGTAACAAAAGAAGATAAAGAAACGTAACTAACGACTCCTTCCGAAGAAATGGAGAGGAACGATAAGAAACCTTGAGACGTAAGTCTACTCATAAATAAAAGAAAAGAGGAAACGGAAAGCATAAAAGTTTTAATGTCCTTATGACATTTGACAACCTAGTTTAGTGGTAAAAGTTAACGACTTTCACTTTTTATAAAATTTACCGACACTTTTTTTTTAGTCCGTTTAAATTAGAAATCACGTGTTTTAGTCCGATAGACAAAAATACCAAGTAAATCCTGTCCAATGTTTAAGTAAATTTACGAGTAAAGAGACTTAAAAATTTTTTACTCAGTTTTTTTCAGAGGTTGGTCCCGTCGTGATTATTCAAGTCTTAAGTCGTCATAAAATTCACTGTTATATACATTTAAAATCGTTTTACTACGAAGGTGGAGTTTTCCGACTCCTAAATAAGGACGCTTCTCAATTATTGAGTAAAGTAAATGTAATCTAAGTTATTTTTTTTTTGAGTTCCAGTAATACATTTTGTTGACCGTAAGAATTTTCACATTTACAGTTGTTCTGTTTCTTTTCAACTTTTTGACGAAGTTTAATTTCTTCCGATTTCTCTTAACTGTTGATTTACATTACGTCCTAGTACCTAGTTTAGGATCTAGTCTACCTTTTGAATGGTACTCCATGACTCTCTGAGAGGAGTTGGTTTGAAAGCCGTCCAATGAGACTCAGGTCTGATGGTCTGGTGGAATGGACGGTGGTCTCTTTAGACATGTGTCCAGTTCTTCGTTGTGAATCTTGGTCTATACCTTTTTGGCTGACCAAGTTTTAACCCTTTCCTTATGCAGTTCCAACATATAATAGTGGAACGAATAAATTGAATATACGTCTCATGTAGTACGTTTTGCGACCCGACCTTCTTACTTCGTGTTCGACCTTAGTTCAAAAGGTCCTTTTATAGTTATTGGAGACTATACGTCTACTGTGGTGGGAATACCGTCTTTCTCTTCTTGATTTCTCGGAAAACTACTTCAACTTTCTCCTCTTACTTTTTGGACCGAATTTTAAGTTGTAAGTTTTTTTGATCCTAGTACCGTAGACTAGGGTAGTGAAGTATCGTTTATCTACCCCTTTGTTACGTTTGTCACTGTCTGAAATAAAAGAATCCGAGGTCTTAATGACGTCTACCACTGACGTCGGTAATTTAAATTTCTATGAATGAGGAACTTTCTTTCAATACTGTTCGGATCTGTCGTATAATTTTTCGTCTCTGTAATGAAGTGGTTGTTTCCAGGTATATCAGTTTCGATATCAAAAAGGTTATCAGTACATACCCACACTCTCAACCTGGTATTTCTTCCGACTTACGGTTTCTTTACTACGAAAGTTTGACATCACAACCTCTTCTGAGAACTCTCAGGGAACCTGACGTTCCTCTAGTTTGGTCAGTTAGGATTTCCTTTAGTCAGGACTTATAAGTAACCTTCCTGACTACGACTTCGACTTTGATGTTATGAAACCGTGGAATACACTTCGTGACTGAGTAACCTTTTCTACGACTACGACCCTTTCTAACTTCCGTCCTCCTCTTTCCCTGCTGTCTCCTGGTCTACGTGACTGAACTACGTGTACTCAAACTCGTTCGAGACCCTCAACCACTACCTGTCCCTTCGGATCGTACGACGTCAGGTACCCCAGCGCTTCACGACCTGTACTGACTCGATGACTTGATTTGACTGAGACTCGGGTTTATCCTGGACAGGAATCCGTACAGACGACGACGACGACGACGACGATTCAGCGAAGTCAGCACAGGCTGAGAATCGCTGGCGTACCTGACGTCGGGTGATCCGAGGAGGTAGGTACCCTAGAAGGTCCGTTCTCATGACCTCACCCCACAGTAACGGAAGAAGACCCGTACAGATCACGGGATAAAATCGTTCTTAGGACAATTCAGTGTCAAATCGGTGTTAGGTGATAGGAGGTAATATACTAGTAGGAACCATTGACTGGTTTAAGGAATGTGGATAGAAAGGGGGTCCACTACAAACTAGTGACACCGCACGGAAGTCCTTCTTAGTATAACATCGGTCTTAAGAGGGAAGGATGACTACAATCATTATAAGATGGGTGTGTGTGACGGGGTGGGAGTTCGGGCCCGAGAGACGGATATTTAGAGGTAAAAAGGAATAATGTAAACTTTAACTCAGGTGGCGATATGAGAGAAGGAAATAAGGTTATCAAGGACTCATTTTAGACAAAAACAACGAAATTGATGACAGTTTCAGACCAAAAGAAACTGTCATCATATTTCACGTTGATCGTCTAAAAGTTCTACCTGACATACTCGTACTATTCTCGTAAACTAGTTACAACCTGAAGGACTTAAACTCCGTGTGTGACGTCAAAGCATCTTGTTCCCCGACCTTTTCAAAAAGACACTGTTCTGGTCTATCATACATAAAGTCCGTATCTTCCGCTAGATATCAGAGATAGTGTATAAGAAAAAACAAAAACAAGAAATGTTGTGAAATTTTTACATTTTGGTGAAAATCTAGTTCTCGACACATTTTTATTCCCGACTTCAACCGAGTACTCGGTGTCAAACGGTTGGGGATTATGTTACAAGGACGAGAAATTTTTATACGTTACTTGGTACATTTCTATTTTCCAGTAGTATCGACGTTGAAGGAGAGTTGTTAACTCGTTTTTATTATTATTGTTATTGTGTAATCTCTTTTTTAATACGGTTTGAATCACGTCTGTGGACTAGTCGTATCGCATGATGTCGGATCTTGAGGACTCTGAGTTCGTTAGGAGGACGGCGTCTCAGGGTTTCGACCCTGATGTCCACACGTGGTGATGTAGTTCGTCTCCTAATTTCGGTTTAAGATAAAGAAGGTTTGAGAAAGAAGCATAAGACACGTCGTAGTCACCTGTGTCTCTGTTCTAAAACCGTCGTTACTTTTGTCGTTTTATAAGTGTTAACCATTTGGATACACTTTCCACTTCCCTTAAGTGGTATAATACGAATGTTAAAAAGAAATTTAGACTTTAAAAAAGTTTTATTTCTCAAAAAATTTTTCGGTATCTACAGGGACCCCTTCGGTCCTGTACACGTTCGAAGTTATACGTTCGGACTCCGTACCAAGACCGCCGAGTCTTTTCTTACTCTGAGAGTGTTCCGTTTTCCATAGGACAGTAGACCCAGTAGAGTCATGTATGGGTACCCAGGTTTCCATAGATCTAAGAGGACAGTAGTGGTCGTTTGAGGCTGTTCCGTCGTATTGACCGTGACAGTATGGTAGACCCACGAATTTTAGGTACTGTTAGAACTTCATGTCTGTTTTCGTACTTCTAGTTAGTTGGGTTTTTCAGTATGTGAAGTTTTTAATCTCATTAAGTAACTAAGATAGAAAAATTCGATTATCTCTAATTTTACACCATTACGAATCTCCTCGCGTATCGTGTCACCAAGAGTTTGAAGTCACGTGTATTCTTAGTTGACTTACTGATTTTCATCCAGATGTCATTCCGAGTCCTTAGACGTAAAGATTGTTAATGGATTCCTTTAACACTACGTCCACCAGTCTCTTCGTAAGTATGATACTTTTTGTAATCATCAGGTTAAGTTCCTGAATCTTAGACTTTGTAAGTATAGAACCGAAAAAGTGAATGACCGGTATACTAAGTCCTGTTGAGTAAATTGTGGAGACACAGGTCAAAGGAGTTGAGAATATCCTAACAGTATTATAGACCATGTAACATTTGTGTTTTTGTCATCTATAATAATAAGTACACGTCCGTACGTTTCAGTGAAGTCAGTACAGGTTGAAAAACACTGAGAGACCTGACATCGGACGGTCCAAGGAAACAGGTACCCTAAGAGGTCCGTTCTTATGACGTCACCCAACGGTACGGAAGGTCTCCTAGAAGGACTGGATCCTTGACTTGGACGTTGAGAATATAGAGGACGTGTCCGTCCACCCAAGAAATAGTGATCACGGTACACCCTTCGGGTAAAATCTTATAATTGTTAAATTCCTCTTAATTGATAATCTACGTCCAAAAGTATATTAAGTAAAAAGGAAATTTCACTGTCTAAAATCTGAATTTATAAAAGAATAAATAAGTAAATAAATAAACCGACGTGACCCAGAACCAACGTCGTGTACCCTAGATCAAAAGACTAGTCGCTAACTTGGACCCGGAGAACTTAAACCTCGTGGTAGAATCGGTACCCTGGTGTTCCCTTTAGAGGTTTACACTTAAAATTTTTCCGTGTAGTTTCCCGATTTTTTTTAAATTCGCTTGTTTAGTTAGGTACACTTTTTATTTATACGGTTGATTCATAGTCACCCTACTTGTAATAAATCGTATTATGGAAGTAGTTTCCATTTAAATCCTGTCGTGGTCCGTGGTTTTGTTCGTAAGTCATTGAGTATGGATAATTATTATTATTACTATAACCCATTGTCTACTATATGTACTTTTAAGAAGTATTTAATATATCTTAATATAACTAGGAATAACGTTTTAAGTCTGAATTTAACTTCTTTTGTCCCTTTTGATGGTCCGGTAAGTCCATACTGGATTCAGTTTATGGAATACTGATATGTCATCTTCACTGTTTATCTAAGTTCCCTAATCTGGACCATTTGTCTCACGGACTTTTTGATACCTGCCTCCAAGCATTGTGACATGTCGTCCACCACTAGTTTTGGTTGGGGTTCTTTTTCTTTACGTTTTTCGTTTTTACCAACAGACTCCCCCGGAGTGTTTATCGACTCTTTTCATCTCTTTACTTTCTGTTTTCTCTTTTCCTTTCTATGTGGGTAGACTTACTTCACAAAGTTTCTTATCGTGTGTCTCTATTCTTTCGGAAAAATTCACTAATCACGTTTCTTTGTCCCCTTTTGTTACCTTACCCTTTTTGATCTCTAGAAAAGTTCTTTTAATCTCTATGTTTCCATTGTAAAGTACGTTTCTACCCGTGTTATTTCCTGTTTTTACCATACCCAGATTATCTTCGTCTTCTATAACTCTACTCCATCGTTCTTTTGTGTCTTCTTGACATGTTGTTTCAGAATTACTGGGTCTATTGGTGCTACCACACTAGTTAGTGGTTGTCGGTCTGTAGGACCTCGTACTTCAGTTCGTCAGGAATCCTTCGTAATGATGCTTGTTTCGATCCCCTCCACTACCTTAAGGTAAACTCGATAAAGTTTAGGATTTTCTACTATGACAATTTCACGATGTGAGGTATATGGTTGTTTAAACCTTTTGAGTCGTCACCGGTGTCCTGACCTTTTCCAGTCAAAAGTAAGATTAGGGTTTCTTCCCGAACGGGAAGACGTGTCAACGTGAGTGAAGTGTATGATCGTTCTAGTACGAGTTTTGGGAAGTTCGATCCGAAGTTGTCATACACTTGGTTCTTGAAGGTCTACATGTTCGACCTAAATCTTTTCCGTCTCCTTGGTCTCTAGTTTAACGGTTGTTGGTGACCTAGTATCTTTTTCGTTCCCTTAAAGTCTTTTTTGTAGATGAAGACGAAGTGACTGATACCATTTCGGAAACTGAAAGGTGTTGTTGTACACCTTTTAAGAATTTCTCTACCCTTTTGGTCTGGTAGGATGGCCGGAGGACACTTTGGACACACACCCAGTTCTTCGTTGGCAATCTTGGTTGGCCTGTACCTTTTTGCTTGACCAAGGTTTAACCCTTTCCTCATACAGTTCCGACATATGACAGTGGTCGAATAAATTGAAGATACGTCTCGTGTAGTACGTTTTACGACCCGACCTACTTCGTATTCGACCTTAGTTCTAAAGACCCTCCTTATAGTTATTGAAGTCTATACGACTACTGTGGTGGGATTATTGTCTTTCACTTCTTTTTAATTACTCGGAGAACTACTTCACACTTTCTCCTCTCACTCTTTCGACCGAATTTTAAGTTGTAAGTTTTTAGATTCTAGATTTTCTTTTTGCCTTTTGCTTCTAGTACCGTAGACCAGGGTAGTGAAGTACCGTTCGTCTATCCCTTTTTTACTTTTGTCACTGTCTTAAATAAAAGAACCCGAGGTTTTAGTGACTTCTGTCACTAGTGATAGTACTTTAATTTTCTGTGAACGGAGGAACTTTCTTTTCGATACTGGTTGGATCTGTCGTATAATTTTTCGTCTCAGTAGTGAAACGGTTGTTTACAGGTATATCAGTTTCGATACCAAAAAGGTCATCAGTACATACCTACACTCTCAACCTGGTATTCCTTCCGACTCACGGTTTCTTAGTTACGAAAACTTAGACACCACGACTCTTCTGAGGACTCTCAGGGAACCTGTTATTTCTCTAGTTTGGTGAGTTAGGATTTCCTTTAGTCAGGACTCATAAATGACCTTCCTGACTACGACTTCGACTTCGAGGTTGTGAAACTGGTGAACTACTTTTCTCGGTTAAGTAACCTTTTCTGTAACTGTGACCCTTTCTAACTCCCGTCCTTCTCTTCCCCCACTGTCTCCTACTCTGTCAACCTACCGTAGTGACTGAGTTCCCTGTACTCAGACTCGTTTGAGGTCCTCTATCACTTCCTGTCCCTTGAGACCATACAATCAGGTACCACAACGTTTCTCAGCATTTACTCACTTGCTGACTTGTTGTTATTTTGACCAGATTTTTTGAGACAGAAAAAGTGAAAGAGTATGCGGGAAAGTTTGATTCATACCTTTTATTTCATACTACTATCTTGAATCAAAAGGTTAATTAATGGACAAGGTTTACTACTGTGTATTAAGGTTTGTCAGGTATTTCGTAAGAGGTGTGAGGTTTTCGTAAGATAAAATTTTTGTGACATCTATTTAATACAAAACCTGTACTTTACATGACTTTGGACGTTGAAGGGACTTTCCACATTGATTTTCTTCTACCCGGTTGTCTGACTCCTAGTTATCTACTTGTCTGTAAATTATTTCCTCTATATAATTTTACAATTGACATCATAGATCCACCACTTAAATTTGTCCAAATGACATATTATACTAGTTGAAAAGACAGATTTTTTAAAGTAAAAATTTACAACTTTTTTCCCCTCTCTCATGGTGACATCGGGTAAAAATTCGTTTGTATGTATATCCGAAATTAAAAGACTTATTTGTGATTCCAGGTGTTTTTTCTTTGTTATTATCTAATAATAATTAAACCGAGTCACCATTTCTTAGATGGACGTTACGTCCTCTGTGTCCTCTACACCCAAGGTAGGGACCCAGCTTAAGGACCCAACCCTCCTAGGGACCTCCTCCTTTACCTTTGGGTGAGGTCATAAGAACGGACTTTTTTTGGGGATCTCTCCTCGGACCTCCCGATGTCAGGTTTACCAGCGTTTCTCAGTCTGTGTTGACTCGTGACTCGTGTGTGTTTGTAATTAAGGAAGTAATCTCTACTAGTCGATACTGAGTTTCCTTACTTTAGTTAGACCCACTTTTGCGAACTACCCTTTTATAGTAGTTCATGATGTGAGTCTGAGATGTCAAAATAGTGAAGTCAGGTTAGCGAGTCAGTGCAGACTGAGACGTTTGGGTTCCTGACTTCTTGGGGTCCGGAGGGACAGGTAGTGGTTGAGGGTCTCGATCGAGTTCGAGTACAGGTAGCTCAGTCACTACGGTAGGTTGGTAAAGTGGGAGACAACTGGGGAAGAGGAGGACGGGAGTTAGAAAGGGTCGTAGTCCCAGAAAAGTTTACTCAGTCAAGAAACGTGGTCCACCGGTTTCATAACCTCAAAGTCGAAGTCGTAGTAGGAAGGTTACTTATAAGTCCTGACTAAACGGAATCTTGAATGACCAAACTAGAGGAACGTCAGGTTCCCTGAGAGTTCTCAGAAGAGGTTGTGCTCTCAAGTTTTCGTAGTTAAGAATACGTGAGACGAAAGAACTATCAGGTTGAAAGTGTAGGTGTGTACTGTTGTCCTCTTTGGTATCGAAACTGATCTACCTGGAAAGAACCGTTTGATTGGAGACGAAAGATTATACGACAGATGCAACCAGTATCAAAAAGAAGGTTCCTTGTTCATAGAAAATTAAACTACCGATGTCAGTGGTAGACGTCACTAAACCCTTGGGGGTTTTAATTCAGACAGTGACAAAGGTAACAAAGGGGTAGATAAACGGTACTTCTCTACCCTGACGTACGGTACTAGAATCAAAAGACTTACGACTCGAAATTCAGCCCAAAAAGTGAGAGGAGAAAGTAAAAGTAGTTCTCTGAGAAATCAAGAAGAAGAGAAAGACGGTATTCCCACCACAATAGACACATACTCCAATAACTATAAAGAGGGTCGTTAGAACTAAGGTCGAACACGATGTACGTCGGTCCGTAAAGGGTACTACATGAGACGTATCTTCAATTTATTATTCCTTCCACTGTTTTATATCGTAACTGTACGAGGAAAGGGTTAGACCTTGGTCAGAGAACAAGGTAAAGGTCAAGATTAACAACGAAGAACTTGACGTATGTATAAAGAGTCCTCCGTTCATTCCACCAGACCATAAGGATAGAGAACTTCTTAAAAGGTGTCAAACAACATTTGGTGTGTCAGTTTCGGAACCCTTATCAGTTACTTCTTCGTCATCTAAAAAAGACCTTGAGAGAACGAAAACACTACTAGGTTGTCTTCAAGTGTTAAACTAGAGACCAAGGAGACGGAAAAAATTTATGTCGGACTTGTATGTCCTCAAGTGTCAAGTATATGACAACTTCGGACCGACCCTCTTAAAACTCGTAATGAAACGATCGCACACTCTACTCAGGTTAACATGTCATCAAATTGTAAGAAACCGTAACGGAAAGAAACCCTAACCTTACTTTTGACTGGAAAAGGTCAGGACACCGGTGACAACTCAAAAGGTTTAAATGACTGTATAACTCACGTCGTGAAAGTGTCGTAGTAGAAAATCCTATACTTCATCGAGTTGACTCTAAGGTAGTGGAGGTGATCGAAACAAACATCACTACGAAGGATTCCGGGTGAACTGTCCTACAGTTCCTACTGTCCTACAGTGTAAAGTCCTACAGACCGAGATCCACTCACTAGTATAGTAGGACCAATAGACCCAGTACTTCTCGAAAAAACATATCAAAAGACACATAAGAACGGTGGAGAAGAGAATTATAGAAGACGAAGACAATCCAGGTATGGCAAAGACAGGAAATAACTTGGGTAGAAACGTACTTTGTAAGGGAACCATAGAGATTAAAAGAACTTCTCTAGAGATCAGAAAGGGTCAGATAACAAAAGGAGATAAAGAAACGTGGCTAGTGACTCCTTCCTAAAGAACAGAGAGGAAGGATAAGAAATCTTGAGACGTAAGTTTACCCATATAGAAAGGAAAAGAGGAAACTGAAAACGAAGAGAAGACTTGTCTCTAGTAAGACAACAAAAACTCTAACGTGGGTGCATGACGTAAAGTCTGAGTAAACAACTGATACTCCGATAAGGTAAAGAAGATTCCCTAAGAAGACTCAATTGAAGTAGGTAAGGTCAGGTAAACTTAAGTGACTAAGGATTTCAGTTATAAGTGAGAACGGTTGAGGACAGACTGGAGAACATTAAATGGAACTGAGTACCTGGATTGTGAGGTCCAAGGATACGTTATAACAAAAAATGTAGTAGTTTGAAATAAAGGTAGTGGTCAGTGTAGGTGTTAACCCACAACAAAAACGAAACCGAGGTAGAGAAACAAGAAAGACCCCAATAAAGAGGTGAGAAAAGGTCATTGTATAACCCGTGGATGGTTGGACCCCTCGATTAGAAAGTCACAGAACAGAAAAACGGAAAAGTATGAAAAGTACCCCAAGAGTTCCGTTCTTATGACTTCACCAAACGGTAACGGAAGAGGTCACCTGGTACAAAACAGTTTTGAGAGATGGTACTTGACGGACAAAACCTACCGGGATGTGCCGTGACGAGTATCAGAGTGACTCAATCTGTTCCGACACCAGGTACACTAGTCAAACTAATCAAAAGACATTAAGACCAAAAGTAAGACAGTCGGTGGACTACCTATTCCTATTCTCCGAATAGTTTCGAAGGACTAGTCTCTCTGACTGACACCCCCTTTGACCCAGAACAAGAGTACCCGTCCCGGTACGAGTCATTTAGAAATTCGGTTAAAACAACTACCTGCCCCGACACAAGGGAGGGACAGTACCAGAGTCCAGTTTGTTGACCCTCCCTTATAATATTTTAGATATTATAAAAGGACTTTTGTAACGAACAATTTCTGGTTTTTTTTTTTTTTTTTCTCTCTCTCTGAAAAAGTTTACAAATAATTCCTAAGTGTTAGTTGTTAGGAACGGTCGTTGACGACTTAGTAAGACGGGACATTGTCGAAACGAGGTTACCTTCAAAAAGGTTAATAAGAAAAACCAAAATGTATAAAATAAAAGACTCAGTTATTTCTAGTTCAAGCGTCGTTCGAGTACTACTCTGTCTTTCTCTGCGTTGTCCTGTGTTAGTGACATTGTTACTGCGTCGGTAACTCCTATGTTGTTTTTACCAATATTGGTTACACCGGGTTCTACCGACTTCTAAGCTTAAGGTTTTCGTGAACTCGGAATAATATGAAAATAACGCTACGTAATCGTACGATTTACTGTATAAGAGTCTGTGGTACTGTCCAGGGTCCGACTGGTATTTTCCTGTTTTTCACCCGACACCGGGTGAAGGATCTTTGAAGACGGGGAAGAGAGTTTGTCAATGTTACCAGGAGGATGAAGAATCGTATACATTCATGGGTCGGGTATTTGATTTGTGGGGTGTCGGACTTTAGACCAAGAGCGGAAGACTCTGACTGGTGTAAGACAGATACCTTACATATAGAGAGATTTTCTAGAATATGAAATGATACCGAGTGAGATCTTGAGAAAAGGTGTACTTCGGTTCTTAGGAGTGAACCGTCGGTAGGGTCCTTGAGTAGATTCTGGACCCTGTACTGATAAGAAAGTGTGGGTGAAGAGGACGTTGTTACCCCGTTCTAATTCCTATTATGAACCAAGTTTTTTGTTTTTTGTTTTTTGGGATCTGTAAGACGAGAATATTTTGGAAATTGTGTTGGTTTATGTTGTCTTTCCTTTGACGTCTGTATCAATAGTTCATAAATGACTTCATTTCTATTCTACACTCTTTACTTTATAAAGGACGACTTAGTCATTTGTTCCTACAGTGTCAGTAGTCGTTAACGTCACTGAGTGACCTTTTCTGGGACTACGACATTTCTAACTTCTGTTTTCTTCCCCTACTGTTTCCTACTCCACCAATATTTCGTAGTGGTTGAGTTACCTGTACTTAGACTCGTTTGAGACCCTTTATGACCTCCTGTCTCTTTGGACCGTACGACGTCAGGTACCCAGTGTTTTTCAGTCTGTAGAGAATCGTTGACTTATTATTGTTACACCCGACCATTCGAGACCCCCGTGAGTCTTTCCTCTTCTTTGGACACTAGATCGTCGGTAGTCTGACGTTGGTGAGGGATGTTACTCGGGGTTCCTTCAAGTCCTACACTTTTTTGAGTCCTGTGACTGGGGTCCTATCGTTCTACGTATAATGTCCTTACTAAAGTCACTCGGGTCTGTGAACGTAGAAGGGTATGTGTCTTTTCGTAATTTAAGGAATTGAACCCTATAGACCAAAAGAAAGATAATTGTTAGAAAACTACGAGTCTGATGACAGAAAACGATGTTTTGAAGTGAGGAGGAAAGTGGAGGAGTCTGGTTAAGAGAGTCCCAATGAACTCTACGACAGAGGGTCTGAACTTCAGGATTTCTAAGGGTGTCTTATTTTGTATTGAGAGTTGAATATCCAACACTTATAAAAAATTCAACTGTCTACGTATTGGCTTTTCATGTACTGTGACTAGAGGAGGTGTGATCGATTTGTCCTTTTACTTTTGTATATTGTGATGACCCTCGTGAAGACTCTTTTTTCTGTTTAAATTAGGACTAGGAATAGCCAATTTTTATCCGACTCTGGAAATTGGAAAACTTTGAGAATTCCTATATAGTTGTTCTCTGTTATTCTGTATTTCTTACTACACACTGAGTATCTCTTACTTCTTTTGACTCTCCTATATAAATCGACCTTTTTGATAAAGTACGGACTCTTAAATCGTCTGATGTTTCGTCGGACGGTTTATATTTAGAAGACATCAACGTGATTGAAAAGGTATCCTAAGTTTGACGTTGACCCGTCCTGGGATAACCCGAAAGGACCCTGTCTGGAGAAGGACATCGGAGACAAAATCGAGGAGAGTTATCATGGATCCATCATCATAGACGGTGTATAAAGGACTCAAAAAATCTACGATTTTGGTGGTCTTTTCCTTCTTTAATTGATGAACTACTGATACTCGTACATCGAGGGTTTGAAGACCAAGGATTTCTGACTAATAGTAGTTAGTCTCTTGACACGTTCTCGACTAGTGTATGGGACCCTGTGAGGGGAGGGAGTGGAACGGAAAATTTTTCGAAAAGACTATGAGAAACTTCTGAAGTCCCAAAATCTCGTATTCGGTGGGTAGGAACATAACTACGGAAATCTTTTTTACGACGTGAGAAGGAGTGGTGTTATGTCACAGTCGTCTAACCGAAATGGGAAACGTCCGTTCGTCTATGTTTAAACCAAGTCATTGTTGGACATTCATTCAAACGACATTCATTCAAACGAAAAATAAAATTTATCGTGTGTTTCCTAAGGTATATGGAGTAGTACCGGTACAGACGGTGTAAACACTCCGTCTTTAACAATCCGTCAGTGACATCCCGGTCCTGGAGTCAAGTAAAAAAATTGAAGTTGAGGAAGAGGGTATATTTGTAAAACGAGGTGACTGAATTTCGATATGAACAACGAGGTCTAAGGTCCGTAAGTCTCCTTTCAGAGGGACCGTGCCTCCCAGTATTGTATAGGTCTGAGTTCTGTCTTGCTAGTCATTGATAACTGATTGAATAGTCTATCCTTTTGTGATCTACCTGGTAATTGAGAATCGGGTATGAAGATCAGGAATAGGTCAGGAATTTACTACCGGGCCCCAGTACTCTTTCTCAGTGTCCTATCACTAAGTTACAGATTCTTTTGAGTTCCTGTCTTCCTAAAAAATTTTTCAGTATTTTTACTGTTAGACCTGTATCCCTGAAAGTTCGATTAACTAGTCTTTAATATATGTAGCCCTTACACTCGGTTGGTTTTTGTTTGTCTAGTTATGACCATTTCTATATTTGACGATATTAACGGCGGGAAATCCCCGTGAAGTGGGGAAGAGTCACAGATACGACCCTTGAAATATAAAGAGAGAGGAAATTTTATTATGAGACGGATACACTGATAACCGTACAAACATTTCAAGTAAGAAACCGAGGTACTTGTTCTTGAGCCTAATAACAAAATGGGACTCTTCATCTTTTCCTCTTTTTCTTTTCTTCTCTGTTTGTGTTGACGTGCCTATGCTCTGACTTTGTTTAATGAATGTTTTTTTATGTCGTTATTGTTTTCACAGACAATTGTACAAGGGACCTAAATATTTATGTCTGAGGATGGTATAGTAATCTATTAATCAGGTGACAACCCCACTTCTCCTTGAGCCATGTAAAAATCATTTTGTTTATGTCGAAAAACAGTGAGATGTTTTCTACTATGACGGTTTTCATATGAAAGGATTCGACTTTTCATGGATCTTCTCTTCGGAAGACCATATGGTATAAAAAGGTTTCGTCTCCTTGAATTTGGAGGATGGATATGATGTATCCGAAGGGACCAACGAGTTTACCGTTTCTTAGACGGACGTTAAGTCCTCTGGATGCAAGTTAAAGACCCAACCCTTCTAGGGGGTCTCCTCCCTTACCGTTATGTGAGGTCATAAGAACGGATCTCTTAAGGTACCTGTTTCCTCGGACCATCCGTTATCAAGTGCTCTAGTGTTTTTCAACCTGTACTTACTTACTGATTGTGTGTGTATGTGTGGATATGATGTGTACGGACGAATCAAAGGTTGGAAATTATTTTCAATTTTAGTTTCCGGTGTTCTTTGGTCAAAGGGAAGGAACGGAGGATGGACCCTCGACGTCTGGTCTTCCCTCACTGTCCTATATGAATTTTACTACTTTCCCCTTTTGGATTTTCGTTCTAATGAGATGGGTCGTTCCTAGAGTAAATCTAAGTTGTGTCTTTCATTCTCAAGATGTCTTTTCGTTTACTCTTCTCTTAAGTCATAGTGGTTTGGTCGAAATGTTGTTTACGATTTCCTTGAAGAGATCCGTCTTTTGTGTTCTCTTCTTTTTCTAGGTGGTTTTGTTATTTCTTTTACCATTCCCCTTGTATATATAACTATTAATTAAACTTACATTTACCTAATTTACGAGGTTGGTTTTCTGTCTCTGATTGATTTACCTATATGTTTGTTTTGGGATGTATACGACAGATGTTCACTTGGTGAAGTCTGGATCCCCATGTGTAACTGACTCTCTTTCCCTACCTTTGTCTATAAGGTACGTTTACCTTTAATTTTCTTTCGACCTCATCGTTATGAGTATAGTCTATTTTATCTGAAATTTTATTTCTTACAATGTCCTCTGTTTCTTGGTATAATGTATTACTAGTTCCCTAGCTAGGTTCTTCTATATTGTTAATATTTACAAAGACGTGGGTTGTATCCTCGTGGAGTTATGTATTCCGTCTACGATTGTTGGTGTTTTACCCTTTAGTTGTCATTTTATTATTATCACCCCCTTAAACAACAATAAGTGAATGATTCACTGATTCATGAGAAACACTGGGGTACCTGACGTCGTGTGGTCCCAAGGAACAGGAAGTGATAGAGGTCTCAAACGAGTTTGAGTGCGGGTGATTCAGTCACTACGGTAGGTTGGTAGAATAGGAGACAACAGGAGAAGAGGACGGGAGTTAGAAAGGGTCGTAGTGCCAGAAAAGGTCACTCAACCGAGAAGTATAGTCCACCGGTTTCATAACCTCGAAGTCGAAGTCGTAGTCAGGAAGGTTACTTATAAGTCCCAACTAAAGGAAATTCTAACTGACTAAACTAGAGGTACGACAGGTTCCTTGAGAGTTCTCAGAAGAGATCGTGGTGTCTAAGTTTTCGTAGTTAGGAAGTCGTGAGTCGTAAGAAATACCGTGTTGAGAGTATAGGTATGTACTGATGACCTTTTTAGTATCGAAACTGATATGCCTGGAAACAACCGTTTCACTACAGAGACGAAAAGTTATACGACAGATCCAAACAGTTTCGAAAAGAAGGTTCCTCGTTCGTAGAAAATTAAAGTACCGACATCATTGACAGGTGTCACTAAAACCTCAGATTCTTTTATTTTAGATGGTGATAAAGGTAAAAAGGGGGCATATAAATGGTACTTCACTACCCTGACTACGGTACTAGAAACAAAAGGCTTACGACTTAAAATTCGGTCGAAAAAGTGAGAGGAGAAAGTCTCAAAAGTGAGAGGAGAAAGTGTAAGTAGTTCTCCGAGAAATCAAGGAGAAGTGAAAGACAGTAACACCCCCGATAGTAGACGTATAGACTCCGACAACTATAAAGAGGGTCGTTAGAACTAAGGTCGAACACTCAGTAGGTCGAACCGTAAAAAGTATTACATGAGACGTATATTTAATTTATACGTCTCACTGTTATATGTCAGGACTGTACGAGGAAAGGGTTTAACTTAAAAACAATTTTACCCCCTGAAATTGTCGGATGAATGTGGTTACCTGTCTAGTAGGTATATCTTTTATTGATTCCTTTGTGTTAGAAATTTACTTTTTTTACTGTGTTACCTGGTTTATCTAAAGTGATTATAAAAATGTTGTAAGGTGTGTTTTCACCGTCTTATATGAAAGAAGAGTTCACGTGTATCTTGTAAGAGGTCCTATCCAATGTAAAACCCAGTGTTTAGTTCGGAGTCCTGTAAATTCTTTTGACTTTAGCATAGTATGTACAAAAGACTGGTGTAACGGTACTCTAATCTTTAGTTAATGTTCTTTTTTTTTGATAATTTTTGTGTTTGTGCACCTCCGATGGGATGATTTATTGGTTCTCGAGTACTCTTTAGTTTCTCTTTTAAAATTTTTATGTATCTTTGTTTTTGTGTCACTGGGTTTTGGATACCCTGTATCGTTTTCGTCAAGATTCTCCTTTCAAATACCGTTAAGTTAGAGGGGAGTTCTTTGTTCTTTTTAGAGTTTATATGTTAGATTGGAATATGGATCTCGTTAATATCTTTCTTTTTAAAATTTTGGGGTTTAGCATTTCTAGTATTATCTTTGTTTACTTTATCTTTTGTTATCACTTCCTGAAGGGACCACCCCACCCCCTCACTACTTAACACTCTGACTCTGACTGTATGTACGTCACGGTACATATTTTGTCTATCGATCCCGCTTGGACGATATGTCGTGTCCCTCCAGTCAAACTTTGAAACACCACTGGATCTACCCACCCTGACCCCGTCCCCCTCCCACCCCCCCCTCCCACCCTCCGGGTGTCCCTTCCCGGACACACATATGTATATCGACTAAATAGTTCGACATGTCGTCTTTAATTATGTTGTAACATTTCGTTAATATGAGGTTATTTTGTTGTTGTTTTTTGTGATTTTCAGTACTTAAGTGAACAATTTCAGGAACTTTTTACCTTAGAGTTCTAATGGTTCAGAGGACTTTGAGTTTTCTTCCTCTCCGTTACCGTCACTATTGTGTGGCACCTTAGTTATGTCTCCTGTGTCCTGAAGGGTAAACTTTTACTAATTTCTTTCTTTGATGCGAGACGAGGGAACGACGTCAGTCTTCGTTAAAAGATTTCATGTTCGGAATTATCAGAATTTTGCTCCCCGTTTTTATTTGAGTATGTACTACTACTACATAGAATACCGTATGTTCTCACTAGACGTTCGTCATCTGTTTTGTCGATTTACCTCCTGTTTCCTTGAATAAAGAGTGACGAAGACTCACTCCCACATACTTCGTCTCATAGTAAGCCATAAAGACCACACTTTTAAAAGGATCAACTAGTCTATGATACTTGTGTAAATTCGCTGTATGGACCCTTGAACAGATGTTATGACGTATACACTTCGTTCGTTATGTTCTCGGTTAGTTTTCAATTTGTCTTTTGTGGTGTTTGTTTAGATGAGGTCTCGTGTGTAGTCGTTTAAGGTGCAAAGTTTGTGTCGAGACGGAATGTATTCCGTATTTGTGTTTGAACTTTTCTATGCACGAGGAGGTACAGGTAATAAATGTTGTCGGTTCTGTACTTTCGTTGGATTCTCAGGTAATTACGTATTTGTTTTACACTCTGTGTGTATGTGTATGTGTTTTAATAAGTCGGTATTTTTTCCTTCTTTGAAACGGTAAATGTCGTTGTACCTACCTGTATCTCATATAATTCATTTTATTTAGTCTACTCTTTCTGTTTATAATATACTAGAGTGAATATACACGTTAGATTTTTTTTTTTTTTTACTCGTTTACATTATTTTGTCTTCGTCTAGGTCTATTTCTCCTAACCACTAGGGTTGTCCCCTCTTCCTATCCCCCTACTCATTTTATCCAATCCCTCTATTTCTCCATGTTTGCAGGTTTGAATGTTTTGTTTAATCGTTTTCCCTACATTACATGTCGTGTCTCTAGTGTCAGTTATTATGATATTATTGAAACATGTCGTTATCCACCAAGAATAACACCATTAATAGAATGTCTTATATTTTTATAGTTTAATAATAGAACATAGTCAAGTCAAGTCAGCGAGTCAGTACAGGCTGAGAAACGCTAGGGTACTTAGTGTCGTGTGGTCCGGCGGGACAGGTAGTGGTTGAGGGCTCCAGGTGGGTTTGGGTACAGGTAACACAACCACTACGGTAAGTTGGTAGAGTAGGAGACAGTAGGGGAAGAGGAGGACAAGAGTTAGATAGGGTCGTGGTCATAGAAAGGGTTACTCAGTCGAGAGGTGTAGTCCAGTGTTTTCATAACCTCAAAGTCGAAGTTGTAGTCAGGGAGGTTACTTGTGGGTCCTGACTAAAAATCCTACCTGACCAACCTAGAGGGGTATCAGGTTCCCTGAGAGTTCTCAGAAGAGGTTGTGGTGTCAAGTTTTCCTAAGTTTCAAGTCGAAACAAATATCAGGTTGAGAGTGTAGTATGTACTGGTGTCCTTTTTGGTATCGGAACTGATCTACGTGAAAACAACCGTTTCATTACAGAGACGAAAAATTATGCGACAGATCCACCCAGTATTGAAAGGAAGGTTCCTCATTCGCAGAAAATTAAAGTACCGACGTTAGTGGTAGACGTCACTAAAACCTCAGGTCTTTTTATTTCAGTCAGTGACAAAGGGGTAGATAAAGGGTACTTCACTACTCTGGCCTATGGTACTAGAATCAAAAGACTTACAACTCGGAATTCGATTGAAGAAGTGAGAGGAGAAAATGAAAGTAGTTCTCCGAGAAATCAAGAAGAAGTGAAAAACGGTATTTTCACCACAGTAGACGTATAGACTCCAATAACTATAAAAAGGTTTGTTAGAACTAAGGTCGTACACGAAGGAGGTCGGGTCGTAAAGAGTATTACATGAGACGTATATTCAATTTATTCGTCCCACTATTATATGTCGGAACTGTATAAGGAAAAGGATAAACCTTGGTCAGACAACAAGGGACAGGTCACGATTGACAACGAAGGACTGGACATATGTCATAAGAGTTCTCCGTCCAGTCCACTAGACCATACGGGTAGAGAAAGTCTTAAAAGGTGTCAAATAACACTAGGTGTGTCAGTTTCCGAACCCGTATCAGTTATTTCGTCTTTATCTGAAAAAAGACCTTGAGAGAACGAAAAAGGTACTAGGTCACCTACACTTTTCTTCTCTCCGCTTTTCGTTTCCTCTTTTTCTTTCTATATTCGTAGACTTACGTCTCAAGGTTTCTTATCGTTCTTCTCTATTCTTTCGGAAGAAGTCGCTAGTTACGTTTCTTTATCTCCTTTTGTTGTCTTACCCTTTCTGATCTCTAGAGAAGTTCTTTTAATCTTTGTGGTTCGCTTGTAAAGTACGTTTCTACCCGTGTTATTTCCTGTCTTTACCATACCTGGATTGTCTTCGTCTTCTATAATTTTTCTCCACCGTTCTTATGTACCTTCTTGACATTTTTTTCTAGAAGTGCTGGGTCTATTAGTACTACTACACTAGTGATTAGATCTCGGTCTGTAGAACCTTACACTTCAGTTCACCCGGAATCTTTCGTAGTGATGTTTGTTTCGATCACCTCCACTACCTTAAGGTCAACTCGACAAAGTTTAGGACTTTCTAGTACGACACCTTCACGACGTGAGTTATACGGTCGTTTAAACCTTTTGAGTAGTCACCGGTGTCCTGACCTTTTCCAGTCATAAGTAAGGTTAATGTTTCTTTCCGTTACGGTTTCTTACGAGTTTGATGGAGTGCTGACGTGAGTAGAGTGTACGATCATTTCCTTATGAGTTTTAAGAGGTTCGTTCCTAAGTCGTTATGCAATTGGCACTTGAAGGACTACAAGTTCGACCAAAATCTTTTCCGTCTCCTTGGTCTCTAGTTTAACGGTTGTAGGAGACCTAGTAGCTTTTTCGTTCTCTCAAGGTCTTTTTGTAGATAAAGACGAAATAATTGATACGGTTTCGGAGACTGACACACCTAGTGTTAGTTGACACCTTTTAAGACTCTCTCTACCCTTATGGTCTGGTGGACTGGACGGAGAACTCTTTAGACATACGTCCAGTCCTTCGTTGTCAATCTTGACCCGTACCTTTTTGTCTAACCAAGGTTTATCCTTTTCCTCATGCAGTTCCAACATATAACAGTGGGACGAATAAATTGAATGTACGTCTCATGTAGTACTCTTTGCGACCTGACCTTCTTTGTGTTCGACCTTAGTTCTAACGGTCCTCTTTTTAGTTATTGGAGGTTATACGTCTACTGTGGTGGGAATACCGTCTTTCACTCCTCCTCGATTTTTCGGAGAACTACTTTCACTTTCTCCTCTCACTTTTTCAACCGAATTTCGAGTTGTAAGTCTTTTGCTTCTAGTACCGTAGACCGGGGTAGTGAAGTACCCTTGGTTTACCCCTTTGTCACCTTTGTCACAGTCTGAAATAAAACCCCCCGAGGTTTTAGTGACGTCTACCACTAATATCGGTACTTTAATTTTCTGCGAATAAGGAACCTTCTTTTCAATACTGGTTGGATCTATCATATAAGTTTTCGTCTCTGTAATGAAACGGTTGATTCCAGGTAGATCAGTTCCGATACCAAAAAGGACACCAGTACATACCTACACTCTCAACCTGACACTTCTTCCGACTTGCGGCTTCTTAACTACGAAAACTTGACACCACAACCTCTTCTGAGAACTCTCAGGGAACCAGACGCCCCTCTAGGTTGGTCAGGTAAGACTTCCTCTAGTTGGGACCCTAAAGAAACCTTTCTTACTACGATTTCGACTTTGAGGTCATGAAACCGGTGGAGTAAGATTCTCAACTGAGTGACCTTTTCTGAGACTACGACCCTCCCTAACCCCCGTCCTCTTCCCCTGCTGGTTCCTACTCTACCGACCTACCGTAGTGCCTGAGCTACCTGCACTCGGACTCACTTGAGGCCCTCTACTACTACCTGTCCCTCCGGACCGCACGACGATAAGTACCCCAGCGTTTCTCAGCCTGTGCTGACTCGCTGACTTTACTTGACTTGACTTGACTTGACTTGACTTTACCTACAACCGTTAAACTAGAGACTAAGGAGACGGAAAAGATTTTGGTCGACTTGTAGACCTTCAAGTGCCAAGTGTATTACGACTTCGGACCGAACCTCTTCAAACTCGTAATGAAATGATCGTACACTCTACTCACGTCAGCACTCCATCAAACTCGTAAGAAACCGTAACGGAAAGAAACCCTAACCTTACTTTTGACTGGAAAAGGTCAGTGACGACTCAAAAGGTTTAACCGACCGTATAAATCACGTCGTGGAAGTGTCGTAGTAGAATATCCTGTACTTTATCGAGTTGACCTTAAGGTAGTGGAGGTGATCGAAACAAACATCACTACGAAGGATTCCAGGTGAACTGAAGTGGAAGGTCCTACAGACCGAGATCCACTCACTAGTGTGGTGACACTAATAGACCCAGTACTTCTAGAAAAAACATGTCAAGAAGACACATAAGAACGGTGGAGAAGAATCATAGAAGACGAAGACAATCCAGGGATGTTAAAGACAGGAAATAACGCGGGTAGCAACGTACTTTACAAGGGAACCACAAAGATTAAAAGAACTTCTCTAGAGATCAGAAAGGGTAAGATAACAAAAGGAGATAAAGAAACGTAACTAGCGACTCCTACCGAAAGAATAGAGAGGAACGATAAGAAACCCTGACACGTAAGTTTACCCATATAGAAAGGAAAAGAGGAAACGAAAAACGAAGAGAAGAAAAGTATCGATAAACATTCCGGAGGAGTCTGTCGGTAAAACGAAAAAACGAAAAGAAGAAGAACCTCTACCAGAACGAGGGACAGAGGACATGTTACAGTGCTTGGAGGCAGGTATCAAGGAGTCCGTGAGACAGATAGTCTAGATCAGGGAATTTAGATAAAGAGTGAAGGTGACATATCAGTATTCCCTAAACTAAATTCAGTATGGACTTACCACATCACCAAAAGGGGTGAAAGAAGTTAAATTCAACTTAAACCGAACATATTGACTTTGATTATGAAACTCCGTTAGTATGAAGTAAAAAAAAAAGTGATCCTCTTTTACATACATTGAGGTCTCTGTGGTTTACCTCTATTACTAATGTCATCTAAAAGTAACGTTGATCTCCGTTCAAAAGGGGAAGAAATATTGAATATCAAATTTTGAAATATTAGTGGACAATCCCACAATCTCCTTATAAATCCGGGGTAAAAAATATAAAGGGATCCTTACCTCTCTTAAAGATATCCTCACTTTCATTATCCTTCTGGATGAAAAGAGGTAAAGAAACGAAGGTTGAGAGGTCTCTTCCGTGTGGAGTCGACTAACCAATCGGATCTCTGTTTGGACGGAGTCACTCGGGAAAGAAGAGAAAAAGTTTAGATCGAACAAACGTCTTAGAATTGAATATGTAGAAGTACAGGAGACAATATCAGAGACAGAATACCCTTTTCAGAAGTCGACATGGTCACATTTCCTGTCATACAGATTAAGTATCAACTTCATAATTATTTAGGTCAACCATTGTCTAGGTTTCGGTAATAGAAGGTACAAAAGAGTCGTCGACTGTAAGACTATAAGTAAATAGAAAATAGAGTAAAGATGTGACCAGTGTGTCAATCCTCCTTTTTTGTTTCTACAAATGACAAGGGGATTTCGATGTTCGGTCCTATTCTCCATTTACTTTTATTTGTTCTGTCTCTTCTCGAGAAAAGGGAAGAACAGGAGTAATAAAAAATTTCGTGAATTATTCTTAGGTGTACACCTCTCCTATTCTACCAAAACGGAATAGTTTCTTTATATGATCGAGATATCTGTGTCATAGTTGTACTAGTGTGTTCGAGTCGTTTTCAATTTTTCGGTTTCGTTTTAAATCACTACCCTTGATTCGCTTACCTCACTGTCTGACGAAGGTTTATCCTTTTCCTCATGCAGTTCCGACATATAATAGTGGAACGGATAAATTGAATATAAGACTCATGTAGTACTCTTTGAGACCCGACCCACTTCGTGTTCGACCTTAGTTCTAACGACCCTCTTTATAGTTATTGGAGGGTATACGTCTACTGTGGTGAAAATACCGTTTTTCACTTCTTCTTGATTTCTCGGAGAACTACTTTGACTTTCTTCTCTTACTTTACAACCGAATTTTGAGTTGTAAGTCTTTTGATTCTAGTACCATGGACCGAGGTAATTAAGTACCTTTTATCTACCCCTTTGGGACCTTTGTCACTGTCTGAAATAAAAGAACCCGAGGTTTTAGTGACGTCTACCAATGACGTCGGTACTTTAATATGAACGAGGAATCTTCTTTTCAATACTGGTTTGATCTGTCGTATTATTTTTCGTGTGTAATGAAAGGGTTGTTTCCAGACGGATCAGTTTCGATACCAAAAAGGTCACCAGTACATACCCACACTCTCAACCTGATATTTCTTTCGACTCGACGTGACTTCTTGACTACAAAAACTTAACACCACAACCTCTTCTGAGAACTCTCAGGGAACCTGCCGTTTCTCTAGTTTGGTCAGTTAGGACTTCCTTTAGTCAGGACTTATAAGTGACCTTCCTGACTACGACTTCGACTTTGAAGTTATGAAACCGGTGTACTACGTTTCTTGACTGAGTAAACTTTTCTGGGACTACAACCCTTTCTAACTCCCACCCTCCTCTTCCCCTACTGTCTCCTACTCCACCGACCTACCGGAGTGACTGAGTTACCTGTACTCGAACTCATTTGAGACCCTCAACCACTACCTGTCCCTTCGGACCGGAAGACGTCAGGTACCCCAACGTTTCTCAGTCTGTGTTGACTCGCTGACTAGACTTGACTTGATTCGTATACGTTTTTTATGATCTTTTGTCATAAATGTATCTCCTTGTACTATTCTAAAACTTTGTTGGAGTATAAAACTTCTGAGAAGATCTAAACTTTAAAACTAAAGGTAGATTTTGATAGAAGTCAAACGTATTTTATTTCACTTTTAACGAGTCAATACAGGTTGAGAAATGCTGGGGTACCTGACATATCAGGGACCCTAAGAGGTCCGGTCTTATGACCTTACCCATGGGAAAGGGAAGAGGTCCCTTAGAAGGGTTGGGCCCCTAGCTTGGGTCCAGAGGGCGTAACGTCTGCCTAAGAAATGGTCGACTCGGTGTTCCCTTTGAGCTCTTATGACCTCACCCATCAGATAGCGAAGAGATCGTCTAAAAGGACTGGGTCCTTAACTTGACCCAGAGGACGTAACGTCCGCCTAAGAAATGGTTGACTCGATACTCCCTTCCGGAGTCTCGAAGTCAAACGTACCTAACGAAATTTAGTACGAAACTATCGAAGATGTCGTATCAAATTCCCGCAGGGAACACCGAGTCGACCATTTCTTAGGTGGACTTTACACCCCCAGGACCCAAGTTAACAACCCAACCCTTCTAGGAGACCTCTTCCTTTTTCGATGGATGAGGTCATAAGACCGGATCTCTTAAGGTACCTGACAATATACATGTCAGGTACCCCATCGTTTCTCATCTTGTACTGACTCGTTGAAAGTTTATCGTCTAGTTTATTTCATGTTGATATGATATTTTTATATAGTCACTTATTTGTACTTGGAGAAGAAATAAACATTTCTTTTGTTGTAATAGGTAATGACAAGTTTCAAAAACTTCCCTGACTTAGTATTTTATATACACTTGTTCAAATAGTTTTAAGGTCTGTGTAAAATCAAAATAGATATCTGATATCGATGATAGAAATCGGTGATCCACCGTTACAACGATGTCATTTAATAACATTTTGCCGGTAAAGTCAAAATGAATTGAATGTCTTCATGGTACATAAAATGTCCCGAAAGGACGGTAGATCACTCGACTACGTATTTTGAGACCTGTGGATGTTCTTCTCTGACACTATTAAAGTGTAAGATATTCTTTAATTTACGATTACCACAGAAATGTGAAGTAAAAATTGAGAATTAAGTAGACTTTACTCTTTACACTCTTTACGATACTTTTCCCGTAACGTATTTCATTCTGTAATCAACTATCGATTATTTTCACAAACTTTTAAATGGAGACTAGGGTTTGACTCTCTTTACTAGAGTAGGAGTTTTCGACTTACACACAGTTATACTCGTCCTTAAGGACTCTAACTTCTATCCCATTGTCCAGTGAAGTGAAAAGAAAAATCATGTAAATCCTGTAGAGATTTATATCGGAGTTCCTAATATCACTTTTGTAGTAAACTATTTGTCATTAAAATCCATTTTCCTTTGTAAATTCTACTTACATTTATTTCAATTAAACAACAACGACGACAACAACTCATAGATTCGGCACAGGTTAAGAAACACTGGGGTACCTGACGTCGTACGATCCGAAGGCACAGGAAGTTATACGGGTCTCAAACGAGTTTAAGTGTAGGTAACTCAGTCACTACGATAAATTGGTAGAGTAAGAGACGACGAGGGAAGAAGAAACGGAAGTTGTATAAGGGTCGTAGTCCCACAAATGTGTTCCCAGTCAATAAGGGTAGACCACCGGTTTCATAACCTCGAAGTGAGAGTCGTAGTCAAGAAGGTTTCTTATAAGTCATACCTAAAGTAAATCCTAATGACGAAACTAGAGGTACCTCAGGTGTCCTGAGAGTTCTCGGAAGACGTCGTGTCGTTAAGCTTTCTAAGTTTAGAAACCATGCGTCGGAAGAAATACTAGTTTGAGAGTGTAGGTATGTACTGATTACCTTTTGGTTGCGAAACTGGTATGTCTGGAAACAACCGTTTCACTACGGAGACGAAAATCATGTGACAAATCCGAACAGTAACGAAAGCAAGGTTCCTCGTTCATAGAAAATTAAAGTGTCGACGTCAGTGGCAGGTACCACTAAAACCTTGGGTTCTTTTGTCAGACAGTGACAAAGGTGAAAAGGGGAAAATAAAAGGGACTTCACTACCCTTCTCTACGGCACTAGAATCGAAAAACTTACGACTCAAAATTCGGTCGAAAAAGTCAGAGGATAAAGTGGGAGTAGTTCTTCGAGAAATCAAGGAGAAGTTAAAGACGGTAATAGCACCATAGTAGATGTATAGACTCCAACAACTATAAAGAGGGCCATTAGAATGAAGGTCGAACATGAAGTAGGTCGGACCGTAAAACGTATTACATAAGACGTATATTCAATTTATTCGTCCCACTGTTATGTGTCAGAAAGGATTAAAACTATATAAGTAAAGGGTTAAAACTTGGTGAGGTAACAAGGTATAGACCAAGATTGAGAACGAAGAACTGAACGTATAGTCAAAGAGTCCTCTGGTCATTCCACCAGTCTCTATTTAATAGAGAAATTATTAAAAGGTCAAAGAACACTAAGGTTTCCGTTTTCGAAATCACATCAGTTACGTCTTCATCTACTATAAGACGTTGAGGGAACGAAATATTAGGTTACTACAGCCGTTAAACTAGAGACCAAGGACAAAAAAGATTTAGGTCGAATATGTAGACCTTAAAGAACCAAATGTGTGACGACTTTGGATCGGACTTCCTAAAACTCGTGTTTGAACGATCTTATACTTTACACACGTTGACACGTCTTCAACCGGAATCGTAACAGGAAGAAACCCTTACCTTACTTTTAACTAGAAAAGGTTATGACACCGGTCACGACTGAAAAGGTTTAAAGGACTGTATGATACACGTCTTGACATTGTCGGAGTAGTAAATCCTAGACTTTGTCGAATCGACCTTAAGGTAGTGGAAATGATCTAAACTAGTATCGTTACGAAGGGTTCCGGTGAACTGAAGTGTAAGGTCCTACAGACCGAGATCCACTCACTGATATAGTAGTACCAATAGTCCCAGTAATTCTGAAAAAAAAAGACACATAAGAACGGTGGACAAGAATTAGAGAAAACGAAGACAATCCAGGAGTGTCAAAAACAGGAAATAGTACGGGTAGGAACGTACTTTACAAGGGAACTATAGGAGTTAAAAGGACTTCTCTAGAGATCAAAAAGGATAACTAACAAATGGAGATAAAGAGACGTGACAAGTGAATTCTTCACATTGTCTTGAAAGAATAGAGAGGAACTATAAGAGATCTTGAGACGTAAGTCTACCGACATAGAAAGGGATAGAGGGAACGGAAAGTGAAGAGAAGAGTAGAGTCGATAAACATTTCGGAGGAATCTGTTAGTGAAACGGAAGAACGTGAAGAAATGAAACCCTACCGAACCAGTAGCGGAGGACATGTTACAATACTTGGAGGCGGGTATCAATAACTCCGTGAGATAGTCCAGATTAAGGAACTTAAATAAGTAGTGAAGGTGACATAATAGTATTCCCTAAACTAAATCCAATATGGACTTACCGGATCACCAAAAGGGATGAAAACAGATAAATTTGGACTTAAAACGTTATTCCTCGAGTACTAGAATTGGTATCAGTCGAGGGTCAGAACAAAGACGACTGACATATCTCGAAAAGGTAGAAGTCGACGTTTGTTATATTAGTTAGACTAACGCTATAATTCGTAGATCACTACAGGTGTACATATGAGTAGAAAACACAACGACCTTCTTCCACAAACGATACTGGTCACGTAAGAGAACCGTTTTGAGACAATCGGAAACGGGACGAAGTAAAACATAAAGATCCGGTTTGAACGGACAATTAGGTCCATAGTACATTGAAGGATGAAAACGTAAGGTTAGGAGATATTACTTTCCTGTGGAAAGAAAAACCACAATCAAGATCTTCCAGAACATCCAGAAGTATCTTGGTTAATTGAAGTCTAAGAAGCCATTATCACCAACCCCGTATCTGAACCTAACGACACTATGACTTACCAAACGGAACCTTTACTTGGTTCTAGTCAAAACGTGGGTTCATGACGTAAAGTCTGGGAAAACAACTACTACTACCGATGAGGTGAAGAAGATTCCCTAAGAACAGGTGTCATCATCTATATTACCAGTAGACTTAATTTAAGAGGGTGAGAGTGGGTAAATTCAAGTGATTAAGGATTCTACAGCTACAAGTGAGAACGGCAGAGGACACACTGGTGTAGGTCAAATGGAACTAAGTACCTGGATTGTAAGGTCCAAGGATACGTTATAACAAGAAATGTCGTAACCTGAAATGAAAGTGGTGGTCTGTATAGATGTTGACAGTAAAGGCGAAACCGGGTCGAAGAAGTAAAAAAGACCTCGATAATCGTTAATGGAGGTGAGAGGGGTCATCATATTACCTGTGAAAGACTGGACACCCCGAGTAGAAGGTCTAGTGTCGGAAGTACCTAGTGTCGGAACAACACCGCTTCCACTGACATACTGAGTTACTTCGATACCGGTACGACACGTCCCAGTGAGTTCTACCTGTCCAGTATCACCTCTCAAGACTGTTTTACACCAGGTGACCTCCTCCCTTACCATTTGGTGAGGTCGTAAAAACGGTACTTAGGGTACTTATCATACTTTTAATTTGATCCAAATTTGATTTTTATATTGAAATGTAATTTCGTGGTGACACTGAACTAACATTTTAGTTCTGAACTCTCAGTGACGAATTGGTCTCGTAAAGGGTTTAGAGTAGGGTTCTAACGATTGTTTCAGTAAGACTGGATACTTATGACCTAAGGGTTCATAAACATCTTGTTTTTGTTGTCGGTCCGTACTTCTGATTAGAATTCTGATAAATTCTATACCGAAGAAAGTGGTCAGAGAGTTAGCTGTGACAACACCAAAAAGTCAATACAACTAGAGAAATACTGGGGTACCTGACGTCGTACTGTCCAAAGGGACAGGTAGTGGTAGAGGGTCTCAAACGAGTTTGAGTCCAGGTGACTCATCCACTACGGTGGGTTGGTAGAGTAGGAGACAACAGGGCAAGAGGAGGACGGAAGTTAGAAAGGTTTGTAGTTACAGAAAAAGTTGTTCAGTCAAGGAGGGTAGTCCACCGGTTTCATAACCTCGAAGTCGAAGTCGTGGTCAGGAGGGTTACTTATAAGTCCCAACTAAAGGAAATCCTAACTGACCAAACTATAGGGACGACAGGTTCCCTGAGAGTTCTCAGAAGAGGTCGTGATTTCAAACTTCCGTAGTTAAGAGACCGTGAGTCGGAGGAAATACCAGGTCGAGAGTGTAGGTATGTACTGATGACCTTTTTTGGTATCGAAACTGATATACTTGGAAACGACTGTTTCACTATAGATACAAAAAGTTATACGATAGATCAAAACAGTATCGAAGAGAAGTTTCCTCCTTCGTAGAAAATTAAAGTACCGACGTCAGTGACAGGTGTCACTAAAACCTTAGGTTCTTTTATTTTCAGATGGTGATCAAGGTAAAAAAAGGGGTAAATAAATGACACTTCACTACCTTGGCTTACGGTACTAGGAGAAAAAATGTTTATAACTCGAATTCGGTCGAAAAAGTGAGAGGAGAAAGTGGAGGTAGTTCTCCGAGAAATCAAGGAGAAACGAAAGACGGTAATCCCACAACGGTAAATGTATAGACTCTAATAACTATGAAGTGGGTAGTTAGAACTAAGGTTGAACACTAAGTAGGTCGGGTCGTAAAGCGTACTATATGAGACATATATTCAATTTATTCGTCCCACTGTTATATGTGGGAGTTAGATGTAACTGACTTATAGACAGAATGAACTTTCTTTGAAACGATGTAGTACATTCATATATTTCGATCATTCTGTGTTAGGGACAGGAATTCCTCAAATATCTGGTTACCTTTCTGATTCGATAGTGTTTTGTACTATTTACGTCTCCCTTTTTTACGGTATTGAACAGTGATTATTTCGGGAGTTATAGTAAACTAATCATGTTTATAGTCTACTTCTACGATTGTTCACGTTTTTTCAATTATTGGATTTTTAAAAGGTAATTATTCAGTAGGATCTTAATAGAAGGTGTAAGAGATGTCTTGTTATTCTTCTAGTTCTACTAGATTGATTAATCGGAAGAAGAACTATGGATATTTAATAAACTAAAGAAGGTAAAATGTACGAAAGAAACAAAAATTTCGTTAGAAGAAGGAGAGGTTTTTTTGTTACAACTCCCCCCTTTGTTTTCTTTTAGTGTTTATTATTGTACAGTCAGACAAATGTGAATTCTACGTTTAAGGAGTTCTTTGACTCACATTTTAACGTTTCCCTAATTTTAGTTGTGTCCATTGCCTGTATTCCTTTAATGAGATTCTCATTTAAATTCGTTTTTTTAATATAGAAACTAGAATCCCTCGATACATTGGGTGATTCAATATTTTAAATACTGACCTTAACATTTTCTTCTTTATGAGTGGTACGGGTCCAAGTATGACCAAATATCAGTTAACTAGTCCAAATACAAATTACTTAGGAAGGAAGTTGGTAAAGAGATTTTACGAGAGTGTTTACAGTCCTTCTGGACTTTAGTCATTACTATTTTCACTTTGTATAATTTAATAAATGAAAAGTACAAATTGGGTTCTTACTTTTTTTGTCACTGACACTATTTTTGGTATCTCGAGAATCAAATCATCAGTTTAGGTTTGTATTGTCATTTGAGTGTTCGTTTCCTTTTATTTTTGTTTTAGAATTATTAGAAAATTTTAATAAAACAATTGAAATAGTTTATTTTATATGTTTTCATAAAATGTCTTTTGTTAAAACCATAAAAAATTTCATCGTTATTTTAATATTTTAAATGATATAATGTACCTTTGATCGAATTGGTTAAAGAATAATAGAATTTAATAATTAAATAAAATTTAAATTAATAAACTTTAATAAAGAAAAATTTTTTGTGCAAAAAGTTTGATCTTGATTCAATGAAAATAACTCCAGTATTTACAATAGAGTACTCCGTTTCCTTTAGGAATTTATTCTACTTTCAGTATTTATATGTGTATTTAACTTAAGGTTGTTTCTGTAGATGGTTTCCTAATTATAGATTTAATATACCATTTTAGAATAATTATGTAACCTGATGAGTAATCTTTTTTGATCGTTTCTTCTACTTTTTTCTTAAGTGTCTTTTCCTTTATTTTTACCGGTTAGAGTGATCATTAGCTTGTATTTCAATTTTCACTATAAAGTGTACGGCGACCCCATCCCCCATTCCTTCATTCGTGAAACACTCTCTTACAATCACATCGAGAAAATCCTACGTTAGACAGTCACAGATGACTATAAAAATTCACTCGTATTGAAACTGTCTTAAGATTGGATCGTCAAAGTAAAGGGAACTCGTTGAGAACGAATTACGTTTTTCTCCACACATGTTTCTATAAATGACGTCGTGTTGAACATTTTCGGTTTTTGATCTTTATTGGATTTACAGATCGTTTTCCTTTGATTGACTTATTCGTTAATGACTTATAAGTTATTTTACTTTTGGACATATTCTAGAGATTGTATATGACACTATTACACTGTTATATACTTATATGTTAAGTACTGTATATTATATGACAATGTACAATTGTTGATATATGAAATTGTCCAATAAACCTATATTTAAGTAAATATTTCTAACTTTATTGTATGTGATTTGACAATTGACATAATGAAGACTTGTCCACATACCCTCATTCCTATCACGAGTTCTCTTTAATCTAAATCGAAATAAACATACATATTGTAAAAATTGTGTTTTGATGTGATAAATTAGATTTACTCAATGTAAATTAGTTGACAAAATATACAATTGTATGTTTACTGTTTACTTTTTATTAGAGTTGGTACTATAGGATTATAATATATAATTATAAAAAAGGACTTGGTCGGGAATAACAAACGATTGTTAATGAATGGGGGTCCATTACCAAATAGAAATAGATGTAACAACAAGAGTATCACCTTAAGTATCGGTTTTACGAAATGAGAAGACACAAAATTCCTAAAAACTTGACATACTTCTCTTCATTTGATAAATCCTTTATTTTTTAAAGTAAGGAAGTATATAAAGTTTCAATTAAAATACTTATTCCTAATTAAATCATTACCATTAAAAACAATCGACGATTTAGTGACAGAAGTCATTTTAACTTGCAAGATGAAGTATAGACGATAAGAAAATTCAGATTTTAACTTTGTTTGAAAATTCCCAAAGTGGGTTAGTTAAACTTTCTCGATTAGTATATGGGACGGCGAGTGTTCTAACGATTACTAGACCTTTGTCTCATTGATTAAACATTTAAAGAGGTCCTGCAAGAATAATGTAATATTAGTATATCATGACTTGACGATTAAAGAGTAACGTTTTTAACGGAATCCCATCTCTCTTGGTTTATTCTGTTATATGTACACAGGGACACATAGGAACCCCTTAACCAAGGGAGTTTACGGTTTTAGGTTCCTCCTAATTCAGAGAATGTATTTTATCACGTCATAAACGTATATTGGATTTGTATAGAAAGTGTAGGAGGTCTTACGAAATTTAGAAATCTAATGAATGTTATGGATGTTACATATACTGTACATTCTGTCAATGTATATGTTATGTATACACATACAGGTACCGAAGGGACCATCGAGTCTCCAATTTCGTAGACGGCCGTTACGTCCTCTGGAACCAAGGTAAGGATCCAACCCTTCTAGGAGACCTCTTCCTTTGCCTTTGGGTGAGGTCATAAGAACGGACCTCTTAGGGTACCTACCTCCTCGGATCACCCGATGTCAGGTGCCTCAACGTTTCTAAGCCTGTACTGACTCGCTGAAGTGTAAGTATATAATACTTGACGGTTGTATAAAATGGAAAACATTGAAAGATCTTAAAATGAAGAAAAAGTCTAAAAAAGTTAGGTCTCAACTAACTTAAGTACGTATGTCTTGGGTACTTATGTCTGTTGGTTTACATACACTTTGTCGAATAATTGCAATCGAGATGTCAAGTCAAGTCAGCGAGTCAGCACAGGTTAAGACGCCATGCAGTCCAAAGGGATAAGTAGTGGTTGAGGACCTCGAACGAGTTTGAGTACAGGTAGCTCAGCCACTACGGTAGGTTGGTAGAGTAGGAGACAGTAGGGGAGGAGGGTGACGGAAGTTAGAAAGGGTCGTAGTCCCAGAAAAGGTCACTCAGTCAAGAAACGTAGTCCACCGGTTTCATAACCTCGAAGTCAAAGTCGTAGTCAGGAAGGTTACTTATAAGTCCTGACTATAGGAAATCCTAACTGACCAAACTAGAGGACCGTCAGCTTCCCTGAGATTTCTCACAAGAGGTTGTGGTGTCAAGTTTTCGTAGTTAAGAAGTTGCGAGTCGCAAGAAATATCAGGTTTAGAGTGTGGGTATGTACTGATGACCTTTTTGGTATCGAAACTGTTCTAGCTGGAGACAGTCGAGGTGTTTACAACCGATTATTTATAAGTAGTTAAACCTCAAAATTTAACTATGGATGTATATTTTCGATGAATAATAATTACGAGAATTCTTAACAACAACACTGAATGGATTATCACCTAGGTCTCGTGAAAGTCCTTAAAACTCCTTTGTCTTAAATTATTTGGTTTCCTCTTCTGCTGTAAAACGTCTTCGAAAATTTATAGTCTAAATTTCAAAATGAATGTTAAAACTAACAGACATAGAAGACAGGTCAATTGTGAGAGGTTTTCGTAAAAGAGTAGGAGTCTTCTTTATTAAAGAAGATAATGAAACTCTGGACCTCCGTTCCGAACTTCGGGGTTGAGAAAGGTGACACGACACCCTTTGTTTTAATTTTGTCAGTTGTATGTTTTGAATTTCAAGAGTATCTGTTTATTAAAACAAGTTAATCGGAAAATAGTCAAGTGTTTTGGGGACACTTTATCTCATAAAGGACGACATAGTCATTTGTTCCTACCGTGTCACTAGTCGCTAACACCCGGAGGTTTATATTATTTAACGACTCGGGTCTCCCACGGGTTACGGACGTTAGGTGGTCGATAGTCGACGATCGTTAAGGATGTCACTTCCTCCTTGATTCCTATATTGTTTTAGTTCTTTCTCCTACGACCGGGGTCTATCTACTCCAAACATCTTTCTTTCCTAAAGTCGTTTATTCGGGGTCTACGAACGTAGAAGGGTATGAATCTTTTCGTGATTTAAGGTACTCTATGGACCAAAAGGAATTAATTGTTAGAAAATACAAGTCTGATGGACGGGGTGAAACAACGTTTGAAAAGATATTGGACTGACGAAGGGGTTGGAACAGTTTCGTCTCGAAACTCCCGATGAACTCTACGACGGAGGACCCGAACTTCAGGATTCTTAAGAGTGACTTATTTTGTTGAGAGACGAAAATCCGACACTGATCAAAAAAATCAACTGTGAACTGACTGCCTGTTCCCTTGGTCTCGTCTAAGGAGAAGAAGTGGACCTGAGATGTCTCTAGGTCACGGACTAAGGAAACGGGTAGTCGGACGAGTCGGTCAGGTCTACTTAGACCCACTTAGAGAGGACCAAGATCCTATAGGGTAATAACCGACTACTAGGATTCAAAATAAGTCACCCCCCTTTTCAATAGGAACTTTGAACCAAAGTTCCACATGGACCGACGAGTCAAATCTGTGTCCCACCCTATGGGAGTCAGTCTCCTGATCCTTCTAAGACGAGGTCGTCCCTTGGGAGTCACAATTCCGTGACCCTTCCGAGTCAAACCTATGACTTATCTATCGGAGTCAACTCTCTGAAACGAGTCAATTTGTGACTCATTCCATCCTGACTCAATAATCCCCATTCTGACCGAACAAAAAGGAACTAAACCAAATGGAATTGTCTCACACAGTTTTATTTTATTTTTAGAATACTCTTGAAGACTCGAGGTTTCCCTGAGAAGGAAGGTCGGTCGTTATCGAAAGAGTCCACTGTCTTGGAACGTCCTCACCATCTCCGTCTGGAGATCCAGACATCCACGTGTTCCGACGTGAATGTCCCTTTGGGTGAGTGTATTAATTGTTAGACGAGTTGGTCTCTGCACGTATTCTTAATCGGTAAGGTGTTAAACTCGTGAATACCTTCAGAATATGAAGTGACCCTATAAGTTCCGTGTATTCTCCCCCGACTTTGTTGAGACTCCGTTTTGGTCTTCTGCTTCGTAAGTTCGTCGTGTGTGACCAGACGGTGTACTAGGAGTAATCGTTAAAAAAGAACTGTTTGATTGAAGTTTTACCCTTTGGTTCCAAAGTTTTATTTTTCCTTTCTGTCTCAAGGTCATGGGATCGACCCGTTTACATACAATGTTTTGAATGTTCACAAATGAACTAGCCTTTAACCTCTTCTAGCGTGGGACCTTTAACTCCCCCGAGAAGTGACGTTTGTGTCAATTTCAATTTTCGACCTGACCATTTTGGAATTTGTTTCCCGAAATCAAAGAAACATGTTCTGTCCGTGTAGAGAAAACGAATTTAACACTTTATCCGTACAAGGTAACCCCTTATTAAGGGGACACACCATAATATTCTGTTCCGTATGTCTAACGGTGACGACGACGACGATTCAGTGAAGTCAGTACAGGTTGAGACACGCTGGGGTCTGTCGTCGGGTGGTCCGAGGGGGCAGGGGCCCTAAGAGGTCTGTTCTTGTGACCTCACCCCGGTAAAGGAAGAGGTTACGCACTTTTAATTTTCACTTTCACTTCAGTAAGTCAGCACAGGCTGATCATCACTGGGGTACCTGACGTCGGAAGGTCCTTTTTAGGTACCCTAAAAGGTCCGTTCTCATGACCTCACCCCACGGTGACTGATTGACATGATTGGTCGTCAATGGACTCGGTGTGTTTATTCGTTTTTGACTCTTGATTGTACGTTTCCCATTATTTTTATTTTGATCACTAAAACGAAACCAAATTGAGTATTTGAGTCTTATCAGAAACGACTTACAAAATATGTTTGGAAATTCCCGTACTATTTAATTTAAGACTTTAATATCTTGTGTCTTGAAACATTTTATGTAAAGTCAGGTGAATTTTAGAACAGTGACTAAAGTCATTGAAATCCACTGTCTTGACAAGAAGCACCTCGATTTTTGTTGACAGAAAGAGAAGGTTTAGAGATTTTGGTCTTACACTTATGTCCGGTACTCCTGGACTCTGACTCGGGTTAATTGAGTCCGTGTGTTTTGGATTTTGTTTCCCCTTTTTTTACCGTCAAAATTTTAAGTTTGGTGACCTTTACGAGGGAATCGGTTTGAATGTCTATTGTTCGGAAGCAGTAGACTCGTTCGTTAGAATTACATAAGACAAACATTTGATCATTCAAATATAACAATGTACATCAAGTATAGATTCGAAAATCATTTCGGTACTCTAGAGATCAAACGGACAAATACAGACACATGTGTAATATGTAGAGATGAAGATCTTTCATGATAGTTTTAATTCAAATAATTCTCAAGATGAATTAAAATTATTTTTCGTGAATGTAAATTTTACCGTTTCTGCTGAAAGTCCAAGTACACTTAACCCTTTATAAGTGATAATCCAACTATAGACTATAACTACAAATTCTAACAACTGGATTAATTCTGTACAATTCTAATAACATGGATTGGATCCAAATTATTTATTCTGGAATGATCTAGAGAACGTTCTTTTTATTGAACTGTACTTTATTGAAATTTCATTTTCATTTACTTTATTCTTGAAACCATATTTTTGAAATGTCATTAATATAAAATCTTTATAGGTGAATTTTACTAGAAAGGTCTATAGACCATTGAATTTCAAGATCTTGACACAATTAAATTCACTACCTTCAAATAATTTATCGATTTTTCTATGACTCTGTAGTTAATGATATGTCTTTTTGATTTCCATCAACCTTTATAACAACTTTTACAAAGTATAGTGGACTCTACAAGAGATACTCTTTTGTTTACAAAAATTTTTAATAGTGACCACAAATACGAGTGGTTAAATATTTTACGAAGGGATTATCGAGTCAACCATTTCTTAGACGGACGTTACGTCCTCTGGGACCAAGTTAAGGACCCAATCCTTCTAGACGACCTCTTTCCTATCCGATGGGTGAGGTCACAAGAACCCGAAGGGAACACCGAGTCGACCATTTCTTAGACGGCCGTTACCCCTGGACCCAAGTTAGGGACCCAACCCTTCTAGGGGATCTCTTCCCTTTCCGATAGGTGAGGTCATAAGACCGGACCTCTTAAGGTACCTGACATATCATGTAACCCAGTTTTTCTCAGACTGTGCTGACTCGGTGAAAGTGACAGTTAAACTCCTGTCAAGTATTAACGAACAAGTCAAGTCAAGTCAGCGAGTCAGTACAGACTGAGAAACGCTGGGGTACTTAGCGTCGTGCGGTCCGGAGGGACAGGTAGTGGTTGAGGGCCTCAAGTGCGTCTGAGTGCAGGTAGCTCAGTCATTACAGTAGGTCGGTAGAGTAGGAGCCAGCAGGGGAAGAGGAGGACGGGGGTTAGGGAGGGTCGTAGTCTCAGAAAAGGTTACTCAGTTGAGAACGTACTCCACCGGTTTCATGGTCTCAAAGTCGAAGTCGTAGTAAGGAAAGTTTCTTTAAGGTCCCAACTAGAGGAAGTCTTACCTGACCAACCTAGAGGAACGTCAGGTTCCGTGAGAGTTCTCAGAAGAGGTTGTGGTGTCAAGTTTGCGTAGTTAAGAAGTCGCGAGTCGGAAGAAGTGTCAGGTTGAGAGTATAGGTATGTACTGATGACCTTTTTGGTATCGGAACTGATCTACCTGGAATCGGCCGTTTCATTACAGAGACGAAAACTTATGCGATAGATCCAACCAGTATTGAAAAGAAGGTCCCTCATTCGCAGAAAATTAAAGTACCGACGTCAGTGGTAGACGTCACTAAAACCTCGGGGGTTTTTATTTCAGACTGTGAAAGGTGACAAAGGGGTAAATAAAGGGTACTTCACTACCCTGAAAGGTACTAGAAGCAAAAGACTTACAACTCGAAATTCGGTTGAAAAAGTGAGAGGAGAAAGTGAAAGTAGTTAACGAACAATCGAAATGATTTTTAGTTCCGAAATTCTCAACTCCTAAGATTAAATTTGTACATCAATTTCACTTATTGTGTCATTATAAAGTCATATGTTATTCTTCATCTTACATACTAAAGTAATTTTTCCATACTCTTTACCTTAATGTAAAATAACTTTTTTTTTCATACTCGACCAATTAAAATAAACCCACCTTTTACTCTGTGTCCTACCTATGTCTTTCACTAGTCTTTAACACCTTTGGTTGCGACTTCTTTTTCAAGACATGTGTCAGTCCTAATTGGTTTAAATCTAACTTCAACAACTCATTTACCTGAAGTTCACTCGATCATATCCTGACCTTAAATTAAACAATTTTCACGAGGAAAATATTATCTAACACACTCAAAGACGTGGGAATTTGCTAGATATAAATAAAAGAAAATTATCAAAAACACTGAAACCAATTTACTTATCCATAGCAAAGTCACTGGATACTAGGACAACACGAAATTTTGGAAATACTATAAAGATTGTTTGAAAGGTTTATAGTTTTAGATTGATTTCGAGAAAATCAGAGGTCGATTGAGACCCTACCTACGAAACTTCTTCTCAGAAACTCTGTAGAGTCTCTACTTATAATTTGATTCAGATAAACCATAAAAATAGAAGGGCTGGGTCCCTAACTTGGGTCCAGAGGGTGTAAAATACGCTAAGAAATGATAGCCTCGGTGGTCTCTTCGGGGTTGAGCTTTTGTAACAGTTCACTAACTTACACTTGAAATCCAACATCACATACCTATTTATAGTAATTATGTCTATAAGGTTTTAAATATACTGTAGGGATTATAGACCATACAGGACTATATTACAATAGTCAGTATTGACATCACTAATATGATTGTACAATGTACAACGTCTTTATAGGTTCAAAGGATTAATGTAACATGAGTTGAGATATTGGTACGATAAAATTCAAAACAGGAAATGTCTGATAGTATTAAAACGTGACGGAAATGTGTTATTTGTAAAAGTTCTTCTGTGTCTTTCTTAAAAATTTGTTTACACAAAGACTATCCGAATTACGATGAATTAACGTATTGTTTAATGTTTGACATTACCTTTTAGACGAATGAAGTATGTCTAACTTGACTATTTACACTAAATATTGACTAAAGTCTTGTATGATTGAAGTTAGACAAAAGGTCATTTGAAAAAAAATACGACACTGGATGTTTTACAACTATTTCTTACGGAAACATTTGTTTCTATTTTGTAAATGTAAAAAGAGAGACGGACGACGACGACGACGTTTCAGTGAAGTCAGTACAGGTTGAGACACACTGGGATATCTACCGTCGGGTGGTCCGAGGGGGTAGGGACCCTAAGAGGTTCGTTCTTGTGACCTTACCCAACGGTAAAGGAAGAGGTTACGTACTTTTCACTTTTCACTTTCACTTCTGCGAATCAGCTGGAACGGTTCTAAACCGAAGAGGTCGACCGGAAGGATACCTGAACTACCAATAACGTTGAACTAATGTTGATCAATATGTTGAACTAATGTTGATCAATATTTATTAAACAAGAAATTGAACAAGAGACAAAGGTTTAACAAATATGGAAATAGAGAGACGATGTGATACTGAAACAGTTACAATGATCGATGTAATGAATATTCTAAAAACAGAGAAAGTCATACATTGGTCCGTACGTTGTTTATATTGCTACTGATGTATTGAAGTTCGTTGACAAGTTTTTACATCAAGATATACGGTAGTCATTAACACTATCACACTAGGATGCACACCCTCCTTCGTCCGTTCCATTTTAAAGAGTACCTAGGATTATCCAATTTTCTATCTCCTAGGTTTCTTAGAAAACAATAGACAGTTACTCAGATTAGACCTTTAATGGTCTTCACTGTATAGTTGTTCTTCCTTGAAACCAGGTTAGATCCTACTAGGCGGTTCATGGTGTCCTGTTTTTTACCAGTACTTTATAGAGAGTTTATAACCAGTTTAAAGGCTGGTACCCGTCCCTGACATTTTACCTCATAAAGGACGGTATAGTCATTAGTTCCTACATTGTTGGTAGTCACTAAAGTCCGGAGGTTTGTATTTAACGACTCGGGTCTCCCGTGGGTTTTCTCTCCTGTTACGGAAATTAAGTCGTTGACAGTCGACAGTGGTGAGTGATACCTCTTACTTCTTGATTCCTATATTATTTTAGTTCTTTGTCCTCCACTAAGGTTCTACCGTCTCCTTGTCCTACTCCTCTGGTGAAAGAGGGGTTGTTTAAGTAGTTTTCTAGTAAACTTATACCTCTTTGAAGGTGTTTTGTTGAAGAGTTGTGACCGTTTTCTGTGGTCTGTGGGTATTTCCATCGGGTTACAGAAGTTTTCCTCCATCCTGTTTTCTATTTTCTACTTTTGTCTCTGTTTTATAAATCTCTACCTCTGGACAGGGTCCCTCCCTCAGTACTTCTTCCTTCTCGAAGGTGTGTTATCCTTTGTGAGAGTGTCCGCACAGTCACCCCTCGACACCGCACAGTCACCCCTCGACACCTAAGAGTCGACCTCGTATTGACCTTTTTTTTTTTTCTTTGGGTGTCTTATGTATGAATTGGTGTTGATGGTCACCTCTTCACCGACTCTATGAGCGTAAACGGTGATCGCTCACCCCCGACCCGTCCCTCCGTGACCGACATAGTAGCCAAGAATCCTATCTATAGTCCGAACCTACTGGACGCTTGTTAGACTCATCCGATTATACTGTGTCGTTGGCTTTATACCCTAGCGGTCTCTCTACCCCTTTTTTTTCTTGTAAAGGATGTTTTCCGAGATTACGGTGCACCATTGTGGACCACGTGAGCGTCTTGTTTTCTGACGTAGACGTAGGATCGTTTATGGTTTCCTCTCCTTCGATCGACGATAAATCCCGGGAGGAAGGGGCCTCCGTCTCTCCGTCCACACGCTGTCGGTCTCAGTGTTCCGTTCCCCGGCGACGTTACAACCGCGTTCTCTGACGTAGAAGGTGGTTCGACATTTGTCCGACGGTCGATTGGTGCAGAAGGACCCTAGGACCTTCTAAGTGTAGGGGTCCTCACAGTGTCGGACTCTAGTCGAAGGGTCTCCTCTGTGTGCCCTGTGGACCCTGATCCGGTAGTCTCGTGTGTGTCCTTTGGTTCGTCGTCCCTGGTCCCTCTACCAATTCTACGTACCGGGTTCACCCTGTCACCCGAGCGGTTCGTGACCAGTGGACTCGTCGAACCTGGACCCTACTCGTGATTTGTCCGTCGGGTAGACCCGGACACGGGAACACCCCGTGGGTTCTTGGACTCTCCGAATCTAAACCCTTCACGTGTTTTGTGTCCTAGGTGAACCCTTTCCTGGGAGTGTCTCGTGGGACCTCGGACTCGTCACACCTGGGCCTTTCATCTGTCGTGGAACCCGACGCCGTTTGGGTCCTACCAGGGAGGTTACACTCGTAACGGGTGTGTACGGTCGCCATAAACAAACGTTACAAGGAGGGAGAGGTGTCGTGTTGACTTGTTCACTCGGTTTTATTCACCGGTAGAAGTGGGGGAGTACAGTCCCGTCTTTAATTCTGTGACTTCTCTGAACGTTTGTCCTTCGGTTTTATTTGTTTCTTCCCCGTCGTTGGGACCTTCACTGTCCACGTTGTTTAATTTTGGGACTTCAATTACGACTATGACACATAAAACCCCCGTCGATGTCTGGAACTCCTGTTCATGTTCGGTCTGGTTCCCTGTTAGACTGTGTCTTGACTTGGGTGTGACGGGTGTTGTCGAGGTATCTTTAGGGATGTATATAAAAATGATAATAGTGAAAAGTTTAAAAACTTTTAACTTAAGAAATAATGAGGAAATTGAAAGTAAAAATATCGGATGACAGTCGAAAGATTTTTTTTTTTCTTTCTTTTTTTGATCAAAAAAAAATTTGCTTAAGGTATGTATAGAATTAAAAACACTAGTTAAAACACAAAAGATATGACCTAGAAACCCTCAAATTGGAGATCAGATTCAAAAATTAGAAACGAAAAGCTATAAATAATAATTAAAAGACAGAAATTCTTAGATTAGAAGTTATAGGTAAAAATGAATCCGTAAACTAATGACGGAACTATCGAGAGAGGGGAAAACTGAGAGTGAAAAGAGGAGGACCAGTGGAGATAGTGGGAGGAGGGAGAAGAGATATATTGGGACACTTAGCGAGACCCACAAGGACCGACACCTCTCGTGAATCCCTAAACTAATGACCGAACTGTCGAGAGAGGGGAAAACTTAGAAGGGAAAAGAGGAGGACCAGTGAGATAGTGGGAGGAGGAAGAAGAGAAGAGATATATTGATACTTAAAGAGACCCATAAGGACCGACACCTCTCCTGAATCCCTGAAATAATGACCGAACTGACGAGAGAGGTGAAAACAGAGAAGGCAAAAGAGGAGGACCAGTGGAGATAGAGGGAGGAGGGAGAAGAGAAGAGAAGAGAGATGTTGAGACACTTTAGGAGACCGACAAGTCTTAACAAAGTGGTAATTGGACCCCCAAAATAGAAGATACGACATACCTACCTCTTCAGCACTCCGATGTCATTCTAACCCTTGCTTTGGGTCTCCGTCCTCCGAGTTGAGGTCTTGAAATCTTGTAGTCTCTTAAGGACTGAGCCCCTTGTAATTATCTGTTCTCGGGTGAGGTTTCTGAGGTATGGATGTGACTTTGGTTCGAGGTGGTTTTCGGTCGTTCAAAGTCAAGTTCTGTGGTGTGATTAAGAGGTCGTTTTGTCCTTGTGTTGGGACTTGTAATTTTCTACCCACCGGACTTCGGTATGGTTTGGGTCTCTGTTGGGTTTTGATGATGACTTGTAGAGTTACGTGAGACCTCTCTTCTCTAGGTCGAGGTCGGTGGTCTTATGTCTGTGACCAAGAGGGTGGGTTCTTTGGAACTGTTCGATGACCAGGTTGGAGTGGGTGTCACTCGTCTGAGGTGTTAATTCTCCTTGGTGTTGGAAGGTCTGACGTCTTTCCCGTGGGGTTTGTGTCGTTCGATTCGTTTTACTTTTGTGTCTTTAGAGGTCGTCTACTTCTTTGTACTATTTTGGGGTGGTTTGGTTTGTATTTTCTCCATTTGTCCCTTAGATAGACTTTTTCTTAAGTCCTATTAATATCATTTCTACTAAGTTTTAAAACGTTTTTTTTTACCTCAATTTCTATTTATCTGATCTCTGTTCCTAACTCTTCTACGTTCTTTACAAATTGTTCCTGGATACTCTTTGTTTCTTCTCAGTTAGTTATTACTTGTTACGTTATTGATTCTAATTTTTGTGAGACCTCCTTTGGTTGTCATCTTATTGACTCTGTCTTCTCTCTTTTTCACTCCACCTTCTATCTTACCATCTTTATTTAATTCTTCTCTCTCTTTTTATTTTTCTTTACTCCTGTTGGAGTCTCTGGTGACCCTGTTACAATTTGCGGGGTTGTCAACTTAGTATGTATAAGGTCTTCTTCTGCTTTTCTTTCCCGTACTCTTTTATGAACTCCTTTATTACCAACTTTTGAAGGGATTTTACCCCCTCCTTTATCGGATCTTTGGGTCTCTTAGGGTTTGTCCTACTTGGGTTCCGTTTTGTAGGGTTCTGTGTATAATCAGTTTGATTGTTTTTAATATGTGTTTCTCGTTTATAATTTTCGTCGTTCCCTTCTCGTTATTTAGTATGTATTCCCCTAGGGGTATTCCTATTGTCGACTAGAAAGTTTCCTTTGAGAAGACCAATCTTGTCTTACCGTCCCGTATGAATTTCACTACTTTCTCTTCTGGGATGTTGGTTCTAATGAGATGGGTCGTTCCTAGAGTGAGTCTATACTTCCTCTTAAGTTTTCGAAATGTCTGTTCGTTTTCGACTCTGTTACGTCGTGGTGGTTTGGTCGAGAAATTGTTTACGATTTCTTAGAAGAGATCTGTCTTTTGTGTCTCTTCCAAATATTTTTGCGTGGGGTTTATTGTTTCATTTACCATTGTCCTAGTGTAAATAGTTATTAAATAGAATATGCATTTACCCAATTTACGAGGTTGGTTCTCTGTTTCTGACCGGTTTACCTATGTTTTTGTTTTGGAGATATACACGACAGATGTTCTCTGGGTGTAGTTTGGATCCCTGTGTATGTCTAACTTTCACTCTCCGACCTTCTACTATAAAGTACGTTTACCTCTGGTTTTCTTTCGTCCTCATCGTTATGAGTATAATCTATTTTATCTGAAACTTTATTTTTGGTACTATTCTCTGTTTCTTCTTGTGATGTATTACTAGTTCTCTGGTTAGGTTCTTTTTCTACATCGTTAATATTTATATATACGTGACTTGTATCCTCGTGGACTTATTACATTCCGTTTACGATTGTTCATACTTTCCTCTTTAATTGTCATTGCGTTATTATCACCCCCTTAAATTATGGGGTGAATGTGGATACCTATATAGTCGGTTTGTCTTTTAATCGTTTCTTTGTGTTCGAAGTTTGATACGTTACCTGGTCAATTTGGATTGACTATAGATGTCCCGTAAAGTGGGGTTTTGTTACCTAAAATGGAAAAAGAGTTCACGTGTGCCTTGTAAGAGGTCCTATCTAGTATAGGATCCGGATTTTAGGTCGGAACCATTTAAAATTTTTGAACCTTAACAAAGTTCGTAGAAAAGACTAGTGTTACGTCATTGTAATCTATTGTTGATGTCCCTTTTTTTTTTTTGATATTTTTTGTGTTTGTATTTCTTCGATTTGTTGTACGAAGACTTATTGGTTGTCATTACCTTCTTCAGTTTTTCCTTTAGTTTTATACGTATCTTTGTTTACTATTACTTTTGTGTTGTCAGGTTTTGGATACCCTAAGTTATTTTCGTTACGATTCTCCCTCCAAGTATCGTTATGTTCGGATGGAGTTCTTTGTTCTCTTTGTAGTTTATTCGTTGGATTGAAATGTGTATTCGTTGATCTTTTCTTGTTGTTGGTTTTTTATCTGTTTTATCTGTTTGGCAATCTGTCTGAGTAGTTACTTTTTTCCTTCTTCTTAGTTTAGTTGTTTTAATCTTTATTTTTACCTCTATAGTGTTGTCTGTTATGTCTTTATGTTCGCTAGTGTTCTGATGATACTAGTTGATAAACACTTATTTTACCTGTTGAACCTTCTTTACCTTTTTAAGAATCTTTTCATATTGGAAGGTTTTGACTTGGTCCTGCTTTATCTTTTAGACTTGTCTGGTTAATACTCGTGCCTTTATTTTGACATTAGTTTTTAGAAGGTTGTTTGTTTTCGGGTCCTAGTCTACCGAAGTGTCCACTTAAGATGGTTTTTACATTTCTCGATTGTGGATAGGATGAGTTTGAGAAGGTCTTATAACGTCTCCTTCCATTTGAGGGTTTGAGTGAGATACTCCGGTGGTAGTGGGATTATGGTTTTGGTCTGTTTTTACGGTGTCTTTTTTTTTTCTCCTTTTGAGGTTCAGTTATAGTGACTACTTGTATCTACGTTTTAGGAGTTGTTTTGAGATGGTTTGTCTTAGGTGGTCGTATAATTTTTCTAGTATGTAGTACTGGTTCACCCGAAACAAGGTCCCTCCGTTCCTAAGAAGTTATAAGTGTTTAGTTAGTCACACTATATGGTGTAATTGTTTTACTTTCTATTTTTGGTATACTAATAAAGTTGTCTACGTCTCTTTGGGTAAATTCTTGAATTTTTTTTTTTTTTTTGACAGGTCTTTCGTCCTTATCTTCCTTGTATGGAGTTGTATTACTTTCGGTGTATATTGTTTGGGTGTCACTTGTAATAGGAGTTACCACTTTTTGATTTTCCTGAAAGAGATTTTACTCCTTTTTACCCACGGTCCGGATCGGTGTCGTTAGTTTCTTCTTTATTTTCCTTAGGTTTAACCTTTTCTTCATTTTGAGAGTGACAAACGTCTACTGTACTAGGAGATATATCTTTTGGGATTTCTATGGTGACCTTTTAATGATCTCGATTAGTTAATTATATCATTTCAACGTCCTATATTTTAATTATGTACCTATAGTGAACTTAAGGATATGTGATTGTTACTTTTTTGTCTTTCTCTTTAATTCCTTTGTTAGGGTAAGTGGTAACGTTACTTTTCTTATTTTATAAATCCTTATTTAAATGGATTTCTTTGTTTTCTGGATATATATCTTTTGATATTTTGTTACTACTTTCTTTAGTTTCTACTGTGTTTATGTACCTCTTTATATGGTACAAGTACCTAACCTTCTTAGTTACATCTCTTTTACTGATGTGATGGGTTTCGTTAGATATCTAAGTTACGTTAAGGATATTTCGATGGTTACCATAAAAGTTGTCTTGATCTTGTTTATTAAAGTGTTAAACATACCTTTGTGTTTTTTGGAGTTTATCGGTTTCGTTAGAACTCTTTCTTCTTACCTTGACCTCCTTAGTTGGACGGACTTAAGTCTGATATAATGTTTCGATGTTAGTAGTTGTGTCATACCATAACCGTGTTTCTGTCTTTATATCTAGTTACCTTGTTTTATCTTTCGGGTCTCTATGTAGGTACGTGAGGACCTGTGGAATATAAAAAATGTTTCCTCCGTTTTTGTATGTTAACTCTTTTCTGTCAGCAGAGAGATCGTTCACCACGACCCCTTTGACCAGTTGGTACACATTTTCTTACTTTGATCTTGAGAAAGATTGTGTTATGTGTTTTAATTGAAGTTTTACCTAATTTCTAGATTTACATTGTGGTCTTTGATATTTTGAAAATCTCCTTTTATATCTGTCTTGTGAATTTGGTGTTCTTCTAGGAGATACAGGGTGGAGGGTCTCATTACCTTTATTTTTGTTTGTATTTGTTTACCTTGGATTAATTTGAATTTTCGAAAACGTTTACTTCCTTTGATATTCGTTACACTTTTCCGTCAGAAGTCTTATTTTCTTTTATTGTCGTTTACTTTGTTGACTGTTTCTTAATTAGAGGTTTTATATGTTCGTCGGGTACGTTGAGTTATGGTCTTTTTGTTTATTGGGTTAGTTTTTTGCCGGTTTATTAATTTGTCTGTAAAGAGGTTTCTTCTGTATGTCTACCGATTATTTGTGCACTTTTCTACGAGTTGTAGTGAGTAATCTTTTTACGTTTAGTTTTGGTACTACTCCATAGTAGAGTACGGTCAGTCTTACTGGTGGTAGTTTTACAGATGTTTGTCATTTACAACCTCTCCCACACCTCATTTCCCTTGGGAAAATGTGACAATCACCCTTACGTATGACCATGTCGGTGATACCTCTTGGTATAACTCTAAGGGATATTCTGTCGTTTATCTTGACAGTATGCTGGGTCGTTAGGGTCACGATCCGTATGTGTGGCTCCTTTGGTCTAAACTTTCTCTGTGTACATGGGGTTACAAGTGACGTAGTGACAAATGTTATCCATCCTGTACTTTCGTTGGTTCCACAGGTAACCGTCTACGTACCAATTCCTTTAACACCATGTATATGTGTTACGTTATAATACGTTGATATTTTCCCTTCTGTAAACTCAGTCAAGATTACTCCACCTATTTGACCTTAGATAGTATGTCTCACTTCATTCACTCTTTCTCTTTGTGGTTAAGTCATATTGTTGTGTATATATACCTTAAATGTTTCTACCATTACTGCTAGGATATACGTTCCGTTGTTTTGTCTGTGGCTACATTTCTTGTCTGAAAACCTGAGACACCCTCTTCCGCTTTCACCCTATTAAACTCTCTTATCGTGACTTTGTACATATAATGGTATACATTTTATCTACTGGTACGTTCAAGTTACGTACCTCGTCCCGTGGGTTTCTGTCACGAGAGTCTGTTGGGTCTCTCTACCCCACTCCTCCCTCTACCCACGCCCCAAGTCCTACCCGCCTGTGTACACGTGGACATCGACTGAGTACAGCTGCATACCGTTTTTGGTAGGGTTATGACATTTCATTATAGGAAGTTAATTTTATCAATTAAAAAAAAAAATTCAGTTCTTTGTCCTAAGACCGGGGTGTGTTCACTCCATGTGCACCTTCTTTAATAAAGTTATATGGGTCTGCGAACGTAGAAAGATTTGAATCTTTTCACAATTTAAGGAATTGAACTTTCTATATACTAAAAGGGATTAATTGTCAATTAGAAACTGTAAGTCTGATGGACGGGGTGACATAACGTTTGAGGATGTATTGAACTGACGAAGGGGGTGACGGAGTTTCGTCAAAGAGTCCTGATGAACTCTACGACAGATGACCCGAACTTCAGGATTTGTAAGGGTGTTTTATTTTGTATTGACAATTAAAGATCCAATACTGACAAAAAAAAAAAAATCAGTTGTAAGATTCGGAGTAAAAATCTTTATTATTACAACTCTCCGTATATTGTATAGTCATACACACGACGGTTTCCCTCGGGTCGTGTGTTGTATAATTTTTATATTTTTAATTCCGATTCTATTTTCAGTACCATGTAAAATAGATGACGTTAATGGTTATCGTTTATGTTGTCATAAATGAATTCATAAAACAAACTTGTGTTAGTCCGGTGAAAAATTTAGATTCTTTCCAAAGAGTATAGATGTCATACGGGGAGGTATTTGTTTGGTCTAAGATTTATGAATTATATTTTAAATTTATAAGTAAAAACGAAGATACCAGTTCATTATCTTTTTACACTTTATTGTCATACCACCAAAGAGTTTTTAGATCTCATCGATATACAGGGTCGTTAAGGTGAGGACCCGTATGTAGACCTGTTTTGATATTAAGTTTTTTTATGTGTGTGTGTGGTTACAAGGGTCATCGTAATAAATGTTGTCGGTTCTGTACCTTCTTTGTATTTACGGGTAGCTGTCTACTTACCTATTTCTTCTACATACACATATATTTGTGTGTGTGTGTGTGTGTGTGTGTGTGTGTGTGTTGCCTTATGATGAGTCGGTATTTTTTACTTTCTTACGGTAGACATCGTTGTACCTAGCTTTCTCTAATAGTAAGATTCCATTCACTCTTTCTCTCTCTGTTTATGGTATACTATAGAGAATATATACCTTAGATTTTATACTGTGTATACTAGAATAAATGTTTTGTCTTTGTCTGAATGTCTATATCTCTCGTCTAAAAACCAACGAACGGTTCCCGTCCCTTCATCCTCTCCGTACCAAACACTCAAACCACCCCAATGGTCTACGTTCGATGACGTATATTTTACCTATTTGTTGTTCCAGGATGACACATCGTGTCCTTTGATATAAGTCATAAGGTATCATTTGGTATCACATTTTATATAGTGTATATATAATTGACTTAGTGGAGCGATATATGGTCTTTGATTGTGTTGTAACATTCAGTTGATATGAAGTTAATTTTGTTTTTTCTTTTGGAGACCTAGATTATATCCTAAAGTTTATTTTTAGTAAGGTTTTAAGTAAAGTACGTTAAAGAATGTAACAAGTTGTACGACCTCCTTTTGGGTTACTATTATAAGAGACTAATTCTAAATAAAAATTTGGTGTATTAAAATTTTTTGACTGGTGTTTTTGTTTTATACTTTTGTTAGACGAAACGTTTTAGACTTTCGAATTCAGTCTAAATTTTAATTCATGTATATCTGTGACTCTTAGTATTGAATATTTTGTATAGAAATTATCTCAATAAATTTCGAAGGAAACTCAGAATAAAATATTTTTGTATTAAAACCCTTGTGTACATTCTTAATTTCTAAAATTTTAAATTTTTTTTATTTTTTAATTTTTTTTATATAGAAATTCCTTTAGTTTTTTTTTTTTTTTTTGGTGTATTAAAACTGTATGTGAGTGAATGAATGGGTGTCGCATAGATCTGTTTTGACAAATTAACGGATTTGTCCATCGTTTACTTATATTATCGTCCTCTACTCTACAAATTTGTAGTTTCAAGTAGAGTTATATGAAGTAAAGGTACCCAGTCACCACTTTTCTACCTTATTGGGGATATCGTTAAACCATTTAGTCAGACAGTTTGAAAATAAATTTAAGCAATTGACTTAAATAAATTTATTTTAGTTTAAAATTTTAGGTGTCTTAGTACGAACTGTTGTGTCTACATTTTATACTTGTATAAAGATGGTTGTGTCTTTCAAGTTGACTGATAGTGGTGATATTTCGAAGTACGTAGAAACCACCGATTTCGACAAGGAGGTATTAACACTTGGAACCGTGTGTTAGTAAACCTAGTGTCAATTAAGGATTCACTAATTAACTTTCGAAGATCCATCTGTGACATTTTATTTAGACTTGGGAATTGTTATTTATGACTTTTTGTGTTAATCTGTCGTCCCAAGGTTTTATTTATTGTATATATTATTTCTATAATAATCAAACCACCCTGGTCGAGGAGTCTTTATTATTCGATATAGATTTAATAGAGGGAAGTTGATGATCAGGGTATGAATATATTATCATCCGTAAATTTCTTACAATATTTTTTTTTCCCCCCCTCTCTAACGAATTCGGGGTTTACCCTACAGGTTTTCAGTTGTTGACTTTGAAAACTGAATCTATACTTTCTTTTGAGTGTGTTTTCGTTTTTGGTAAAAATTTTTCTATGGACATACTGTATGGAAAAAGGTGTTTTAAGTTCATGTCCTACTAGAAAACAGGATTTAGTAGGTGATAAAGAAACGGTAACTCGCATAGTATCCGAAAGAACCTAAGAAGATGTCAAAACATAGAATGTGTACTCATCCCAAATAATCCACCGTAATTCTCTCGTAGGTGGTTAGGTGTAAAGAGATTTTGACCCTCGTCAACCAAGGATGAGTGAACTAATGGGTTTGGTGGTAACCGTTGTTAGTCTGAGATTTTTCTGTTTTTTTTCTTTCATTGTACTCGTCAACTATAGTTAGACAATAAACATTTATTGTAAAATTTTATTTTATAACGTTTGCTATGACTAAAAATTTATCGGAAAATCACTGGTATTTGTGTTTAATTTTCTATTGAAAGTGACAAGTATTTAAATTGTATTACTTTGTCTTTCTTCGCCATCTCTCCTCTTCTTTGTTCCTAAATGTATTTAGAACGAAAAACCGATCTGTGACACGATATACTAAAATATGAGTTAGAAGTCATTTTGTTAGAAGTGTTGTTAGGACACACACGAGTCAGTGCAGGTTGAGGAATACCGGGGTGTCTGACATCGGGTGGTTCGAGAAGACAGGTACCTCAAAAGATCCGTTCTTATCTCCTCGTCAAACGGTAAAGGATGAGGTCCCATAGAAGGGTTGGTTCCCTAACTTGGACGTAGGGACTTTGAGGAAGTGACCGTCCATCTAAGTAGTGATCGTGTTGGACTCTTCGGGAGTGTTATTAGGATGTTTCACCCATTATAATCAGGGTGAAGTATACCATTCTTTGATTTTTAGTCTTTTACTCCAATTCCATCATTAATCAACCCCAACTCAAATTTTAAATGAAGACAGCAAAGGTCTTAGATATGAAAAACTATATTGGTAATATGTTACAAATGATTTTTGATTTCCATTTCCATGACCGAGTTTCTTTTTTTTTTTTGTTAATGTTCAAGATAACTTATACTTTATCCTTTTCAAAGGACACAGACCTAATAGGTCAGTAAAACGTTAATTTAAAAAAAAGAAACTTTTATAGTACGAATGAAGGAACAGTAAAAGTTAGGACAAGTTGAAATGAGTTCCTTAAACCACCCCTTCTCCAGAGGATAAAAATAGGATTACGAACTTCGGAATATCAGAGACATGAATTTTTGTAAGAAGTGGTACAATTCTAGAAATTTAAGACTTCGTATTGTTTTCATTTGTTGATCACCGGATGGGCGTAGTCCAAGTAGTAAATGTGGTCTATAACCGTTTCGAAAAGACTTTTTACGGTCTCTCCTTTATAAGATCCAAAGTGTCTAGTATATTCCGAGACAGTGTATCAGGGTAATTAACAAAAAACAACAACAAGTCAGTAGGTCAACACAAGTTGAGAAACACTGGGGTCCCTGACGTCGTACGGTCCGGAGGGACAGGGAGTAGTAGAGGACTTCAAACGGGTTCAAGTACAGGTAACGTAGCCACTACGGTAGGTCGTAGAGTAAGAGACTGTGGGAGAAGAAGACGGGAGTTAGAAAAGGGTCGTAGTCCCTGAAAAGATTACTCAGTCGACAAACGTAGTCAACTGGTTTTATGACCTCGAAGTCGAAGTCGTAATCAAGAAGGTTTCACATAAGTCCCAACTAAAGGGAATTCTAATTGACCAAACTAGAGGGACGACAGGTTCCCTGAAAGTCCTCAGAAGAGGTCGTGGTGTCAAGCTTCCGTAGTTGAGAAACTACAAGACGGAAGAAATGTTAGGTCGAGAGTGTTGGTACGTACTGGTGACCCCTCTGGTGTCGGAACTGATATGTCTGGAAAACAGCCGTCTCATTATACAGACGAAAAGTTGTGTGATAGATCCAAACAGTATTAAAAGGACGGTTCTTCGTTAGTAGAAGAGTAAAGTATCGACGTCAATGGTAGACACCACTAAAATCTCGGGTTCTCTTCCTTTCGACAGTGATGAAGGTGGAAAGGGGGAAGATAAACGGTACATCATTATCCCGTCCTACGGTACTAGAATCAAAATAATTATAAATCAAAATTCGATCGATTTAGTGAGAGGAGGAAGTGGGAGTAGTTCTGCAACTTGTTCTCCAAGAAATCAAGGAGAAGTGAAAAACGGTAATCTCACCATAGTAGGTGTATTGACTCTAACAACTACAAAGAGGGTGGATAGAACTCAGGTCGAATATTGAGTAGGTCGGACCGTAAAGAGTATTACACGAGTCGTATGTCCAATTTATTTGTCCCACTGTCGTCTGTCGGGACAGTATGAGGAAAGAATTAAGACTTGGTTAGTCAACAAAACATGTCCCAAGATTGACAACGAAGTACGGTACGTCTTTCGAAAGAGTCCTCTATCCGATCTACCCAGACCATAAGGGTAGAGAAACTCTCGAAAGGTGTTAAACAATACTAGGTGTGTCAGTTTCCGAAATCACATCAACTACTTTGTCTCTATCTACAAAAAGACCTTAAGGGAACGAAAGAGATACTAGTCTGCTCACAACCGTTAAACTAGAGACCAATGAGACGGGAAAGATTTGGGTCGAACCTGTAGACCTTCAAGAACCAAGTGCATAACGACTTCGGATCATACGTTCTAAAATTCGTACTGGAATGATCGTACCCTCTACTCATGTTGACAGACTACCAAACTTATAAGAAATCATGATGGGAAGAACCCCTGACCTTACTCCTAACTGGAAATGGTCAGGACACCGGTGACGACCCAGAAGGTCTAAACGACTATGTAACTCACGTCGAGATACTATCGTAGTAGGAAACCCCAAAACTTGTCGATGATCTTAAGGTAGTGTAGGTGATCGAAAGAATTGTCGTCACGAAGGATTCATTCCCGGTGAACTGAAGTGTGAGGTCTTATAGACCGAGACCCGAGACCCATTGACTGGTGTGATAGTATGAATAGGTCAAGTAGTTCTAGAAAAAACATGTCAAGGAGGTACACAAGGAAGGTAGAGAAGGACTAGAGAAGTCGTAGATAATTCAGAGATAAATCAATATTAAAAAATTGTTGGGAATTTTATATTTTGAGTAAGAATCGATTGTTCAGTCTGAACTGGACTCCTGTCATCAGACTGTTGTGAACTAAATATACTTCGACCTCAAATCTTGTATTACATAGTCAAAGTATACATATTTTACTCTTCCAAGTATAGATCTTGGAACAAAATTTTCTTACATTTTCTTTAATAACATTTTAACCTATTATTCATTTCGAGACGAGACAATACCCCGTCGGTTATAAAATATACATGCCATCGAGTTACCATTTCTTAGGTGGACGTCACGTCCTCTTTGTCCAAACTAGGGACCCACCCCTTCCACGGGACCTCTTCCTTTACAGTTGGGTGAGGTCATAAGAACGGACCCTTTAGGGTACCTCTCTCCTCGGACCGTTTGATGGTAGGTACCCCAAAGTTTTCTCGGCTTGTCCTGAATCACTACTTTCTTGTACATTCATATGTGTGTATGTGTGTCTGTTATTCGTATGATTATGTTATGATATTTTGTACCATATTTTAAATCAGAGTCTACCAAATGGGACCTGGAGTAAGTCACTCTAATATTTGATTTCATGGTCTTATCGAAACCAGTATACATCGGTATTATGTTTTTATAAAGGTCATAAGGGTTTAGATTCCTTGATGTTGTCAAAACATTGACTGTTCCTAGGTATGGGGTGGGTCCTTAACCGCTTCTGTCACTCTCCACTGGACTCCTCATTGTCGTCATGAGTTTCTACGAAAGGTTCACTAAACACCCGTTACGATTTCAGTTTGGTGTGTTTTTGTTCACGTTACGTCCTCCCTTCCCTCCTTGAATGATAATGTACACCCGATATGTTAATTACGAATGAAATTATTTGTCAACAAGTCAGTTCGTTAAAAAGGTTATTATACTTCTTTTCTTAAGTCTAAAAAAATTTCAATAGAAGTCAGGACTATTCAACTCCTGGTACCGAGATCTTTTGGGATTGTTAGTGATATTGTAACATGTTTCTATGGATGTAAGTACGCACGATTCAGCGAAATCAGCACAGACTGAGACACGCTGGGATTCCTGACGTCGGACGGTCCGAGGAGACAGGTGCCCAAGAGATCCGTTCTAGTGACCTCACCTAACGGTATGGGAAGAGATTCGCCAGAAGGACTGGGTCCCTAGTTTGGATGCAGAGAATTCTGAGGACGTGGCCATCCGCCCAAGAAATGGTGATAGTGGTAACCCTTCAGGTGTTTCTATAGATATAAATACTGTATATCATTTTTCTCGTAAAGAAGAGGGGATCTATTTATTGTATATTAACCTTCAGAAAGATGTTTGCAAAAGAGAAGCGAATTTTTATGACTCCTCCTTTTTTAATAGTTCAGGTTTATTTTACTGTGAAATCCTCGGTACTTCTACTCCAATTTTGAAGATTTCTAGATTTTCTTTTCAAGTACAGTTGGTCTTTGTTCAAAGTCTCCGTCGTTTCTTTGAGTAAAGAAAAGAATGATGAAAAGATGTGTTGGGGACATTCCCCCTTTTTTCGGTCAATACGAACTCTTAACTACTTTTATCTCATACAGTAATTAGAAGACTTTCGGAGTGTCGGAGTCACCGAGAACCGTGATTCACACACGTATATATAATTAAGATTAGATAATAGATGAGGTAGGAAAAAACGCCCTAAACCAAATTTAATAGACTTCAATAAGTAAACACACACATACATATACACGAAAATAGCTTCCAGATGAAGTCCTTTCCTTTTCAGGAGGTGATCCGACCAAAACTCTACTACGGAATGTTGACAAAGAAGTCACGAATCACGAACTATCCCTAAAACGTAGACGTTTCGTGTAAAGATTAGTCGGGATAGACCCGGGAGGACGACAGGTAATGTCTCGGTCCGGTGTCCTTACGTAGAGTGTGGTGTTCGTCGAACGGATTAATGTAATTTGACATAAAGTAGTCAACACCTCGGGTGCTCGGTGGGTCGTAGTAGTCGTGTCCGTCGCCCTCGTCCTCATGGACCTCAGGGTACTAGTACTCCCTTGTCATGTCCTTGGGCCCGCACTCCGTGTGACGTACCTGTGGCGCCCACCCACTCGGACTTCGATAATTATACATTCTTTTAGTTGCATCCCGATTATAATTTGGAGGTGAGTAAGGATTTGACACTACGTCGTGTCTTCTATCTCGTTCTCACTGTCTTCTCATGATCAGACTCTTAGCTCTCTAGATTCAAAACTAGAGTCGAAGTGGAAGATTTCAGACAGAAACCGGGAGTCATCATTCGAAGGAATGATAAGAATAAGATATAGAAATGTTAGTCTTTCTTATAGTATTCTTATGAAACATGAGTATACCATAAAATTACTGATCCTTGATGATAGTATATGTACAAGAGAAATCTGAGATTGTTGGGTTACCTTATTTTTCCATACATTATCATACAGGAATGTTTACTTCTTTCGACTCCAGTTTGCCATAACTTTCACTTTCACTTCAGCGAGTCAGCACAGTCTGAGAAACGCGGTGGCACCTGACATCGGGTGGTCCGAGGAGGAAGGTACCCTAAGAGGTCCGTTCTTATGACCTCACCCAACGGCAAAGGAAGAGGTCCCCTAGAAGGGCTGGGTCCCTAGCTTGGGTCCAGAGGACGTAACGTCCATCTACGAAATTGGAGACCCGGTGGTCCCTTCGGGGGAGTTTCCCATGACGAGTACATGTTTATTCACCTCTTCGATTCTCAATTCGATTGAAAAGGAGTAAGTATCGGGTCCTTCGATTCTCAATTCGATTGAAGAGGAGTAAGTATCGGGTCCTTCCCGCACACACACACACACACACACACACACACATATGTACGTATGTATGTATAGTAAATTAGTAACGGGTAGTCTATTATTTTTTCAAAATATTTATTTTAGAGTTTATTTTTTACAAAGTGTCACATATTAGTTTTATGAAATATTATCTCTACTTCAATCCTTATCTTCTTTCTTCTAACGTAATGACATGTTTTCTAGATCGAAATCTAAAGCTAAGTCGTGGAATATAGTTACCTGTATAGTGTTGGAGAGTCTTAGAATCAAAAGAGTGGATAGAGTATTACTGAAGATCCTTTAATTTATATTATTACTTATGTTCATACGAAACATTTGACATTTATCTACATATCACAATAACAATAATTACGTCTTAACGTCGAAGGAGATCGAGTTTGTTGTGTTAGTTACCTTTAAGTTTGTTATGATCCGATACAGGGTTTTATCTTTTAATCTTCCAGGATAGTATATATATGTATGTAAATTGTCTAATATTGTGTACTACCTTGAAGAAGAGACTCGTTAATAATTGTTACGATGAACCTTGTGTTATTGCACCGTTATGTAAATTTAAGTTTAATATTATTATCAAGATCCAATGGACTCATCGTATTCTATGACAGAGTTACGGAAGTACAGAGTCGTTTCATACGGACCGAAATTAAACAAAGGAATTCTCAAAGAAGAGTCAAAATGACTCAAACATTAATGAAACCACCAACGACAAGTACTGTTATGACCTCTTTTTTTTCCTTCCTGTTTTGCAGTTTGAATCCTCAGTCTTTCCTTATTAATATTATGACAAGTACATAAAATATGAAATATTGACAAAGATACATTGTTAAAAATTTGCGGATGATATGAAAAGTGGTTGGTTCTCTTCACTCTTGTTTGTCTAGGTACCTGTTGTTTCCTTATAAATTCTTCCATTGTTTTTTCGTTCTTGTAGATTGTCGTAGGGACCATCCAAGATGTTTTGTTCGGTCACGAAATCACGATAATTCACCCGACAAAAGGGTATAGGTTAGAGAAATGAATACTTCAGTATCCATTTTATACGGTCTGTTTAGAGTGTACAAGAACAATAACAACAAATCAGTGATTCAGTATAGGATGAGAAACGTCGAAGTACCTGACGTCGTGTGGTCCGAAGGGACAGGAAGTGAAAGAGGACCTCAAACGAGTTTGAGTACAGGTGACTCGGTCATTACGGTAGGTGGACAGAGTAGGAGACGACGGGGGAAGAGAAGGACGGGAGTTAGAAAGGGTCGTAGTCCAAGAAAAGGTTACTCAGTCGAGAAAGGTAGTCCACCGGTTTCATGACCTCGAAGTCGAAGTCGTAGTCAGGAAGGTTATTTGTCAGTCCCGACTAAAGGAAATCCTAGCTGACCAAACTAGAGGAACGACAGGTTTCCTGAGATTTGTCAGAAGATGTCGTAGTGTTAGGTTTTCGTAGTTAAGAAACCGTGAGTCGGAAGAAACACAAGGTTGAGAGTGTAGGTATGTACTGACGACCTTTTTTGGTATCGAAACTGATATACCTGAAACAGTCGTTTCACTACAGAGACGAAAAGTTATACGACAGATCCAACCAGTCTCGAAAGGAAGGTTCCTCGTTCACAGAAGATTAAAGTACGGATGTCAGTGGTAGACGTCACTAAAACCTCAGGTTCTTTTATTTTCGACAGTGACAAAGGTGAAAAAAGGGTAGATATACGGTACTTCACTTCCCTGATCTACGGTACTAGAATCAAAAAACTTACAACTCAAAATTCGGTCGAAAAAGTGAGAGGAGAAAGTGGGAGTAGTTACAATCCTTTCCTTTTTTTTCTTTGTTTTTTAAGTGTCATCTTATATGTCATACTAAGGTAATATATTTCAAGTTTTAAGTTTTCATTCGGTATACAACAAATCTTTATGTGTATATCGTATTTTCATTCCTTTATTATTTATGTTTCATGTACTCTCTTCAATAAAGTCCTCTCTTCTCTCTTGACACTATACTTTCCCTGTGTATCTTCATAATTTTCATAAATTCGATCCATCACCAAATCCACAAATAATAAAAAAATTTGACACATACAATTTATAAACCATAGGTATTAAAAATTTTATTGTCCAAATTCTTGTGGTATCTTAATACAAAAGTAAAAAAAAATTCTATACAGTTAGTCATTCATCAAGGACTCACGAAAGGGTTTTTCCAGAAGTGTGACAGGTTTAGTCGTGGGACGTAGTACGAAATAATGTCTTCGGATAAAATAAAACGAGTACCTTAAATTGTTTTAAACACTACTAATTAAACAACCGAATTAAGGAGGTAGTCCTACATTTGGGTTCCTCTCGTCTTTACGGTTGTGTGTCGTCCACGAGTTGTTTTCAAACAACTTCCCTATTAGTTTGTTACTCACTTATGTGTGTACAGATGAATTCCTGAGTCGTGAGATGTCGTTTGTTATGTACCAAATACGAAAGTCATGTCCAAATATTCAATCAACTCCTTTTGTCTGTTTGTAATTTGTTACTTTTTTATACTGTATAGACATCCATTAATTCACAATTACAAGAAATTCTCACTATATTTAATCTCTGTTTTTTCTATTCTAACTACAATTGACCCTTTCAAACCCTCTTGAAGTTTTGTCTTCCCCTGAACTCTACTCATAGTTTCCTGTTCTTCTTATGTGTCAGTATGCCTTCCCTTCCCTAGGTCGCTCCGTTATTTCTTGTCTTCGATTTTCGTCTTTACCTACACAGACCGTTTCTGTGACTCATCGTCTGTATTAAAAAATCTTCTCTCTTACGACCGACTGGGTGGTTAAGGTGAGAAGTGGGTGAACTTTCAGAAGTTTCAACCGTTCGTTTTATTTGAATACTTGAATATATTTTTAGTAAAGTTTCGTCGAGAATTTGTCAGTTTTGAGATAATCAAAAATATATGTCTTATTTTTACAACTTTGATAACTTTTTTGTCGTCATTAGGTCGAAGTTATTATGTACATCATGTACTCTGTCCTCCATTCCGGTCATTTTATCCGTTCGACCTGTCGTGTTATCCCTTTACTCTCCGTTTTTCTGAACGTTATTAGGTCAAATTGTTCATCTTTACGACCAGAATAGATCCCACTTCCGACATCTTTCTTCCTTTTCCCTTTATTCCTCTCTCCCGTTTTCTATTCAAGTTTTGTTAGTTATTCGACACTCCTGATGAGTCTATACTCCTTCTCTTCGAAACCTGATCACCGAGTCTGTCATTTCTTAGAAGCACGTTACGTCCTCTGGACCCAAGTTAGGGACCCAGTCCTTCTAGGGGACCTCTTCCCTTACAGATGGGTGAAGTCATAAGAACAGACCTCTTAAGGTGTCTGTCTCCTCAGACCACCCGATGTCAGGTACCCCAGTGTTTCTCACTCTATCCTGACTCACTGATAATAAAAGTGAAAGTGAAACTGAAATGATTGTCCTGTCTCACTCACTGCCTCTCCGATATCATTACAGTAAGGTTTAAGACTGACGTTTCAGTCTTCTACCAGTCCTTCTGGTCTAGTCATTCCCCTCCACTACTCAGTCTAAATCCTATAGTATACAAACTTAATGACCACTCTATGTGTCAAAGTTACAGACCGACCATCCACTTTTATATTTCACCTTTTTCCTCTTCTTTATTCCAATCTTTCTTTCAAAAACCTCAGTAGTAATTTATTCTTCCTCTATCGACTTATATGTAAAAATTGTGACGTGATTGATAAACAAGACAAACAGGGGAAGGTGACCTGATACTCGAGAAATTACTGTTTTTAATTTGGTATAAAAACAAAGGGGTGTCGGAGGAGTTTGTTATATTGTGTCACAAATCTCCAGTTTCAAGATCAAGTTTGGAGTCGAAATGGGAAATAATCAACATTACTTGGACACACTCAATGATTCAAAAAAGACACGAATCCAAAGAAGTGGGTATTTTATCCTTATTATCATGGATAAGTACCGTGTATTGAGGTAGGTTTGGGACGTGATTTTGTACACTGGTTTGAAATGGTACCAAATGTCATCGTATTTCGGTATAGAATCCTACTAGGGTCGAAGAGTAATTTTACTGACAGACTTGGATCTCCACATAGTTGTCTACTTACCTATTTCTTCGACGTCATGTATATATGTTACCTTATGATGAGTCGGTATCTTTCCTTGTGTAAACTCAGTCAAGATTACTCCACCTACTTGGATCTCGGATAATATGTTTCATTCAGTCTTTCTTTATATATATATATATATCATAATTGCGTATATATACCTTAGATCTACCTACCATGATTGTTTGACCAAGTGTCTCGGCGTTACCTCTGTGTCTGTATCTCTTGTCTAAATACCTGTTCCCATCCCCTCTTCTCCTTCTCCCACTCTATTTACCCTTCTCATCGTACCTACGTAGCCTCTTCCGTTACCGTAGGGTGAGGTCATGAGAACGGACCTGTTAGGGTACCTGCCTCCTCGGACCATCCGACGTCAGGTACCCTAGCCCTTCTCAGCCTGTACTGACTCTCTGAAGTGAAAACGAGAACGGACCTCTTGGGGTCCCTGCCCCCTCGGACCACCCGACGGCAGATACCCCGGCGTGTCTCAGCCTGTGCTGATTTCGCTGCATCGTCGTCGTCGTCGTCGTCGTACCTACGTATATGTGATTGTATACATTTATCTATTGGTTACTCTTAAACGACATACTGAGTCCCTTGAGTTTGACTCCGAGACATTGTTGAATCTCCCCACCTTTACCCACCCTCTATCCTCCCTCTAAGTTCCTTCGTTGTATACATGTGGATTCCAATTAAGTTCAACTACATACTGTCTTTAGTTTGGTTATAACATACGGTTAGTAGTTAGTTAATTTTTATTTATAAAAAAAAAATTACCTACTGACTCTTTTGAATTTTACGACAGTCCTTTAAAATAATAAACAAGATCGTTGAGTATTGTTATCCGGAGACTGGAGGGAAAAGAAAAATTCCATGAATAATTTTTGTCGAATGTCAACACTTGTACATAGTCATAGAGAATGTTAAGTCTTCAAAAAGAGAGTTCCTGGACTCACAATAAGAAAACTTTACAAAAAACCCAAACAATACAAAAAACACAAAACACAAAAAAAGACCGACGTGGTAAACCGAACACTCTAGAATAAAGGGACTGGTCCCTAATTTGGATATGGGAATCGTCATTTTCGTACCTCAGGATTGGTGACTTGACCGTCCCTTAAAGGGGAAACTTTACATTAGTAGTCCTTCGTGTCCCGGAGATACTGGTAGAAACACTGTCCTACCTTAGGATTGAAACCATTGACGGTCGATTGTTTGTCCACCGGATTCACGTAAATGTGACTGGTTGATGTGACTCGGCCACGTAGTCCTTCTAGGGAACCTCTTCCTTTACCGTTGGGTAAGGTCATAAGGACGGATTTCTTAGGGACCTGTCTCTTCGGACCTCCCGATGGCGGGTACCCCAGCGTTTCTTAGTGTGTCCTGACTCTCTGATTGTGAAAGTGAAAGTGAGATGACTCGTGGGGCGGTGTGTGTGGGATTCGTGAATGTTTGTTTGACCTTGTCTCGAATCGAAAAGGGGATGACAGTTATTAATGGATTTATTTTAGACAAAAGTCATAAAATTGATTACAGACCGATACGATGAGAGACTGTGTTAAAGTATTGAAAGAATTTACTAATGTATACAGATAATGATTTAATGATAATTAAAGGTCTTCTCGGTCTACTCTGACCAAATTTCTGGTTCTTTTCGACTCCTCCGGAGTTTCTTAATAGAATAACGGTAAGGTAAGGTTCTAGTAGTAAAAACGTCAGTCGTTACTTCTTACCCCTACTTAGATTCTCAAAAAAAGATTTATACAATGTACTCGTTTCTGACGTTTCACCTTCTTTACTCTTTCTTTTCTTAGACTTATGTAACGAAATTCAGACTGTCATTCTCAGGCCGTGGTCATCTACCTCGGAGTATTAGTGTAAAGACCATAGAGGAAAGGGAAGAGGAACGGAGTCAGTCCGTTATCATGATGTACACTTCTGTCCAGAGTCAGTGGAATTGTTCCTTTTCTGACTATGGTCGACGACTCTGGACCTCCCCGGGGAAAGCTTGTTCCGGTTAAGGGACCGGTCCCTTAAAGGTGATGACGTGTTTCTACACGTGTACGGAACGGTACAGTACCCTACACTGTTCTCGTTCCAGTGATAAAATAATCTTATAATCGGTACAACATAGACCGGATTCGTGTGAGGGGTGTCCTATTATTCTTAAAACTCTAGCGTAGATGAGACATTCTTTCAAATTGGGGTTATGTAAGATAACCTATGACGGGATTCACCTTTATTATTATATACACAATACGAGAGGAACTTATTCTCTCGGATATTACTTGGTTCATCATATTTGTTTACAAGGACACGAAGATGTATTTAATTTAATTATCGTTTCTAACCTTTGTTAAACTGCGGACCGATATTTCATATACCATGTCTATATATTTGATATGTATGTTTAAAGACCCTGTATGTTCTAATAGTCATTATACCCAACTGAGTTCCTTCCCCTTTATCCTTCTGACCCATGTCCTTACTCCTCACTTTCGAGGAGAAGACGTTGAAAAGTTAAATCATCGATAAGTTTAACGTGATAGATAAATTCTTCCTTTTTTTTTCTAATCTTTTTTGACTGGGGTAGTGAACAGTATAATGAAGTGAAATTAAGAAACTTCTTGTTGATGAGATATAAAAAATTACGGAAGTAATTACACAAATAAGACAAAAGGAGGAGATTGAATGATTTTACCTTCTTTTCGATATTGTTTCTACTGAGCAACCTTTTCTGGGACTACGACCCTTTCTGACTCCCGTTCTCTTCGTCTGTTGTCTCCTACTCTACCAACCTGCCGTAGTAGCTGAGTTACATATACTCAAACTCGTTTGAGGGCCTCTATCACTTCCCGTACCATCGGTCTATACGACGTCAGGTGCCACAGCGTTTTAGTCTGTGGTGACTCGCTGACTTGTTATTTTACTATCATCTCTAAAAACAGACATAATAAGTGGGACATTGTGGGTCGTGGATCTCGTCCTGGATCGTGTATCATCGGTTAGTTATTTAGAATGACTCATTCGGATTTGAATGACTTAAACGGTAGAATGCAAGATTTGGAGAAGAAGTCTTAACTCAAACCACCGGGAGAAGTTACAAAAGTAATTATATCCTACACGTTGATATAAGGACATAAAAGTGTAGTATAATATTGATGAAACAACACACGACGCAAGTGGGTCTTCCGACAGCGGATTAACTTCCGTGTCTTAAACTGACACACCGTAAGTCTTTCATGTGTCGTTTATAAACGATTTACTTTAGTCGGTTTTGATAACCGAGTGTGGTGCTTTTCGTGTTCAGAGTCCATAATGAGTTTTATTTCCCGTATCCTTCTATGTCAAAACGTTCGACGATCTGGTGGTCGTTGAGAGAAGTGACGTGACCGTGCTTAGTTTTTTTGAGGACTTCGATTGTAGTGTCTGGTTGTGAGGGGTCTAATATCGGCGAACAGAGGTTGGGAGGTTTGTTTGTTTTGTTTTGTTTTTTTGTCTGACTGTGTCCGTGGTGCACTCGTGTACGTGGAGTTTGAGATTGTCTTGGTGGCTTGCGTGCCTGTGGGATGACGGGTGCCTGTTAGGGAGGAGAGGGACCACTCCAGGCTTCGAGTACCCCGTCTTTCTCCTGTGGCCTTCTCCGTTGTTCCCTTTCGCCTCTATACGTCGGAGGCAAGGGTGGTTATTCTTCCCGGTGTTTAGAGGTGGAACCGAGTCCACGCCAAGAGTCTTTTGCTCTCGGGAGAGGAAGCGGTCCAAGAGGGTGAGATTGTGTCTTTTGGCGCCGCTCATGAGAGTGTGTTGAGTGGGACCGCGGCGGTACAACCTCTTTTTGCCGTGATGTAAAGGGTACTCGGACGACCCTGCTACTTGCCGCGAGGGTGTTAGGGAAAGCGGAGGGTCTCTGATCGACTCTGAGACAGAGATGGTTCTCAGAAACCAATGACTCTACGGAGGAGAGGCAATGTCACTTTTAATGAAACAGAAAACTCCCCCATATCATTCGTAACACTCACGTCGAATAAACCTCATCGAAGGGTTTACCTGTACCAGTTTGTCCAAACACAGGGAGCCCGGGACTAATCATGGGTAGAGGGGGAACCTGACGCACATAGAAAGAAGGACTCAGCAGAATCCCTATACCCTCCCTTGAGACCTCAGACTTTCTACTGAGCGTCCCTGTTCTCTCTCCCTCCACTTATCCATACTTCCACGGAGCCCTTACTACTTATGGTGTTTTTCTACACACCTTCTTACAACTCCCTCCATCCTGTCCTTTCTACCCAACAGGATGGATATATTACCTTCTGAAAGGTGGTAAGACAACACATGCGGATTCCCCTAGGGACTTTCCCTGATTATACTAGTCTCGAAGACCACCTTCCATCTTTCTCTCTGATTTTCTTCTGATCCATTGTTCGATAACGTCACGACTTCATTTTTCCCTTTTCTAAACCATCGTCTAGTCTTTATTTTCTGTGGTCCTCTACTAATACTAATCGATAACAAGGACGACATTACAATAAACACACTACACTTACATAATATTGGTGAGACGAACGTAACTAATATTCGACACATTCACGTCCCTTCCTTTGAACCCCCATCCTTTCTTTAATGAAGGAATACCACGACGACGACGACGACGACGACGATTTAGCGAAGTCAGCACAGACTGAGACATTGGGGTATCTGCCGTCGGGTGGGTCGAGGAGACAGGGACCCTAAGAGGTCCGTCCTTGTGACCCCACCCAATACCACGACTACACCACGGGGGTAAACGTGGTATGGTGTCACCTGATAGTTATTTTGAATTCCAACCGACGGGTCCTTTTCACCGTAATTATTCTCACAACAACTCACCTACTTACTAAATATACCTCTTTTTTAATTTTCCTTCTTTCTTATTCTGCGTTTCCGTCTATCCGCCGGTGACGCTATCAGGTCATTTTTTCTTCCACTCCGATTTTGACTTATCGTTTTTCCTTCTCCATTGTAGTTCGATTGCTATAGTTTAGTTCAACTATAACGTGTAACGTTTGATGACATCTCCCGTATTCTCTTTTGGACAAGTTAAAAGCGTAACGTTAAAAAGAAGACGAGATGACCTACAAGTTTGTCTGTTTGTTATTGTTGTCGTTTTCCGTATATGGTTATCCTGAAAGACACTACTGAGTTTCCGAAGTCAACGGACCATACGATCGGTGATCACTGTAGACTGAAAACTCGTAAAGTTTGCATCGATCATGTTGATTCCTTGACTTCAAACTAAAAAAAATCGACTAAATTTACATTTCTTGATCGATCACCGATGGTTTGACTTGTTATGTTTTATAGTGTAATACAGGACGATTGGTTAAAGTCAAATAAAGTAGAGATATAGGTGAGACGAACTACCATGACCTCGAAAATTTTGAAGACTTAAAGAATCGGAGACACTTTGTTGAGGATCAAAAGAAATGTGAAAGACTAGTGAACAAAAGTCTCTAAAAGTGATTGAAGAGAGAAAAAGGTACTAATTTACGTCCGTTAGGATGCACAAAACACAAACTGGGAAAAAGACGCAGAAGTTGTCTAAACACTTAGAAGAGGATTAAAAATAGAAGTTAGGAAAGAAAGGAAATCCTCCGTCAAACTAAATCATTTTTGTTATACTTCTGACCTCGCACACTGGACTTCATCTTTAACGTTTTATTGTAAACGGTATAGTTAGTTACCCCTGACTACATTGTTAAACTGATGGTATATCTTTCATCGATAATCACCAACAAGTAAGGAAAAGATGGGAGGACTAGGACTCGTCCCTCCGGACCGCACGACGCTAAGTACCCCAGTGTTTCTCAGTCTGTGCTGACTCGTTGACTTGACTTGACTAGGACTCGATATCTGGGTTTAAAGGTTGGTGAACGACAGGTAGGTAAGGAGGAATTTTTTTTTTTTTCATCTATGTAAAAAAAAAAAATTAAACCGGTGGGAGTACCGTACTCCCTTGAATCAAAGGGTTGGTCCCTAGTTTGGGGTCCGGGGACGTCACTTTCACGGTTCAGGATTGGTGACCTGACAGTGTCTTTGGGTTATGTCTTTTTTTAAAAGTAAGTTTCTGTCGGTTAGGTTTTTCACCACGACCCTTGTGACCTGTCTATGTACATTTTCTTACTTTCATCTTGTGACAGATTGTGGTATGTGTTTTTATTTAAGTTTTACCTCAGTTCTAAATTTACATCCCGGTTTTTAATATTTTGATAATCTACTTTTCTACGAGTTGAAGTGAGTAATAATCTCTTTACGTTTAGTTTTGGTGTTACTCCATTGTGGAGTGTGTCAGTCTTACCTGTCGTAATTTTTTAGATTTTTGTTATTTACAACCTCTCCCACACCTCTTTTCCCTTGGGAGAACGTGATGACCACCTTTACATTGGACTATGTTGGTGATACCTCTTGTCACACCTCTAAGGAATTTTTTGATCCTTATCTTGATGGTATACTGGGTTGTTAATTTGATGATCCGTATATGGGACTCTTTTGGTATTGACTTTCTCTACGTACGTGGGGTGACAAGTAAGTCGTCAAAAAAATGTTATTGATCCTGTACCTTCGTTGGATCTTCAGTAAGTTGTCTACTTACCTATGTCTTTAACAGCAATACATGTTACCTTATAGTGAGTCGACATTTTTCTTACATAAACTCAGTTAGAAACACTCCACCTACTTGGATCTCCGACAACATTTCTCACTTGATTCAGTCTCTTTCTGTTTATAACATATAATTACGTACATATACCTTAGATCTTGTTATCATACCTACTTGGACAAACGTCCCGTCATTACCTCTACGTCTGTATCTCTTGTCTGAACACCTGTGTCACCCCTTCGTCTACCACCCCTCTTAACTCTTATCGTACCTTTGCATATGTAATGGTATACATTTTGTCTATCGGTCCCCCTTAAACGACACATTGTATCTCTCGAGTTGAGTCACTCGACACCGTTGGATCTCCCCACCCTATCCCACCCTCCACCCTCCCTCTAAATACTCCCTCCCCTGTATACATAGGGACACCGACTAAGTACAATTACATACCGTCTTTGGTCGTGTTATAACATTTCGTTAATAGGAAGGTATTTTTTAAAAAAAAATTAAAAAATAAGTTATGAAAAATATGTTCGGGAATAGAAAACGAGTCTTATAACGTACCTAGTAAAAAGGGTCTCTTCTAATGAGGGACTTCACTAAAGGTCGATGTAATTCTGGGACTAAATAAGTAACACATTGAAGTCACAGAAGGTATCAGAACATTATTGTCTTTAAGTTATTTACAACTTGACTTTTCTTTGGATTAAACTTCTGTCTTGAGTAAAAATGGACTTGGTTTTCGAAATGTGGCACTAAATGTTATTAAAAAGTTTCCATAATTTACGAACGGATTATTGAATGGAATCATTTTGGGTAAGAGTTGAAGTAATAGCCACTCAGGAGACACTCTGATCACGTCTCCAACCGTACTAGAAAGGTATTTCCGGGTATATTATTTGAGAGTCGAAACTCCAGTGTATACCAGAGACCAGTCTATAAGGAGCAACAACAACAACAACAACAACAACAACACCCCGCCGCCCCTCCCCCACCCGTGTTCATGTTTACGAAATTCTTATACTTTTGGAAAACCTAGAGAGACAATCAGGTCACCAATTCTGAAATGACAGGTTTACGTCCCCGTGTCCAAGGTGGGGACCGACCCCTCCTAGGGCGTACGGTACATCGTGTCGGTTTTCGTTCTTATACTTTTGGAAAGAATCGACGGACCGAATACGGTCGTCCTAAACCGAATACCGACATCAAACGACTGGGGATCTAGGAGAAAGGACCTGAGATATTAGGACTTATGTCAGAGTTCCAATTCGATTCTAACCGTGGTGTTATACTTCTGGGAATAATGTTTAATATCATATTTGTTTAAATTAGTCTAATCAGTTAATGATGTAAAATGTCCTGCACTCAAACTCACTTGAGACCCTCAACCACTACCTGTCCCTCCTGACCGCACGACGTTAAGTACCCCAGTGTTTCTCAGCCTGTACTGACTCGCTGACTTGACTTGACTTGACTTGACTTTCATCTCTAGACAGGGTGTCATCTCAAGGTTTTTAATCCCTATCCTCGTTGTACAATAAATCTTAACGAAAATCAACGGTCACTGTCTTTTGACTTGACTAACGAACATTTGTTTATCAATAAAAAGGAGTTTACTGTTCGAGAGGTCTGTTTTCGTCAGTGACCGTGACCAAGACGATAAGATTTTATAGTAGTTCTCCTAGATCCACGAAAGATCAGAGGACGAGGTGGTAGGAATCATACAACTCAAATTAGAAGTAAGAACTACAGGGGACCAATGTTCCATCGACGACGATGAGGTCTGTGGAACAGGTGGGAGGGGGTGTGTGATCGTAGAGATCGACCTATGTTATTCGACTCAGAGGTAGAAAAGTAGACCCTTTACCTTAGGGGGAGTAAAGAAACTGATGTATACCAAAGGTATATTACAATACGTACTATTACCTGTGGGTCTCTATAGGTGTCAGATTAGGACGCTTGAACACGTTTACGTCTATATTATTTCAAACGTCTTGAATTTTCTCTAATAGGTCCCCGGGTTATATTGTACTAAGGAATTCTCGTTTTGTAATGGTTTCGACCTCGTTCTTCTCTAGTTCGTCTTCTTCAGTTTTCAAAGTTGACACTTCCTAAGTTGTGTGAAGATGAAAGACTCTACATTACCAGGTATACGTTTCTGACTTCTCTCCGAGGATACTCGATTGTTCCTTTACCCCTGGAGTCAGGATGTTGGTGTTCCTTGACCAAAGATGGTTTTTGACTTTTCACAGCTTCGTCTAGAAAGGTCTCGTAAAAGTATTCTCGAGTCGGTCAGTTGTGGAACTAAGACAGAAATTTTTTGAGTGTCGTCTCTCTGGTTCGTTCGGTTGGGTTTGAAGACCGGATACATTGTCACTTTATTGTTTAAACACTATTAAACAATGTAGTCGTTATCCTTTGAGAATAATATGAACGAATGAGGTCTGGTTAGTAATCGATTTCCCTCACCTTAATGGTACTGATGAAATTCGATCACTACTAATTAAGACTCCCCGACCATACTCGGGGTATGAGAGACTCTAATTCTCCGGAACTAACATATAGACCTCTTTTTATTTTAATCCTCAGATAATCGTTCTTTTTTTTATTTTCTTGTAGACAACCTATCTGTCAATTGTCGTACGAGGTGACCCCTAACTTTTAAAGTAAGCCGACCTAATAGTATTATACCAGATAGAGTTTTGGATTCTCTTTTCCTACGATCTTTCTCCTCATGAGAGTAGTTGATTATTTATAAGTTTCCATCGTAAGATTATCAATAATATAAAGTGAGTTCTAAGGAGAGAGTCTTTTGTGACTTTTACAAGGGTTTCGGAACTTTTAACAATTATAATACCAAGGTTTTATGTTATACTAAAGTGATGTCGAAGTTTAAGTTAAGGATCCTGAAGGGACCACCAGGTCACCAATTCTTATACGGACGGTTGTGGACCCTGTATCCAAACTAGGGTGTACGGTAAACCGTTGATTGTTCTTTTCGGTGATGTTACTCTTTGGAGGTTTGTCGTTGATCTCATCGGGAGTGAATGACGTCGATCATATAACAGTGGGACGAATAAATTGAATATGCGTCGACCTCCTTCGTGTTCGACCTTAGTTCTAACGGTCCTCTTTATAGATATTGGAGTCTATACGTCTATTGTGGTGGGAATTCCGTCTTTCACTTCTTCTTGATTTCTCGGAGAACTACTTTCATTTTCTGCTCTCACTTTTTCAATCGAACTTCGAGTCTTTTGATTCTAGTACCGTAGGTCAGGGTAGTGAAGTACCGTTTATCTGTCCCTTTGTCACCTTTGTCACCGACTGAAATAAAAAGACCCGAGGTTTTAGTGACGTCTACCACTAACGTCGGTACTTTAATTTTCTGCGAATGAGGAACCTTCCTTTCAATACTGGTTGGATCTGTCGTATAATTTTTCGTCTCTGTAATGAAACAGTTGTTTCCAGACAGATCAGTTCCGATACCGAAAAGGTCACCAGTATATACCTACACTCTCAACCTGATGTTTCTTTCGACTCCCGGTTTCTTAACTACGAAAACTTGACACCACAACCTCTTCTGAGAACTCTCAGGGAACCTGACGTTCCTCTAGGTTGGTCAGGTAGGATTTCCTCTAGTCGGGACCCACAGGTAACCTTCCTGACTACGACTTCGACTTTGAGGTTATGAAACCGGTGGATTACGCTTCTCGACTGAGTACACTTTCCTGGGACTACGACCCTCCCTAACCCCTGTCCTCCTCTTCCCCTGCTGTCTCCTACTCTACTAACCTACCGTAGTGGCTGAGTTATCTGTACCCAAACCCACCTGAGGTCCTCAACCACTACCTGTCCCTTGGGGACGTCAAGTACCCCAATGTATCTCAGCCTGTGCTGACTCGCTGACTTGACTTGACTTGACGTTGATCTCTTTGAGACGTGTGTCTTTGTTTCTGGGTCGGTTCAGTTTTTTTCTTTAAAATTTTTTAAGTTAAAGATATGAAATGAATGCTTCAAGGATTAAAGAGGAGGAGGGAGCTGGGGGGTGGTGTCTGGTAGACAAAAAACGATGAAGGACATAAAGGGAGAGACAGGGATCACTGTTCACACAAACAAAACGAAAAAAGAAAAAGGTTAAAAACTAGAAATTTTCTGTGTCAAAATAAAGAGTCAGAAAGGAGAGGTGAATAAAGTAGTTAGGACCTATTGACTGTTTAAATATACTTTAAAGGAAAGGTTTGAAGTGGAAGAGACGACGTAGAAACCTAACGAAAGAAGGACTTTGAGGTAGTTCTTGCATAATAAATTTTGGTGAACTACAAGAAACACTGTAAAACTCCTGACTTACGTAATAAGTAACGACATCACTATTTTTAAGTTACTTTTCAAACGTCAAAATATTCAGTATACTACTTTCATAACGGTACGTCATTGTCTCCGTTTTCATTATTTTTTCTTTTCCTCGGTCGGAAATTATACATTATATTTTGTATTTTAAAACGAACCTCCTAACGTAAAACCAGGTAACGTTTTATACAATCGATATTTCATAACGGGTTGAGGGTGGTGCTGGGGAAGGGGTGTTTTACCAAATAAGAACTACGACTTTTTAACGAAATGAAGGTCTTATAAAAAAGACGTTGTATAAAAAGTTCATCTTCTCTCATCTTTGTATTGTCTATATCCCAAAGGGACCACCAAGTCACCGTTTTTTTAGACGGACGGTTACGTCCTCTGAGTCTAAGTTCTTCTAGGGTGTACGACACGTCGTTGATTCAGGTACCCAGTGTTGATAACTCAGACATGAGATCTCGGGTCCTCAGTGTTGTTAAATGGGTGTACGGAGTTGATGACTTCGGGAGTACGGGATCTTGGACACGAGACGTTGTTCTCACCAGTGGTGTGACTCTTCTCTCTTGGGACACTGATCTCTCGTCACGGGTGAGTGGTGTCGATCTCTTTTCGGTCACGTCGTTGTTTCTGGGTCGTGTCAGTTTTTATTTATTTCAACATTTTCTCTCTCTCTCTCTCTTAAGTCCCACGTCCTTTTAGAAATCCCACCGGTTCCCTCATCCTAAATACTAAAAAAATTCAATACTATTTTGTTAAAAACATGACAAACAGAAATGTTCTTTTTTTAAGAGAATTTTTATATATTCGTTAATTAAAATTTTACAGATGGACGAAATTACCGAAGTATGATAGTAATTAGAGAGTTTCTGGGGTTTTATGTTTCTATGAACGGGTCTCTCCCGTTAAAGTAGTAATTGATAAGACCCATATTTAGGTACAAAGTATATTAGAAATATTAGTCAAGATGAGACCCCTCTGAACGATCTCGACTAATCCACTGGAATCGAAAATGAATGTAATACTGACTATGGAGAATAATCCTCGTAGGTAAAACGGTAAAAGATAACCAATAAACACGAATCTAATACTAGAAGTAGAAGTGACATCTCTTAAATGTCAAAAGATTGAGTGAGCAGGTAAAACGTCTTTATCAAAAACCCAATATATTCGTAAATGGTACCTTAGTATTCAATAAAACAGACGAAGGTGAAGTAAGAGGAGTATACAGTCGATGACTGTAAGTGTGGTTAGATGTCTACACATCACTCCTAATTTAGTACATTATAAATTTTCGTAAATAATTATGTCGTTACAGATCGTATCTCCTCCTCAGGTTTGTACAATATATTATTACGATTACTATTATCATAGAGAGTGCATTAACGAACGAGTAGACCATAAATAAAAATTTTTTGGAGTCTCTTAACTTTTTGAACAGATGTACGACCTTTTAGATGTGACGGAACGGGTGGAGTGAAGACCACGAGGATTATTTGGTACACTTGATTGGAGTAACGAAGGAGATTCTGTTTTAAGTCGTGACACAATATAAAAGAGGTGATATTTATGTATTATAGGGTTTTCCGAAAGGGACGGACGGTCCGTGTTCTTAGTACAGAACGAATTTCGTTTCGTCCCTCCCCGGTCTCCGTCGGAGGGACGGACGCTTGAGGGTGAGATTACAGAAGAAAATCTCGTGAAGAATTTTGGACACTGTACACTGTTAGTCTATACGTCTATATTACTTTGGGGGCCATATGATTTACATTCATCTCTAATTGAACTAAATCTGTTTTGATATCCATCTTAAGGTTGTATAAAAGGGTCTATTGGATTCGACAAGTGTAACGTGTAATCTCCGGACGTGAACTCGAATACAGAGTTTCCTACCAGGAGTCTGATTAACGTAGTCTTAGTGACCTCATGAACATTTTTGTGGTTCCAGATATGAGACAATCCATATTACTTAGTCGATTTTAGTTATATACAAAATTATCAAAGAGACTTGGGGTCACTTAATATCACAGACAAAGTTTTAGAGACCCCCGTCGTGGGTTGGCAGACGAACGAATTGTTGGTCAGAACGACGATTGGTAACTTCTTTTACTAGTTGTATCTCTTTTTAGACAAGGTCTCATTGTTTGACAGTGCAAAGATTACATAAAACTTAAAAATAAAGTTTACTTTACATTAAAATATTCCAAGTTCCCTGGTTCTTCTATGTCTACTATGTCACGAGCCTAATAGTTTAATAATTTCTTGGGTATACACCCTTTTAATTGTTCTACCGTGTTCAGTCCAAGAGAGTGGGGTGTGAGAGTACGGGAGAGTGGGGTACAAGACATTTGTCATTGAAACGTGCCAATACATTGTCGACTCCAGTGAATATCGTGTCGTGAACGTGTAGTACTCCATGAGAGAACCGGTGTCCGATGAAACAAACCTTTCGTATGTGTTCGGAGTTGACTTTTCGGGATCCCCGACGACGTAACTCCGATGTAACCTCCTCGCGGTACCAATACAATATACTTCAGTACAATACCGATGTAATACCAATACAATACCAAAACATACCGACGACGATGTCGACGATGTAGTCGGTCCTCTCTCCGACACAATACCTACGGTACGGTCGGTTTTCTCTTACTTACACGACGACAAGGATGCCGAGGAGTTCAGAAGAAGGTCGGAGGATCGAGTTCGAAACGGATGGACCCCAAGTTGTTTGTCACACTTGTCATTCTGTTAACCGCAATACTTTTCCTAGTTACTGTGTGGTATTTTAATAGAGTGTTATTAAGATTAATAACTGTAAAGGTGTAGGGTAAAATATCTATATCGTTGAATTTGAATTTTCTGTTTGATATATTCGATAAATTCGTCCTTTATCAAAAATTCTGACTAAACAAAAGTACAGAAACGAGAATATACTTATTTTCCCGTGTCAAAATATTTAATTTTGAATAGATAGATGTCGATGGAAAAACACTCCATAATTTATAATATGAATTCTATGAAATAATAAATTAGGATCTTTTTTGTTGGGACCCTTATTTAAAATACAGGAGTTAAACTGTTTATACCTTAGACTCCGAGTCGCTTCAATTCGTTGAAAAGGATCTACTGTATTAATCACGATCTTCGTCCTGAGGTCGGGTTTCGAGACGGAGAAAAGATTAACGTTAGTAATACGAGTCTTTGTGGTAACGTCTCTTTTACAGAAACTATAAAATTTCAGATAGGTTCTCAATACTAAGTCTATATCTGTACTGTTTACTTTTTTACAAAATAAATTTACCAACATAAAGAATTCGTTTGTGTACGTCTTTATTAAATGTGTCATATTGAAATTTGGAAGTTATTTATGTCACATGGGTCTTAGAATAAACTTTCGAATCTACAAAATAATAATTAAAGACTTTTTCTGTTCGTCGTAATTAATAGAACAAAAGAAGTCAAAAAAGTCAAACACAGTATTTACTAACCGACAGTGGTAAAAGAGTTGGTTAAACTTTATCCCCGGTACACCCAATGATCTTTCAATTGATCTGGATCTTAAATTGATCTGGAAAGGTTGTAGAGATTCTTTGGACAACTGTAAGAGTCTTACTCTTTAATTATTAATCGTAACTAATGACTTGGGAAGGGACCACCACGTCTCCAATTTCGCAGACGGACGTTACACCCTCTGGACCCAAGCTAGGGACCCAGTCCTTCTAGGGGACCTCTTCCTTTACCGTTGGGTGAGGTCATAAGAACGGACCTCTTAGGGTACCTACCTCCTCGAACCACCCGATCTCAGGTACCCAGCGTTTCTCAGTCTGTACTGACTTACTGAAGTTAAAGTGAAAGTGAAAAGTGAAATACCTTGCGAAGTACTTTAAAGTTGTATTATCCTTATTGAAACTCTTCAGTAAACTTTGTTCTTTGAATCACTTTGACTTAATAACTCCGTTATTATTTCCATCCGGTACTAGAGTTCAATTTTACAAAAGGTACGGACACTTTTATTAACGAACCCCAAATACTCAGAGACTGTCTAAAGAATACGAAGATAATGTTTAAGGAGGTATCAAAACTTACGAGAAGGTTAAATATCAGGTTACTGATATGTATAATAGTAACTGTCACCGAAGTACAACAACAAATAACGACTCAAAACAGACTGAGAAACACTAGGGTACCTGACATCGGGTGGTCCTAGGAGACAGGCACCCTAAAGGGTCCGTTCTTATGACTTCGTCCAACGGTAAGCGAAGAAGTCCCCTATAAGGACTGGGTTCCTAGATTGGGTGTAAAGGACGTAACCGTCCATCTAACAAATGGTGACTCGGTGGACCCTTCGGGTCGTATTACAATTAACCAGATTAGATTGGGTTCCTCTAATCCCACTCATTCCATTAATCTGTTCGACACCTACTCTTAAGTCCTTTGTTTTCCTCAATTACTGTTTAACAATTTCTTTACCCTTAGATCTTGGATTTCTTGATATCATTCGAGTATCGGTATAAGGAAATTATATCGTACATGAAAACTAGTCCTCTATCGTTATCACCTTCGTCCTTGAACGTCTTTGTTTTCTATATGGTTGTTATAAACCTTCAGTCCTTGAACGGAGTTTTCAAGGTATTAGTAGTTTCAGAAGACCGACTGTACCTCCGGAAATCCTCCAAGGTGAAGTGACTTCACTAGGGTCTATAAGAGGGTAAATCGCTTGTTTATCTTTAGATTCATGATTTTAGTTTAATCCTCATCACTGGTTGACGATGGTTCGGTGTCATCGTTTTCAAGAGAGTCTTCAGTCGGAGCAAATTTGGTTCTTTTTAGTTGATATTAAACTGGTTTCTGTTACTTGATATTATTCTTTGTCTTTCTATTGTTCCTAAATTCTGAGTTCATTATCTTGTCTCGGTTTCGTTTAGACTGACCCTTGTTTTCTGCAACTGTGTCACCAGTCACGGTTTTTAGATTTGATCCGTGGACCAAGACTGTTAATGATCTCATCACCACCCCTCGTATACTTGTCTGAGGGACCCTCCTGACTTTAGTTCTGATACTACAATAAAACCGTTACCTCTTACTAACAAATAAATTCCCATCAAGTCAAAGAACCCAATATGACTTCTACAGATGCTCTCATCGATTTTTACTTACGACATTTAGTGTTCGTGGAGGAAGGAAATGTAATCAACAACTTCATTTATGTCACTACCTCCCTACTTTGGTACCACAATTTTACTCAGTCTATTCTGTTCCGTTTACTTAATAAAATGGACATACAATTTCTCTGTCCACTTTCACTTTCACTTCAACGAGTCAACACAGACTGAGAAACTCTGGAAACACTGGGGTACCTGACATCGGGTGGTCCGAGGTATCCTAAGAGGTCCGTTCTTATGATCTCACCCAACGGAAAGGGAAGAGGTCCCCTAAAAGGGTTGGGTCCCTAGTTTGGGACCAGAGGGTATAACGTTCGCCTTTTCCGTGCTCCCAGGAGTTGAGAACCCCGTCATGCCCGTCTTGGAACTGTAGTTACTAGTACCGGTCGGGACCTGACTCGTCCTCGTCGTTTCGCACCCCCGTCCGAGGACAGACCGGGACCGACCCGACACTGTAATTGATGTCCCTTACTACCCGGGCCCTTGCTTCGATACTAGGTACGGTACGTCCCGGTGGGTTCTGTCTGTTCAGTATCACTTCTCAAGACTGTTTTGTACCAGGTGACCTCTTCCTTTGCCGTTGGGTGAGGTTATAAAAACGGAACTCTTAACTGTTACACTTTTCCGTTTTTCTATACTGTGGTCTTCTACTCGGAGGTCTCAACCTTCCATAGGTCATACTATGACCCCTTCTCACCTCCCGTCAATGATTGTCGAGGTCATTCTTACTTCGTAGACCCGGTTTCGCCCTTACTACGAGTCAACACCTACACAGACCACCATTTTCATTTCAAGCTACGACACTTCTTGTTATAATGTAACACAGCCCCAGGTCGGGGCCACCTAGGTCCCTTAAGCTTCGGTCCTGCCTCAGTCGCTCCTTTTTGAATAAATAAATCTTTATATGTCTCTCTAATCCTTTCTTATCATATCATCCTTTTAATCACCTCTTTTCTCCGACTATAAGGAACCAAATGTGCCTTTCGATTATTTCAGAATTCTGTTCTTTGAACGTGGCAGATGCAATCCGGTGTCCGTGGGTGAACTTATCGTCTTCCACGGGGCGGAACCCGAGGGAAAGCGCACCCAGAATCTTCGGGCCCGTTTATTCATCCGTGCTCCTCGGAGGCGCAAGGTTCCCTAGCCGGACTTTTTCTCTCCCTCCCTCTCCCTCTTTTTCTCTCTCAGTTGTGCCCCCTCCGGTTCGAACACGTTTTTGGGGTATCGAAATAAAAAATTTCCACAAATATATGGGATTCAAAATGTATTACCTTCTATGTCTCAGTACGTCCCCGTCGTCAGGACTGGGAAAGACATATAGAAAAACATATGTTTTCCAGAGTCCACTAAATGTAATAGAAGACCGGTTCTCCGGACAATTGTGAAATACCGAGAGAAGGTATTACTTACAATTAGAGTAAAGGGGATTTCGCAAAAAGAAATTAGACGTAGTGGGAGTTTCGTGATTTCAATGTAGGGATATTTTGTTTCCATGTCACCCAATATTGTTTCTTCCATGAATTGAGTTTCTAGATACAACAATAAATGATATAGTTGTTTATTTTCTATACTTTTAAACTGTCGTTCATAACCGAGTTGTTTACTTTGGGAATTAGTCAGGATAAGATTACTAAAACTGAGGAACCCTCGGGGCTGTAAGGATCCTACAAAACTCGAAGGACACGGAGAGCGTCAGCCCTCCGGTGTTAGTGTACGCGTCGACATTGTCAGACCGTCCGATCTTTCGGTAGTCTCCCCAAACCCCTAACTTTGTGAGAATAATACGGGTCCTCTGAATAATAGGTTTTCGAGATTTAATTGAAAAGGTCTTTTTCCACCACCCCCCTGTCGGGGGACAATTACAGTCTTTTTATCCGTTTTTTGTGTTACGTCATTCCGTCGGTCTGAGACCAAAACCCCGTCTACGTGCTCGTCTAAGTCGCTCCGAGGGAATTCCGGACTGAGCGGAAACGGACAGCCTGGGGAATTGTAGTGCTGGAAACGGTACCCGCCCTGAGGAGCACGACCGAGGACCGTTGTGACCTTGGACCTTACAATCCATGTACTTAGTTCTATTTGACCTGTACCAGTGTCTCCTCTATCGTTCTAACTTGTAATTGTAGAATCCTTAGTCACTTGATTTTACCTGACCTTACCCACTTAAATTAAGTCTACTGGTAATATAGATGATGACACCCGTTCTTAGGGAATCTTCGTTACCTCATCAGGAGTATCAGTTGTTTTCTCAGTTTTTACGTCACAAACTAACGTTGGAGTTTTTGACCATAGTCAAGTAAAGGTTCCGTTTAGTAAGTTGTGGTGTCATTAGGTTCAGATACGGGGTTGTTGACTACGACTTCTTCGACTTCAACTGACCAAGACACTTCTGGATGTTCTGGAAGATTTTGATTGTGGTGTTTTTTCTATAGGAAAAGTAGTGTCCCCTATCCTTACGTTTACGTCTTTCAGTTCTCTATGGGTCTTATTTTCCTTTTGAACCGGAATGGTCATGTATTAATTCGTCATGTTTTCCGATTGTCTCAAAACTACCCTCTTGTGTGACCAGTATTTTTTGTGGGGAAAGGTTGTTGTGTTCTCTACTGAGATGTATACCTGTAGTGGTCTACCAGTTATGGTTTTAGTCTAACTAAATCAAGAAACGTAGGTTTATACCTCTTCGGGATATGTCACTCGTTTTTGTTCTCGAGTCCTCGAACACCGAGGTCCTCGACTGACACCAAGTCTAGTACTCGAGGAATAACGTTTTAAGTCCGAATTTAACTTCTTTCATTCCTTTTGGTGATCCAGTAAGTCCATACTGGGTTTAGTTTAGGGAATACTAATATGTCACCTCCATTTCTTATCTAAGTTCCCCAATCTAGACCATCTGTCTCACGGGCTTCTTGGTACCTGTCTTCAAGCATTGTAACATGTCCTCCGTCACTGGTTTTGGTAAGGTTTCTTTTTCTTTACGTTCTTCCGTTTCACCAACAGACTCCTCTGAAATGTTTATCGACTCTTTTCTTCTCTTTACATACCGTTCCCTCTTTCCTTTTCTATATGGGTTGACTTACGTCTCAAGGTCTCTGGTCGTTCCTCTCTATTCTTCCGGAAGATCTGTCACGTTTCTTTATCTCCTTTTGTTATCTTACCCTTTCTGATTTCTAGAGAAGTTGTTTTAACCTCTATAGTTCCTTTGTAAAGTAAGTTCCTACCCGTGTTGTTTCCTGTTTTTACTACTCCTCAATTGTTTCGTCTTTTCTAATACTTCTTCCCAGTTCTTATGTGTCCTGATATGTTTTTTCCAAAATTACTAGACCTATTAATACTACCACACTGGTGAGTGGATCTTGATCTGTAGGACCTCACACTTCAGTCACTAGAAATCCTTCGTAATGGTACTTGTTTGATCACCTCCACAACCTTCTGGTCAACTCGATAAAGTTTAGGATTTCTACTACGACACTTTCACGATGTGAGTTATACAGACGTTTAAACCTTTTGAGTCGTCACTGGTGTCCTGACCTTTTCCAGTCAAAAGTAAGGTTAGGGTTTCTTACCGTTTACTATTTCTTACAAGGTTGATGGTATACTAATGTAAGTAAAGTGTACGATCGTTCCATTACGAGTTTAGCAAGTTCGATCGGGAGTCGTCAAGTACTTGACTCTTGAAGGTCTACATGTTCAGCCCAAAGTTTCTCTGTCTCCTTGGTCTCTAGTTCAACGGTTGTAAGTAATTTAGTGTCTCTTTCGTTCCCTCAAGGTCTTTTAGTAGATAGAGACGTAGTAACTGATACGATTTCAGGAACTGACACACTTAGTGTTGTTTGACACCTTTTAAGAATTTCTTCACCCTTGTGGTCTGGTGAAATGAACAAAGGACTCTTAGAACATACGTCTAGTTCTTCGTTGTCAATCTTCACTTGGACCTTGTTACCTGACCAAGTTTTAACCCTTTTCTCATACTGTTCCGACATATAACAGTGGGACGAATAAATTGAATGTACGCCTCATGTACTATGCTTTACGGTCTGACCTACTTTAGTGTTCGTCATTAGTTCTAATGACCCTCTTTATAGTCGTTGGAGTCTGTACGTCTACTATTGTCAGATTACCGTATTTCCCTTCTCCTTGATTCCTCGGAGAACTACTCCTACTTTTTTCTCTCACTTTTTCGTATAAACTTTGAGTCGTGAGTTTTTTGATTCTAGTACCGTAGGTCAGACTAATGAAGTACCGTTTATCTTCCCCCTTTTCACCTTCGTCCCTGTCTAGAATAAAAGGACCCGAGGTCTAGTAACGTCTACCACTGACGACGCTACTTTAGTTTTCTGTCAACAAGGTACTGTTTGGATTTGTCACATAATTTTTCGTCTCCGTTACGACACGGTTGTTTATAAGTATATCAGTTTCGATACAAAAAAAGTCATCAGTACATGTCTACACTCTCAACCTAGTATTTCTTCCGAATTGTGGTTTCTTAACTACAAAAGTTTAACATCAGACTTCTTCTGAGAGTTCTAAGGGAACCTGACGTCCCTCTAGTTTGGTCAGTTATGATTTCCTTTAGTTGGGACTTATAAATAACCTTCCTGACTACGACTTCGACTTCGAGGTTATGAAACCGGTGGACTACCCTTTTCGGTCTAATAACCTTTTCTCGGACTACGACCCTTTTTAGTTTCCGTTTTCCTTTTCTCCCACCGTCTCCTACTCTACCAACCTATCGTAGTGACTGAGTTACCTACACCTAAACTCGTTTCCGGTCCTCTATGACCTTCTGTCTACTCGGACCGTACGACGTTAAGTTTCCCGACGTTTCTCAACCTGTGTTAAATCTCTGACTTGTTGTTGTTTGTCTCCTATAGTATCAAGATCCTCCTTCACGGACGTCACTCCAGGATGTACCTTGACCTCCAACTACGACGTCGGTTATCAGTTAGTTACTTCTACATCGGTTCCAACTGTTTTTAGGTCAAGATAAGTTTCTCCCATACTTTTTACATTGGGGGTAAAGAGGTTTGGTCCATCAAAGATATTAGTTCGTACCCGACCCTTCGGTGTCAAAGTGTAATACATGTCCACAGGTTTTTCCTTTGTATTTCGTCGGGACTGTCCTCTCTTGAATTCCGGAAATTACACCTCGACTCGGTAGAGGTGGGAACCACATATGACCCGAACACTGACGTTTTCAGACTGACGATGTTGACTGTATCCAGTCGACATTTGTTGACCCCGAACTCGTGAAGAGACGACACTATGTGGGGTTAAAGAGAACCTCTTTCTGAAGGTCGGATCCTAAATTTTCGACAAAATGACGAGGAGAGAGTGTGATAACGACAAAAGAAGGGATGTTGAAACAGTCCCGGATAGGAACTTACGGTAGTACCCGTAGCGTGTCGTTCAACGAATGGGGACCTCCGTTTACTAGAAGTCGGAATAAAAGTACACTGACCATTTTCTCAAGTACTGATCTAAGATCCGGGGGTTTTCGATCTTTTGTCATTCAGTTGTAGTTTATCGATCTGTTCTAAAGACATTGAAGGAGGAGTGTACAGTTTAGTGGGTCCTTCATCCGAAGTGACTCTACTCTACAGGGTAAACGACCCAGAAGTCCTCAACCAGGAGGAGTCATTCTTTCCTTACATTCTGGAGTGTCGTCTTAAGAGAAAGTCGTTGACGACCAAATTTACGCGCTCTCGTATAACAACCCGAAGGGTCCATCGAGTCGACCATTTCTTAGGTGGACGTTTCGTCCTCTTGGACCAAGATAGGGACCTAACCCTTCTAGGGGACGTCTTCCTATTTGATGGGTGAATGGGGAAAAACCTGAAGGGACCACCAAGTCTACCATTTCTTAGACGAACGTTACACCCTTTGGACCCAAGTCAGGGACCCAACCCTCCTCCGGTACCGTTGGGTGAGGTTATAAGAACAGACCTCTTAGGGGTACCTGTCTCCTCGGACCACCCAATGTCAGGTACCCCAACGTTTCTCAGTCTGAACCGACTCGTTGATTCGTGTCTCGTATAACAAAGGTCCCATTTCAGTTCCGGACCTTCCGTGTCCACTCCGAGTCTCAGGTGAGTACAATAAGAAACGTTCAATCCAACAGTTTCCGTTGAGAGGTTGAGGGATCACCTACATTTCGGGATTTTCTATGTGTACATGAGTCCATTCCTATTTTGTGTAAACCATCACATCGTCGTCGATTTTTGTCCTCTTCGGTGGTCGTTCTTCTCAGACCTAGAGAAGTTGATGACAACCGTCCCAGACGAATTTGGGGTCCCCTTCCATGTCTTGACGTGTATCTTTGATTTGTAGTCAGGTGGTCACAACGAGCTTTTGTCATATAAGTGTTTCGTCCTGTCCGAACATTCACTGTACGTTCGTTGTATTCCATCGTTTTAGTAGTGTTTTGTCACTGTTTTCCTTCTCTCTAGGTTGTCGTCCGTTTGGAATCTTAAGGGTCGTCTGTAGAAGTGGTCCTTCAGGGAAGGACTGGGTCCCTAGTTTGGGGACAGAGATTGTAGAGGACGTGACCGTCAGTCCAAGAAATGGTGATCACGGTGGACCCTTCGGTGTGGTCCTTCAGATGGTCCTCCATTTCCCGAACTTCTCAAATGTTCGTTTCACGAGAGGAAACCTCTTGAGGATTTAGTTTCGTCCCAGAGGGAAGAGTGTCTTTCGTTTAAGTAAGGGTCCTGTACCCAAGTCTTCATCACCTGTCCTTCGTGAAAGTTTCCCGAGGGTCTGATTTGGACTTTGACTCGTCGTCCATCCTCGGAATGTCTCCGAAAGTTTAGGGACGACCCCCTTCGTCGACCCCGTTGTCGACGAAACCCAGATGTCCATGCGAGTTTTCCGAGGGTGACCCTCTTGGTCGGTTCGGAAGTCCAGTGTCTCTACCTCCCCCGCAGACTAAATATGGAGAATCTCAACAGTCCATCCGGGGTAGAGGACCAAAGAAAGTTGATAAGTTTAAAATGTAACAATTAAGTTAAAAAGAATTAGTTCGATATTTGAGAAACTTCGGGTGTCGAATATGAAAACATAGAATGTGAGACCGTAGGTCCTAATTCATCACGTGTATTCATCATGATTATATATAAACGACTGAGTAAGATGACGACTAAATTTCCGTCGTACCATGTTGTCTTAGTGGGACATATCTTTGTGTTCATAAATTAAGACCGTTTAGAACAGTGAAAAGACGTGAAGTCAAGAAAGACGGGGAAGTACTTATACGTAGATGGTATTCGAATTTTGAAGGAGTCAAAACAACAAGACTCTGTGGGACGAAACCCTTCTAGGAACCACAAGAGGGATGAACGACGTTCATTATTATTTATAAAGGAAGAGGATTAGAAACCGAATGAACACAGATAACCGAACTGTGGATGGTTATCCACTTGGGTCAAACCCCATTTTGACAATTAAAAATTTAATACAAAGAAACTCTGAATGTCAAAGAATTTGTACGGAGTCCATCAGTAGTACGTGTTACCCTCACGTTTCTCCTTTCCCTGTGACCGAGTACTGGTGAAATAACTCTCGTCTAAGTGAAAACAACCAAAATGTAAAACCTCAAGTCTCAACTTCAAAATAAACATTCTTACAACAACTTGGGTTCAAGTTGTTTGGCACTTCGGTTTGTTTGGTTTTGTAGTCTTAGACCTCGTCGCTTTCGGAATAACGTTCCCGGTTATTTAGTTCCTCTAACCTCTCCACCCACCCACGAGTACCAGATTACTGGGTTTGAGAGGTACTGACTCAAGAATGTCCGTTTTAAAGTCCACTTCAGACTGGAAGGAGACTCACTACCCACCATTCCATTGTCCCACCACAAGGACTTTAGGGTTAGTGTCGGAGACCAAGGTTGACCAGACCCCAGGGACACGAATACGGGTCGGCCTTCAATAGTAGGAGGTGGACCACACCCACCCCCCCGGCATCAGGGATATCCTCTTGAGTCTTCACATAGGACAACAGTACACATAGGGTAACAGTACATATAGGGAACTCCTCCTTGGTCCTAGGACGGAGTACCGACGTGATAAAAGGAACTGACGGAAAGGAAACAAAGACATTAGGAAATTTGGGGAATGAGGGGATTGAGTATTGACAAACTTAGACGGAAACCTTGAGTTCTTTCGAGATTCTCAGACTTTGTAAGGATGTTTGTTCTTTGTCCTGTGTACCTTTCGGAAAAATTTTTTTTAGACCCACCCGAGATGACCCAGGACGAACCAAAGTTCTCAAGACACTGATTTAAAAAAACTCAGTGGATTGAGTTAATAAAGTTTCCAGGAAAAGTGAAATTGTACTAAAACATTAAAGTATCTGTAATCCACCCTTCTCAAAATAATTAACTTAAGGTAGGATGACGTTCTTGACACGAAGGGAAATGGGAGTGAGAGGTGAAAACGTCTCCACTTTATTTCTGTCGACACAACAAACGTAGATTGGTGTATGGAGAAAGTGTGGGAAGTCAAGTCAGTAAAGTTTACACACTGTTGAAGGGAAAGGAGGTCGGATTAATCACAAGATTAAAAATCCTCGTAATAGACTCTGTGGAGATAGAGACGATTGGAATCTATGTAGAGACGAAGAAAACCAAAAAGGGAAAGTCACTACAAAAATGGAGAATGAAGAATGATGATGAAGAAACCACCGTATTACAAACAAAAAAAGTGGGGAGACGGATAAAGTATGGGTTCCCAAGAGTTTTGGTGATTCTTTAAATACACTCACTATAGACATCCGATTGTCTGAGTCGTTACCTCTTCCTTTTTACTATGTCCTTCTTCTTTGCCTTTTATGTTTTCCTTTATTCCTTTCGTTCTCCTCACTATCTTCTTCCTCCATACATACCAGAGATACATTGGTTCGTCCTGGGATACACCCGAAAGACCCTGTCTGGAAAGGAAGGTACAGGAGACGGACGGAGAACAACATCTTTTCGATATCAGAGAGTCAGAAGGGGACTGAATGTTTTCGGATAGAGTTGTCAATTACCAACTTTCACGATGACTTCTCACTCAAGAACAGAGTAGTGTTTTTCCTAAGTCTCTATTTTGTACCTCCAGTTCTTTTTTTCGCTCTTAAATAATTCGTGAAATAATGTGAGTTTTCCCTTCTCACCCGTCTGAATGTATTCATCGATGGTATTTGAAAAAACCGTTTGATCAACATACCCCCATATTTTTACTTACCCGTCTTATAAGTAACCCCTCCCTACCAAACCCCCAGTATAAAGAACTAAAAGTAGGGTCGAGATAGAAGGGTTTCTCCCCTTCCTAAAAACAGAAATAAATGGGAACCTGTCGTTCCTCTAGTTTGGTTAGTTAAGGTTTCCTTTAGTTGGGACTTATAAGTAACCTTCCTGACTACGACCTCGACTACTCGGTTATGAAACCGGTGGACTACACTTCTCGACTGAGTAACCTTTTCTGGGATTACGACCCTTTCTAACTTCCGTTTTCCTCTTCCCCTGCTGTCTCCTACTCTATCTATCGCAGATTGATCTATCAGATCAATCTATCTGAGTGACCTGTGGTTAAACTCGTTTGAGAGACTCTATCACTTCCTGTCCCTTCGGACCGTTCAACGTCAGGTACTCCAGTGTTTCTCAACCTGTGCTGAATTACCGACTTCTTGTTGTTGTTTCGGAACTAGTCTTCACAATGGCGTAGTCATGTACTACCCATGATGAATAGACGTTCCGATTAAGGTAAAATTACTCTCTTATTCGCTTTCCAATGTAATTACGTCCGACTTTTAAGGACGTAAAAGGGTGGATAGAAACAGATGGAGGTCCTGTGGCTTAGAGGAGTTTCATACACCGAAGGACAGTCAGGTTCCAAAGACGAAAAGAAACAAACGGTTTTCTGAGGACAACAAATGTTCTACATACCAAAGGACGGTAAATCGGACCGGGGGAAAGAGACGAGTATAAATCACTAACAATAAACAACAAAATCAACGATTAAGTACAGAATGAGAAAACACTGGGGAGGTTGACATGAATAGTCCGACGAGACAGGTACCCGAAAGGGTCCGTTTTTGGGTCCTCACCCAACGGTAAAGGAAAAGGTCCCCTAGAAGGACTACGTCCCTAGTTTACACGTAGAGGATGTAACCGTCCGTTTAAGAAGTGGTGACTCGGCAGACCCTTCGGGTATAAATCGATATATAGACAAGATTATTTTTCTACACTTATACATCGTCGACCCGTTCCTTTTCACCATTGTTAAATTTGTAGTCTCTTAGAAATCAAGGAAAGACTTTATGAATCTATTGTCATGGACTACGTGTAAAGGATTTAACAAAATGTCTATGTTTTTGTGGTACTTTACCTTCAATTGATAAACTACTGGTCCTCGTGTATTATCGGGCGTCTGGATGTGTTCAGGGTTTTGACTATTGTAATCGAGAACACTGTACCGGGACAATGGAGTGGTAGTTGGTTAGTCTTAACATGTACTAAACTAATGTATGGAACACTTGGGGGGTGAGGGCAGTGGAACGGAAATTTAAACGTAAGGAATTTGGGGAGTCCTCAAGTCTATAAAACTCGTAATCGGCGGGACCTGTGGGACAGATGGTGAAATGTTATTTATGACATGAAAGAAAGTGGTGTAACACCAGAGTCTGACCGAAATGACACGTACCCACTCTCTTGTGTTGTAGAACCATATGTCACTATAAATAAGAAAAGAAGACGAAGAGATTTTGTATGAGGTTTGACGGTAATTTATACCGTGACGAAACCGATTGTTAAAAATTTTTGAGCGTGAAAAAGAAAGTAGAGTAGTTTATCGTCAGTTGATCGTACTAAAACTTTCTGTTATAGTGTATCATCCAGTGTACACTTGAGGTATCTATTTACTAGACCTTAGAACGGTCGAGACTCGAACTAGAGAGACATGAAGTCCAAGAAATTATACCCTATTATTATCTGGAGTGGAAGTGTTGACAGTACTACTACTTTATTCTACTATGTTCATTTTCCAAGACTCATTCAGGACCGTGTTTCATTCTTGGAATAAGACTTTTTTTACAAAACGAAATGTCGAAACGGGGGTGGAAAAGGATTGTGTAGTACAAGGAAACATTTACGTAACCGGGTGAGAGAACACCGGAATGGTACGGATGGTGTCGGATTATTTACAATTACCATTTGTTGTCGTTAGTAACAAAGAGAGACACCTTACCGATAATGAGAACGACAAAACGATCTTTTTATGATCAAAGTGAGTCCGTTTCTTTCCGCCATTGCTGTAGTATTATATAGGTGTTATCCGGACAAATCCTCCAAATCGGAACCCGTTGTTTGTTTAAAATATTAAAATAACGTTCTTATATTTTTTGTTCACTCGATGTCAAGTACGAAAATGTATTGAACCGAATAGAGGATACACAAACTGAGTTAGTCGACACGTGAAATCTTAGTGGACCCTCAAAAATTTTTGTTATATATGGACCCGAGACAGGGATTTCCTAAGACTAAGTGATCCGGATCCACTACAAGACCGTACAAATAAACCTTAACAAATGGATTCACTAAGACTACATTTTGATCACAAGGTTCATAAGGACCGAGTAACGGAAGGTAAGTTGTTTTCGTTAAAGTTGATGACCTCACTTTTTTTAGTGGGTGTTAAAAATACCGGAGAGGTATATTCATCCATATGGTCGCTAAAGAATTGTTTAATAGGTTAGTGTCTTCATTTACAGATATCAAATTCAAATATTAGTACTTTAATACTTAATACAAGGTAAACCTAACTCCATGGTCGTTGAGAAACCTACTCTAAAAGACGGTAAAATTACTCATCTTTTCCCTCGGAAACACCTATTCTACCGCCGAGGTAGTTTGGTGAACATCTGAGGTCACGACCCTTCGGAGTCTGGTTTGTAAGTTAGTCTGATCTTGTGTCGGGGTGAGTAGTCGTCTGTCTGACGACTTTCAGAGGTACTTATTTGTTGATGAACTATTTTTTGTGTCTGGGTCTGTGTCGGGATGAGTGATCTACCTGTTCTGGGTTTAGATGGGTGGTCTCTCACCCACATTCAGAGAGTGTACTCCTTCGAACGTGTTCAGAGATCTGTCGGAGTAACTGGTCCCCCGTTCTTCGTCTTCGATCTTCTTGATGTTGGGACTTCGAACACCTTACCTTATACGTTTGTGTCTTTCGATCTATTTTACTCTGTCGTCTTCTTATACAGGGTCTACTTCCGTGTTCTATTTTTGGGGTCTTCTCACAACATACTTTCCTCTCTTCCAATCGTGAGGGGAACTGCTCCTTTCTTCTCCGAGAGTCCGGACTGTTGTACACATACCAATTCCGTAACGGAGGATGAAACACCGTCGATTCGTGCCAAATAATGTTTGTATGTTACCACTTTTCTGTCAGAGAAAATGTTCACCACGGTCCTTTTGACCAGTTGGTGAACAGTTTCTTTCTTTGATCTTGTAAAAGATTGTGATATGTGTTTTTATTTGAGTTTTACCTAATTCCAGATTTGCATTGTGGTCTTTGATAATTTGAGAATCTCCTTTTGTATCCGTCTTGTGAGTGACTGTATTTAGTATAGTTCTAAGAGATACTGGGTGGAGGGTCTCATCACCATTATTTTTGTTTTTATTTGTTCACCTTGGGATTAATTTGAAAAACGATATAAAGAGGTTTTATATTTTCGTCGAGTACGTTGAGTTATGATCTTTTGAATTGTGGGTTCGTTTTTCCTTTAGTTAGGTCTTATAAGTGACTTTCCTGACTGCGATTTCGACTTTGAGGTTATGAAACCGGTGACTACGCTTCTTGACTGAGTAACCTTTTCTGTGACTACAACACTTTCAAACTTCCGTCCTCCTCTTTCCCTGTGGTCCCCTACTCTACCAACCTACCGTAGTGACTGAGCTACCTATACTCAAACTCGTTCGAAGTTCTCAGTCACTACCTGTCCCTTCGGACCGTACGAAGTCAGGTACCCCAACGTCTCAGCCTGTACTGACTCGCTAACTTGACTTGACTTGACTTATCTTAATTTAAATTTTCTAAAACGTATTACTTCCATTGATATTCGTTCCACTTTTCCGTCAGAAGTCTCATCCTCTTTTATTATCGTTTATTTTGTTGACTGTTTCTTAATTAGAGGTTTTATATTTTCGTCGAGTACGTTGAGTTATGGTCTTTTGAATTGTGGGTTCGTTTTTCACCCGGTTTTTTGATTTGTCTGTAAAGAGGTTTCCTCTGTATGTCTACCGATGATTTATGTACTTTTCTACGGGTCGTAACAAATAATAATCTGTTTACGTTTAGTTTTGGTGTTACTCCGTAGTAGAGTACGGTGAGTCCTACCGGCGGTAGTTTTTCAGATGTATTTTATTTACGACCTCTCCCACACCTTTTTTCCCTTGGGAGAATGTGACAACCACCCTTACTTTTGACCATGTCGGTGACACCTCTTGTCACACCTCTAAAGAAATTTTTGACCTTTGTCTTGACGGTATGTTGGGTCGTTAGGGTGATGACCCGTATGTGTAGTTCCTTTAGTCTTAACTTTCTCTTTGTATTTGGGGTTTCAAGTGACGTCGTGACAAATGTTATCGATCCTGTACCTTCGTTGGGTCTACAGGTTGGTGTCTACTTACCTATTCCTTCAATATCATGTATATGTGTTACCTTATAATGAGTCGACATTTTCCCTTGTGTTAATTCAGTCAAGATTACTCTACCTACTTTGACTTCTTATAATTTGTCACATCATTTAGTCTTTCTCTTTGTGGTTATGTTATATAATTGTGTATATATACCTTAAATCTTTTTGCCATTACTACTAGGATATACGTTCCGTCGTTTTCTTTGTGTTTACGTTTCTTGTCTGAAAACCTGAGACACCCTCTTCTGTTCCCACCCTGCTAAACTCTCTTATCGTAGATTTGTACATATAATGATACACACTTTATCTACTGGTCATGTTCAAGATACGTACTTCGTCCCGTGAGTTTCGACCACGAGACCCTGTTACGTCTCCCTATCCCATCCCTTCCTCCACCTTCCCCCCAGGTCCTACCCCCTTGTGTACACATGGGTACCGTCTAAGTACAGTCACATACCGTTTTTAGTAGTGTTATACATTTCTTTAATAGGAGGTTAATTTTATTAAATTAATTTATATTTGGTTTTTTTAAAAAATTTCTTTCTTGTACAACTTCACGACTTTCTTATTTGTTTATAAGTGTCCTTTGTTTTTATTTTTTACCTGTTTACCCAGACGTAGTTTGAATTTTTGAAGATAAGTATTTTTATGTGTCGTTTGTCTTATTTTTCCGTTGGATACCTTATCCTCTTTTATAAATGTTAGTAAATGGACTATTTCCTATAGATGTTATATATTTCTTGATGTTGAGTTGTTCTATAATGAAACGGTTGTTTCCAGGCAGATTAGTTCCGATACCAAAAAGGTCACCAGTACATACCTACACTCTCAACCTGACACTTCTTTCGACTCACGGCTTCTTGACTACGAAACCTTGACACCACAACCTCTTCTGAGAACTCTCAGGGAACCTGACGTTCCTCTAGGTTGGTCAGGTAGGATTTCCTCTAGTCAGGACCCACAAGTAACCTTCTTGACTACGACTTCGACTTTGAGGTTATGAAACCGGTGGAGTACGCTTCTCAACTGAGTAACCTTTTCTGGGACTACGACCCTCCCTAACCCCCATCCTCCTCTTCCCCTGTTGTCTCCTACTCTACCGATCTACCGTAGTGACTGAACTACCTGTACTCAAACTCACTTGAGGCCCTCAAACACTACCTGTCCCTCCGGACCACACGACACAAAGTACCCCATCGTTTCTCAACCTGTACTGACTCGCTGACTTGACTTGACTTGTTGAGTTGTTTTTTTTTGATTGAGTTAAATTTTTAGTCGTTACCGAGATTTCGTTAATAGGAAGTTATTTTTTATTTAATTAAAATTTTTTAGTCGTTTCCTGAACTTTTTTGTAAAAAGGTTTACACTATATGTTTACCACTTATTCGTATGTTTTTATATGAGTTTTAGTGATTGATAGTCTCTCTATGTTTGAGTTTCGTGTTACTCTATAATAGAGGTGTGGTAATTCTGTCGACGATAATTTGTTTTGCTTTTTCTTTATTTGTAACCACCCGTACACCTCTTTAACCTTGGGAACGAGGTTAGGACTACTATTCTGACATTTTACCATGTTGACGATACCTTTTGTTATATTCTCATGGAGTTTTTTGTCTTTTATTTAGATGGTATACTGAGTCGTTAGGGTGAAGACCCATCTATAGGTTTTCTTAACTTTCGTCCCGGAGTTTCTTTATAAACGTATAGATTTGAATTTCATCGTAATGATATTATCGGTTCTTCATTTCAGTTGCGTTTACAGGTAGTTTTCTATTTACCTATTGCACACCAATATGTATCTTACTTCGGACTTTTTCCTTTCTTTAAGACAGTGTGCTCCATTGTATCTATGTAAACTCCTGTAATACGATTCACTTTATTAGGTCAATGTTCTCCTGTTTATGTGCATACCGACTCAGGGAAACGACAAGTGGACCTTAATTGTGTCGTGGCAATTGACCGATATATAGGGTTATGTTTTATTTTTCAAATTTCAAACCCCCCTTTTTTTCTCCTGTGTATAATATACTAAGATGAGTGTACTCTATGAAGTTCTTCAGTTTTAGTATCTTTGTCTTTCATCTTACCCAAATCCGAACCTTCTCCCCCTTGTCGTTCTTGACAAAAATTACCCATAACTCAAAGTTTACACGTTATACTTTTTCAATACCTCTAGATAAAATGTTAGTACGTTTATATACGTTGTGATGACTTGACATGTGAATTTTAAATAATCTATCATTTAAAACATACACAAAAATTAGTGTCAAATTTTTTTTTACAATTGGATCCCCTGTTACCACCTTTAGTGACGACACTTTGTCTTATTTCTTACTTTTCTTTAATTCTGTCACATTCTCTCTACCTCCTGTTGTAATTTACATGTTCGTAAACGTAATATCTCTAATGTCTTTCTTTTCTCTTTCTCTTTCCTGGAGTCTTTTATAAACTTCTCGACTTTTGAAAGGATTGTACCCTTTCCTTTGTCAAAAGGTTTAAGGTTCGTCCTATTTTGGTTCCTCCTTGTACGACTCTGTGTAGTATTAGTTTAACTGTTTTTAATTTCCGTTTCTTTTTATAACTTTAGTTGCTCCCTTCTGTTGTTTATTACTTGTTTTCTTACAGGTATTCCGACAGTCGAGTAAGGAGTCATCTTTAAGACGTTTGCTCTTCCATCAAAATGTTATATAAATTTTACTGTTTTTCCTTCTTGAATGTTGGTTCTTATGAGATGGGTCGTTCCGAAAGTAAGTCTAAACTGTCTCTTTAGTTTTTGTTCGTTTTCGGTTCTCTTAAGTCGTGGTTGTCTTGGTGATACTTTATTTACGATATCCTTGAAGAGATCCGTCTTTTTTTTTTCCTGTATTGATCTTTATTCTTTTAATATTTACCTTTTTTGAGTGACCGTTTCCGTTTGTATGTCATTTCCATAGGTGTGTGTTTACACTATAGTTTTGGTTTTCAACACTTCTCTCTTGTTTACATTTTATAACCTTTACGTAAACTATAATTTTCTAGTTGTTGAATTTTGTCCAAAAAAAACATATATCTAACGACATAGTTATGGAATACCATTCATGTTTGACTTTAAGATGTTATCTATCTGTGTTTTTTCTTTTCCTTAGGTGTGTGTTATGACTTCAACCAGTAGTTTATAGTTCTCCTCTCTTGTGTTATTTTTCCCTTTTTTTGTGGATGTTTTTCTTTAGTGTTTGTTAATTGTTTTACCGTCATTCTTATACGTATAGTTATTAGTGGACTTTACATTTACCTAATATACTAGACTGTTTATCTACTTCTGACTTACTTTTTTTTATATATATATATATATATTTTGTTACAAGTATTTTTACGACAGATGTTCTCTCGGTTAAGTCTAGATCCATGTGTATGATTGACTTTCACTTCCCTACCTTTTTCTGTATGGTAGTTTTACCTTTAGTTTTCTTTTGACTTTGTCGTTATGAGTATAATCTACTTTATCTGAACTTTTATTTTTGACAATGTTCTCTACTTCTTCCTGTAATGTAGTACTACTACTCTAGTTGGGTTCTTCTTGGATATCGTTAAAATTTATGTATACGTGGGTAGATCTTCTTAGAGTTGAATGGTGGTAATTTCCTCTTTAGTTGAGATATGTTATTATGACCACCTTAAATTGTGGGGTGAGAGTAGTTGTCTGTCTAGTAGACCTGTCTTTTAGTTATTCCTTTTTGTCTGGAATTTACTGTTTCATTTGGCCTTCCTAAATTAAGTGTAAATATCTCGTAAGGTAGGTTTTTGTCATCTTATGTGAAAGAAGAGTTCACATGTCTCAACTAGTGTACGACCCGGTGTTCAGAGTCTTATAAATTCTTTTAAATTTAGTTAGTTTGTAGAAAAGACTGGGTTTACAATACTTTAATCTTTAGTTGATGTTCTCTTTTTTTTTTGGATATTTTTTTGTTTTACATCTCCGATTTGTTAGACTATTATTTGTTGGTAACCTAGTCACTTCTTTAATTTCTCCATTAGTTTTTTTATGGATTTCCGTTTACTTTTACTTTTGTTCTACTAGGTTTTGGATACCCTATATCCCGTCTTTCCCTCCTATCCTACTTGACTGTCTGACCGTGACTATATATATGTGATGTTATATATCAGTCAGTCAGTCAGTCAAGTCAGTGAGTCAGCATAGGTTGAGAAACGCTGGGGTACTTGGCGTCGTGCGGTTCGGAGGGACAGGTAGTGGTTGAGGGCCTCAGGTGGGTTTGGGTGCAGGCAACTCAATCACTACGGTAGGTTGGTAGAGTAGGAGGCAGTAGGGGAAGAGAAGGACGGGAGTTAAAAAGGGTCGTAGTCCCAGAAAAGTTTACTCAGTCAACAAACGTAGTCCACCGGTTTCATAACCTCAAAGTCGAAGTTGTAGTCAGGAAGGTTACTTGTGGGTCCTGACCAGAGGAAATTCTACCTGACCAACCTAGAGGAACGTCAGGTTCCCTGAGAATTCTCAGAAGAGGTTGTGGTGTCAAGTTTTCGTAGTTAAGGAGCCAGGAGTCGAAAGAAATATCAGGTTGAGAGTGTAGGTATGTACTGGTGACCTTTTTGGTATCGGAACTGATCTACCTGAAAACAACCGTTTTATTACAGAGACGAAAAATTATACGACAGATCCAACCAGTATTGAAAGGAAGATTCCTCATTCGTAAAAAATTAAAGTACTGACGTTAGTGGTAGACGTCACTAAAACCTCCGGGGTTTTTATTTCAGACTGTGACAAAGGGGTAGATAAACGGCACTTTACTACCCTGGTCTACGGTACTAGAATCAAAAGACTTACAACTCGAAATTCGGTTGAAAAAGTGAGAGGAGGAAGTGAAAGTAGTTCTCCGAAAAATCAAGGAAAAGTGAAAGACGGTGTTCCCACCACAGTAGACGTATAGACTCCAATAACTATAAAGAGGACCGTTAGAACTAAGGTCCACACGAAGGAGGTCGTGTCGTAAAGAGTACTACATAAGACGTTATATTCAATTTATTCGTCCCACTGTTATATGTCGGAACTACGTGAGGAAAAGGATAAACCTCGGTCAGACGACAAGGTGTAGGTCGAGATTGTTACATGTCTCGTTTATTGTTTACTCTTGGATGATGTACCGTGTTCCTTGAGCTGAGTTACGTGAGACTACTGGTTTTAGCCTTACTTTAGACTTTTTCTCACCTATGTACACACACATATTGACTAAGTCAAACGACGTGTCTTCTTTGATTGTGTTGTAACATTCGTTGGTATTAGATTAAATTTTTTTTTTTGGGTATCCTACGTCGTTTTCATCAAGATTCTCCCTTCAAACATTATTAAATTATAATGGAACCTTTGATTTTTTGAAGTTTGTTGGGTTGAAAAATGGATTTCGTTGACCTATTTTTTTGTTTGTTTCGTGTTTCAAACATCCTCCTTTCTTTAGTATTGCTAGTCTCGTCGATATTTACTTTACTTCTAATTTTTTTTGTTAACTTTTCTAGTTACTTAGATTTTCGACCAAGAAACTTCTCTATTTTAACTATTTGGAAATCGGTTTGAGTAGGTCTTTTTCGCCCTTCCGAGTTCAGTTATTTTAATCTTTACTTTTTCCTCTTCAATGTTGTTAACGGTGTCTTTATGCTTCTTAGTATTTTCTAATGATGTCCGTTGATATGTAGTTATTTGACCTGTTGGATCTTCTTCACCTGTTTAAAAATTTTTCCATGTTAGATGGTTCTAACTTGGTCCTTCTATCATTTATACTTGGAAGTTCGTTTTCATGACTTTAACGTTAACACTAAAATTTTGAAGTTGTTTGTTGTCAAGTCCTGAAAACGTCCAATCAAGATAGTTTGTAAATTTCTTCTCAATTGTCGATAGGAAGACTTTGATAAGGTTTTTTCAGAGTCTCCCTCCTTCAGAGTGGTTGGGTAAGAAACTCCGTTGGTGGTGGGACTATGGTTTTGGTCTTTTTTTATGTTGTTATTGTTGTTTTTCTTTTAATGTCCGGTTATAGTGACTACTTGTGTCTGTGTTTTTAGGAGTCATTTTATAATCGTTAGACTTAGGTCGGTATATAATTTTAATAGTATGTGGTACTACGTCACACTAAATAGGGTCCCTACGATTTAAAAAAGTCATTGAGGTTTAGTTGAACAAACTACGTCGAGTAGTTTTTGAGATTCTTAATTTTTGGTATGTTAGTAGAGTTATCTCCGTTTTTTCGAAAACCTTTTTTAGTTGTGGGTAAATACTATTTCTGAGAAGTCTGTCACCCATATCTCCCTTGTATGGAGTTGTATTACTTCCGGTATATACTGTTTGGATATCGATTATTGTATGAGTCACCCCTTTCGACTTTCGTTAGGGAGATTCTAATCCTTGTTCTGTTCCTACAGGTGAGAGTGGTGAAAATAAATTGTATCAAAAACTTAAGATTCGGTGTCGTTAGTCTCTTCCTTTTTTTATTTATTTTTCTTAGGTTTAACCTTTTATTCAATTTGATATTGACAAACTCCTACCGTACTATAATATTTATCTTTTGAGATCTCTACGATGGTCTTTTGATGATCAGAAGTAGTTGTTTAAGTCATTTAAAAGTCCTATGTTTTAATTATGTGTCTTTGGACAACATAAAGATACGTGATTTTTGTTTTCTAATCTTTCTCGTTAACTCCTCTGTTAAGGTACTTACGTACGATTCAGTGAAGTCAGTACAGACTGAGAAACACTGGGGTACCTAACATCGGACGGTCCAAGGAGACAGGTACCTTTATAGGTCCGTTCATACGACCTCACCCAACGACAGGGAGGAGGTTCCCTAGGAGGGTTGGGTCCCTACCTTGGGGTTGAGAATACAGAGGACGTAACTACCCACCCAAGAAATGATGATCGTGATGTACACCTCGGACTTTGTTAGGGTGAATGATAGTATCGTTTTTCTTATTTTATGGATCCTTATTTGTATGGACTCCTGTGTTTTCTGGACATGAGGTTTTACTTTTCTTATATTTAGAAAGAATAAAAACTAATTTATTTATTTTTTATAGTGTTTGTCCACCTTTCTATATGGTACAAGAACCTAACCATCTCAGTTGTAACACTTTTACTCATATGATGAGTTTCGTTGTATGTCTAAGTTCCGTTGGGGATAGTTTAATGGTTACCGTAAAAAGTATCTTGATCTTGTTTTTTAGAATTTTAAACATACCTCTGTGGTTTCTGGGGTTTATCGTTTTCGTTAGAACTCCTTCTTTTTATCTCGACCTCTTTAGTGTGAGGGACTGAAGTTTAATATGATGTTTCTATGATCAGTAGTTTTGTCATACCATAACCGGTTTTTTTTTTTTTTTTTTGGTCTTTATTTCTAGTTACCTTGTCCTACCCTTTGGGTCTTTATTTGGGTACGACGACGACGACGATTCAGTGAAGTCAACACAGGCTGAGACACGCTGGGGTATCTGCCATCGGGTGGTCCGAGGGGGCAGGGACCCTAAGAGGTCCGTTCTTGTGACCTCACCCAACGGTAAAGGAAGAGGTTACGTACTTTCACTTTTCACTTTCACTTCAACGAGTCAGCACAGGCTGAGAATCGCTGGGGTACCTGACGTCGGATGGTCCGAGGAGACAGGTACCCTAAAAGGTCCGTTCTCATGACTTCACCCCACGGTAATGGATACCAGTTAATTAGACACTGTTTCGTTTGTTCTTATATACTACCTCTTTTCTGTCAGAGAAGTTGTTCGCCACGACCCTTTTGACCTGTCGATGTTCGTTTTCTTACTTTCATCTTATAAGAGATTAGGGTATGTGTTTTGATTTGAGTTTTAACTAATTTCGAGATTTACATTCCAGTCTATGATATTTTGAGAATTTATTTTTGTATTTGTCTTGTGAGAAACAAAAGTTAACGTCGTTATCTAAAAAGTTAGGTAGAGGATCTCATTACCTTTATTTTTGTTTTTATTCGTTTATTCTGGATTATTTGAGATTTCGAAAACACGTCGTTCCCTTTGGTATTTGTTTTACTTTTCTGTTAGGTGTCTTACCTTCGTTTATAAAAGTATGTCAAGTTGGTTGTACTCTAATTAGAGGTTTGTCGAGTACGTCGAGTTATAGTTTTTTTTGTTTGTCAGGTTACTTCTTTACCCGTCTTCTGGATTTGTTTGTAAAGTTTCTGTTACTTTACCGGTTCTTTGTGTACTTTTTTTCAAATTGTAAAGATTAATAATGTCATAACGTTTAGTTTTGATTTTCTCAATAATGGAGTGTAATCATTCTTATCGGTAGTATCTTTACACGCACGACTTCAGGCACCCCAGTGTGTCTCAGTCTGTACTGACTCACTGACTTGACTGATTGAAATCACCCATGAGTTCTTGTCAAACAACTTCAATTTCTTAATACTTAAATATTTATTACAAAAACGTAAAGTTTTTACGAAGTATCTTCTTTGAGGGAAAGATGTTATTGTTGTCTTTCCTGTCTTTACGAATTGGGTTGACAATGTACCTTAAAGTTCTTGCTTTTCAGTCTAAAAGTTTCCGACGAGATCTAAAAGTGACTTTATAAATTTATGTGGTACGGTACTTTATATTTCAATATCTTAAAATATACTGTGTGGTGACTTGATTCGTCTTTGTACGTTAAGTCACCTTATAAAAATGATATACATCCTTTAAAGACCCGTATGATTTCTTTCTATATAGTCACTGTGAGGAAGGTTTCCCCAGGATAGTTTTAGACAAGTATAGACATCAAATGGTGAATAAGAAGTCGTAATTTAAGTGGAAAAGGTACTACAATAGACGAAGATCCCTAAAAACTCCCGTCCGAAGTGTAATAAATAGAAGATAGAAGTAACGGGTGGTTATTTACGACTTACTTTTATCTCATAGTAACATTAGAAGTACAAAAAGTCAAAGACATAATTTAATTTTTTTCTTTACAGAGGTACATATACCATTGTATAAAATACTTGGTTTATAACTCTGAATAGTAAATTTTATATTAGACTGTTACTTTTATAAACTCTAGACCTCTCAGAATTTTTTAAGACCTGTCTACTTATGGAGTCAGTACAATTGTTTTTGGATTTGTTTAAGAAGAGGTGGTTTATATATAGTACTTTTTTTTTGGGGACGAAAGAAATAATATAGAAGGGGAGAAAGTTGTTGTCCGACTATCTAAGACTTCTTTTTTTTTTAATAAATTTCGTGATTACAGATATTGTTTGTTAAAAGTCACGACACAATGAACTTTTACTTAATTCATATATCTAAAAGTTTCTTAGTTTTAATAAGTCGAAACTTTATATTTTTAAGACAAAGTGTCTACGTTTATTCGGAAGTCCAAAGTACAACTAAAATTCTATTATCTTATATCTTCTACTTCGTTTACATACTATGTATACACCCTATTTGTCATGTTTTTATAAAAACCTTCTTGTTAATAAAATGTTATACACAATCTTATTCTTTAAACAATAATACAACACATTATCGATAAACAATATCGAAAACAATGTCGTTATAAAGTCAACATAGAAAAGTTTGGTAGACAAAATTCACATTAATACGAACTCTAAAAAAAGAAAGTGGAAAAAAAAATTTGAGACCAGATATACAGGACGTCTTAAGAGAATTTATTTGATCCAGGACTCAACTTAAAAAGTGAGATAGGTGTTACTAGTTTATCTAACGAGGGTTTTAAGTTGTTTTACGACAAACGACCATCTAAATGGTACTATTTCTTATATTTTGTTTCATCCGGTAATGAATTACTTTCAACATACACTCTAGTCTTAATAAATTCGATGAATCCATAGATCAGGACTTTTTACAGGTCTATATTTTAAAAACAAATACTAAGGACTGGGAGTAAGTAAAGGGGGGTGATGGAGGTTACCTGTGATAAAAAAAGGGTCACTATTCTTGACAGAGAAAAAGATTCTTATCTCTGAAGATAGGACCTCTTCCGTTACCGTGGGGTGAGATCATGAGAACGGACCTTTTAGGTACCTACCTCCTCGGACCATCCGACGTCAGGTACCCCAGCGATCCTCAGCCTGTGTTGACTCACTGAAGTGAAAGTTAAAAGTGAAAGTGCGTAACCTCTTCCTTTACCGTTGGGTGTGGTCACAAGAACGGATCTCTTAGGGTCCCTACCCTCTCGGATCACCCGACGGGCAGATACCCCAGTGTGTCAGCCTGTACTGACTTTACTGAATCGTCGTCTCTGAAGATAGGTATTACCTAATCTTTGTCTCCTTGGTGAAGGAACAATACGACCGGTGTCTAAAGGACTGACGTAGAAGGTTCAGTTACGGTCTTCATTGTTCCTCAACTTACAACAACTTATACAAGACTCTGAGAACCTGGAACTAAGGAAGTTCGGACTAGTAGTCTCTACACTCAAGATCAAAAGTCGTCAGAAACTACCACAGTAGTCATTATAATCGTTTAAAGTGATAAGTGGAATCCTAGTCGTTATTCGTTAATTTTATAAATTATGTGAACTCGAAGGGATTGTGACTCTAGGTGCTTCAACCGACCCGAAACTGGTACTTCTCTTGACTACAGTATACCTCGTTACAGATCGGGTCGTGGTAAGTGTTTCGTGTACCATAAAGGTAGATTAAAATACATAAAATCCAGTGTAGACTATTGAATAATCATCTACATAAAAAATAAACAACAGGTACCGTTTATGTATAAAATATCTATATCACTCAACAGAAGTTTCAAATAGAACCGTAGTTTTGTCTGTTGCACAGGAAGACCTTAAAGTGGTTTTCCAAAGTGAAGTTGGATTCATTCTATTTAAAGATCGTTCTTTAATGTATTGTTTAGACTAGGTCTCAGACCAAAAGGACCTGGGTATCTTCGGATTTAAAAGAGGAAAGACGATTTGAACTGACAAGAAGTTTTGACAAAATTTTTACATTTAAAAAGGGAATTTTTATCTAAGACCATTCATTCAACGGTGACTAACTTACAGTTACAGGGACGGACTCCGACGGGTAGACATTTTCGGAAACATTCTACTCGGGTAATTTTAAAGGTTCATCCTCGTAGTATGTCACAGTCATATAAACTTGATAATAGAACAAAAGATTGTGATCAAAGAATAAGAATCTAAAGACGTCCTAGTTGGTAGAAAGTCTCTAATTAATTTAAAAGAACATGGACTCTTGGTTCTGAGTATCTACAAAACTCGGATGTAACAGTATGACCTTACTGTGTAATTTGTTTACGGTTCGTGTTTCCTCAGACTGACCCACTAACTCTACTCTCCTCTTTCTCCGAATCATCTCTAAATTAAGAAATAACCTTTGTTTAGACTTATTTTTAGGGTTAACACACACACACATACACACACACACACACACACTTACACGTGTATACAAACACCAATGAAAAACGTCCAAAAAAAAAAGGGAACATCAACTAAAGATCAGAGTATCGTAACACCAACCTTTTCTACGAACTATAATAAAGTCAAAAGAATTTAAAATAACTCTGAACAAAAACTGGATCGTACACTAGATACAACCTCTTATAGGGTACACATGAACTTTTCTTACACATAAGACGACGAAAAACTATTTTACAAGATGTGTATAGATTCAGGTAAAACAGATTACACTGAAAATTACAGTCACAAAAGTATAACTAAAAAAAAGATCTACTAGGTAGGTAAATACATTCATCCTATAATTTCAGAGTCTGATAATAAAACAATAACAGTTCAAGAGGAAATACAGACATACATAAACGAAATACACAAATCCACGAGAATACAACCCGTGATACATAAATATTAACACTCAGGGAACATCCGTCATTTATGTACTCAGAACAAAGACATAGGTAAGTCGGTGAGATACAGAAAACTGATCTCGTAAAACAGGAAATGTGAATTTTATTAAAAACTACAGGGTGAGGTCTTGAGAACGGACCTTTTAGGGTACCTACCTCCTCGGACCTCCCGACATCAGGTACCCCAGCGACTCCCAGTCTGTACTGACTCGCTGAAGTGAAAGTGAAAAGTGAAAGTACGTAACCTCTTCCTTTACCGTTGGGTGAGGTCACGAGAACGGACCTCTTAGGGTCCCTGCCCCCTCGGACCACCCGACGACAGATACCCTAACGTGTCTCACCCTGTGCTGACTTCGCTGAATCGTCGTGACGGTAAAACAATTAATAAAACCTCAACAAAGACATCAAGAAAAAAAAAGAAAGAAAGAAAAAGAAAACAAGAAAATGGAACACTTAACTATTGACAGAAATCACAATATAAACCTAAGGAAAGAGAAACCATAAACATAGATAATATCTAAAAACCAAACACCAATGGTACTCCAAATAAATATCGTTAAATTTATATATCATTAATAATGATCCACGACTAGAGAATTAAAGTTCACGTAAAAAATTTATGACGTAAAAATGAGTGACGTTGTATAAATGATAAAAACTGTAGTATATAATGTAGACAAACAAAACACACAAGGAATTGATGAATAACATTTTTATCCACTAAAATGGTGAAAACATACAATCGGAAGGAAGATAAAAACATGTACCAACTAAATGATGGAAATAGTATAAATGGAAATGGTTACTTAAAAAGGAAAGTATTAAAAGCACGAAAATCAACACCGGAAAATTAAATCTCTTTAAGGAAATTGTAAAGAACATTTTCAACAAAGTACCACTACTTGAGAAAATCGAAACGAAGAGATATTTAAAAAAAAGAGAGAGGAATTTTAGTCTTACTTTTGACACGGTCCTTAAGAACCGACGTCCAAAAAGGGAAAGTAGTGAAATTTATATAGTACGGCGAAGGAAGACTGGACGTTTCAAAGACGACTTTTCAGTCGACTATCTGAATACCCTCAAGGGAACATATTTTGAACAACGAAAAGGGAAAAACGAAAATTATAAGAGATAAAAATTCATGACGGTAAAATTAATGATACACAGGAGAAATACAACTAGAATAAACCTTGAGAGACACGAAGGACTTGGACTTACAGAACAAAGTAAAGGGTTCGATCCCTTCAAAAATCGAGAATGTAAAAGTTTATACAAGAACAGGGGAAAGATAAGAGAAAGATCCTGACGAGATTACACTTATAATAATACGAATCGTAACAGAGTCTCCAGAGAATCTGATAAAAGTAGAATAAGAAAAAAGACAAGTCGAAGTCATTAAAAGTAATGAGACAGTAGGTCGAGTGACTATTTAAGGAGACATAGTAAATTAGATGACCACTAAGAAAGATCGTACAAAAAGTAAAATCAACAATACAAGAAGTAGATAAACCAAGTAAAAATATAAAAGGTTGAGTAATTTTTGAAGATTGAAGAGTGAGACAAGTAGGTAAGAAGAGAGTTCAGGAAACTAGTAGAAATGTAAGTTATGGAGTTCAAATACCAAGTTCCATAAAATAGGTAGAAACATAGAGGCTGTAGATTCTATCACATAATATGTATGATTCATTTCACAATCAACGAGTCAACCCAGACTGAGAAACGTTGGGGTACCTAATATTTGCGACAGGTACCTTAATAGACAATCCATTTTCTGGTCCTGTGGTTTTTTCACAGATTGTCCGAAAAATTACCGTTTCGCGATGGCCAGTCCCAAGGGCCTGGTCTTAATCCGTCCAACTCCTTCAGGCGTGGACCTGGCACAACCCCCACCGAAAATATACAAGCAAAGCTCCCTACCAGTCCGATCTACCTGTCCCCAAGTCTATCCAGTGGTTCGGTTCCGCAGTGCCCGACTGTCCAGGAAGATACACCGACCCCACCCCGTCGAAATCGACCGTTTCACACGACAGTAACCAGGGGACCTAGATCCTCCGAGGAAGGCAATCCCTGAAGGGGGCGTCCGCCTTCCTTCTCCTCCCCACCGGGTAGTACCGGGGGTCCCAGGTCGGAATGTAATAGGTTCGTTCTTATGACCTCACCTCCGTGAGTTATTTACTAATAATTCACTTAATGTAAAACCTGGTCAGAAATCCGGTTGACCTTTCGGAAGAGGTCTAGTACAAAACTCTTGATGACGGTATCGTTGTATAGATATTGAGAAGGAAATAAAATAAATTTCGTAAGGGATCGTCTTACTTATTGAGTACATTAGAGTCAGTGTCAAAATAGTTGTGTCTGTAATTTTCGATAAGACCCAGGTTGAGAGTGAAGACAAATCCTGTGTCTTGAGGTATCCGGATATTTTACACAAACTAATCTTTTCTCACCGGAATTTAATTAAAATTTTAAAATATGTTGTCGGATTACCAAAAATTCGGGTATCAAAAGTAAAGATGAAAGTAATACTTTGACTATGTAAGTTGTGTATGTACAAGATGATATTTAAGAAGTTCATTGTTGCGAATTCTGGTTTCGATCTAACTTTTATTTATTTACCCGGTACTTAGGGTGAGGTGGGTGTTTTACTAGGTTTGTCCTTTAAAGATGAATGGGTAACGAGTTGGATTGGAACGATTTCTTTCTCTGGAAACCCACCTCTTCAAGAATACGTTTATTTAAGGATTCCTACTACGAGTCATTCTCTCAGTGGACAGACCTTTTCTGATTCGGGACACAGTGAACATTACCCGGTTAGACCTCAGGTTTATCTACTGTCTCGCATCGTAGAGGATCCAGAAGGGAAGAAGGAGTCAAGGTGACGACTCCGTCTGAAATCTCCGTGTTGAAGAAGGAGGTTAAGGGATGAATAGTATAGATTTATGATGTAGTCCACTAAAGTCAAAGAAGTTAATGGAGAGACACTTAGAGTACCATTAGACCATTTATACGAAAAATACACCTTTAACACCGTCCACCTAAGTACCGATTGTAAATACCTGGTGACGACGACGACGATAACGATTCAGTGAAGTCAACACAGGCTGAGACACGTTGGGGTATCTGCCGTCGGGTGGTCCGAGGGGGCAGGGACCCTAAAAGATCCGTTCTTGTGACCTCACCCCACGGTAGCGGAAGAGGCAATACCTGGTGATACCCTGTTGTTAATACGATTCGTGAATTGTTTATTGAATTCTTAAATTAAGACGGTCGTTGTTGTGTCCCATTTATAGAAAATCAAATAATAATAGTAGTAGGAGTGAGATCTCTATTTTGACTTTCTCCAATTCCGGTCCAGCGAATTGAAGATCCGATCATGGACTTGTAATACATTGTAACGACATCGTTTACAGTGGTTTGTGTTAATTAAGTTCGTTAATTGACACTATGTCCTACCCTGGACCCTGGAAACGACGTCACTACATTACGAACGTGGATCTGTTTGTAGAGGAATTCGTTGTTTTATGTTTCTTTGATATTCTCTGATTTTTATTGACATCCGTATGTATTAACCCTGTTTAACCCGTGTTTTTCTATATTTTTCTAGTTTTCTGGGTTTATGGTGAAGACTTCTCGACTCGCGTTTTCGGTCCACAGTCCTCGTCTTCGTTCCATGATACGTACCGGAGGTGTGAATTGTGGTGGATTTCTTATCTGTTTGTGAAGTCGATGGGGAGGACGGACTGGATACCTGTGTGGGGATGGGAATAAGGTATATTCTTTGATCGAGCGGGGGTGAAACCCTTCACCCGTTCCTTTCGATAATGAACAAAAGTGAGGAAAGACGTCGGTGTCTTCGGAGTTATTTCGGAAGGGACTTAAAGAACAGACCGTGAATCAGTTGAAGATAACTAACCCCTTCTGGTTCTTAGGACCAACCATAGTTAACGAAAGTTTGATGGATTCATATTCAGGGACCGTCAAACCGTCGGGTACTCCTGAAGGACCAAATTAAGTTTCTATATAATCAGGGTTGTTCAGATATTGGACTTTAAGATATTTGGAGAGATACACAGTAGGATGATCCAACAGATAATCGACATAAAAGGGTTTCAAATAATTGACTACTCTTTACGAAACAAAAAGAACACTATTTCGATACATAGTATCATCAAAAGGAACTTTGTCATGGATCATCAGTCGATTTTCTATTTCCTATAAAATACTACCCCTATAAAATAACCATATCTGATCGAGTTCTTTCCTTCTCTTACGGATGAGATGACTCTGACTGATCCTTTTCCTTTCTCTCCAACCCGAAGGGACCACCAAGTCTACCCTTTCTCTGACGGACGTTACGTTCTTTGGGTCCAAAACCCTTCTAGGGGACCTCTTCCTTTACTGTTGGGTGAGGTCATAAGAACGGACCTCTTCAGGTACTTTGTCTTCTCGGACCACCCGATGTCAGGTACCACAGTGTTTCTCAGCCTGTACTGATTCACTGATTGAATGTTATTCTTCGATTAAGGATCCCGCTACTGCGAGTCATCAGAAAAAAGAGACCACGTCACCCCTCTCGACCTACAGGTAAAAATTTTTGTACCACCCAACTCTTACACCTTTTCTTTTTTTAAAATTCCTATCGACGACACTTAACCTCCTCCATTATCATTATGACTAAATATCTACTGTCTAACACCGAGATCGATTTTGTGTGTTTAAACATTACTTAACACCGGTCCTAAAAGAAGGTGTTACGAGACACCTAGGAATTCCCATCTTTAGACACTTAAACACTGACCTCCCTTTAATTGTCTCATCCTTTCCTTTTTGACAGAGATTAGGATCCGAATAATTCTTCTGATTATTCTTTTCTACATATATCAGATTCTTTAACTCTTCTCAACTCTTGGACATATATAAGTAAGTAATAAAGTGTTAGAAAATACCTCCTAGATAGTGTATAATCAATAGACAATTTAATAAATTATGTTCCTACTTACTCTAGGACGAGGCTCAATTTGTAATTATGTACCGTTCCGACAGAGATTTATGGTACCTTATGTACATATGTTCATATAAAACCTTTTCAACCAAGATTCACCACGGTTCCGACAGAGTGTAAGTCTGATATTCTCTTTGTCTCTCTTTTCGAATTTAATAAGTCTGTCATCCATCTTGGTTTGTTAGTTGATTATGTACTGTCTCTTATTGATCCTTGTATTTGTCTCCAGTTTCGACCATTCTTCCACTTCCAAATCCTCCATTTACTAGGACCTTCTCTGCAAACTCTACATCCTCTATACTCTCAGGTCCAACTTAGACCGGTGACCTCTTTACGGCAATAAACTCCAGTCCTTTTTTCTATATTAAACCACACCCCTAATTTGAGACACCCGAAGGGTATGGGGAAGGTTAAGTAGTAAACTTAACGTCCAGGGATGGATGTCCTCGATCGACTTCCTCAGTTTGCTTTTCTTATTTTTATTAACCGTCCCTAGGTTCAGGTACATCAAACCAACTGGTTCCCGATAGTAATAAAAATAACTATAAAAACTCCCTTCCTTAGTTCCGGATATCTAATTAAATTACTTGTGTTCCTGTTGACGAACCAAACACAAGAACCTCTAATAAATGAAACATCCACAGATAACGGTTAGAAGAAGTTCGATCTAAAGTTCACGATACTCCCGTTTCTGGTACAGACAGAACAAGTATTAACAAAAGGGTCTTGTTACGGACTGTCATTTAACAAAATGAAACGAATTTGTTATCGTCATCTGAAACTATTCACGACATTGTAGTCTTACGTAACCACGAGACCTTCGTCTCGTAATCGAAATGGAACCTCAATCCCCTTCGTAAGACTTTCTTCCACCGTAAACTTAAACTTCTTACCTATCCTGAAACATTTCACCTTACTTTTCTCTTCTCAGAAGGTCTTTCAAACCTTGTGGTATTTATTTCCGTTGCGTAATGCTTTGTGTACCTTACAAGCCCTCGATAACTTTTCAAATAAGAAACTCGTGACCATGAAATTTTACATACGTAATAGTCACCTTTCATTTAAAGAAGGGTACGTTCATATGAAATGAAATACCTTATCGTCATTTTCTTCTTATAATTTAATGAAATTTTTAGCTGAAACCTCTCTTTAAGAAAACAGTACACCTATTTGGACGGTTGTCACTTAGAGAGGATTTTTCGAAAAGGGAGTATATACCGGCGGGTTTTCCAAAATAAATTTTACATACTTCTTTGACTTCTCATATTTCCCTTCCTATTACGAAGATTGTTGTCATTTTTTTTAATCTTCCTATTTCCCATTACCAGTATACTACACTCCTTCCTTGTGTTAAACAAGTGGTAAATTCCTGATAGTCATTGGATTGGAAAGTATTTTTGACATACCACCTCCACCTTGGATGTCCTTAAAATGAGTCACTTATAAATGATACATTGTCCACGAAGCGTTAGGAACAGAGTGAATTAGAAGTGTGGTCAGGTCTCTCCTCAGGTCCTGAGTTGTAAAATATCTACTCCATTGTCTCTCCTTCTTATCGACCCATTTGATGAGTTCATCATTTACTTTGGCTTTAGTTCCGGATGGAGGTTCCAGTATCAGAAAGGGGATGAGACAGGACGAAGATTGAATTCTTTGACAAATTAATCTCTCTTTTTGCAAGAAGGAATTATGCTTTGTGTTATGTTTTGTTTCCATTTCCAGAGGCACACACACACTCACACACACCCAATTCACTCAAGTCTCGGTTCAGGAGGACATGACACTTCGTTTCAAGGGGTTTGTCGGGGTCCAGAACAAGTATTAAGTAGGAATATTAATTGGGGTCCCAATTCCATAACAAAGACTTTGGACTATTTTTACGTTTATACATTGGACTCTCCTAACTGCGCTGGAGTTAATGTTTGGCTTGATTTCTTGACCGACAAATTGAACTGGCCTGACCAGATCATTAGCCCTTTCCTCCCATGACGACTCCGTAGGGACGTCCACTTCTGGGGTCCGAGTCCTTTCGTCCACTCCACACTTACAGACCTGACCTCTCTAGAGTGAACCATTTTATTCGACTCGATTTTTTGTTTGAACCGCGAGACTTGTTAAGAGACTCTTCCCTCGCTCCTTATGTGGAACGGAAGACTAAGGTCCTAAGAAATCCTTGGGGTATCTGTTCGGAGGACTCCAAGTGGTAGAAGGTCGGACATGAGGAACGAAAGACGGGTTCGTCGGTCCAGACGTCTAAATTGGGAAGGCGAGGTCTGCGGGCGCGAGGGAGGGGGCGCTGACCCGTACGAGTCACCGGAGGGCCCAACACGAAGGTCCCTTTGGAGGCGTGCGGGATGGGCCCCGACGAGAGCCAACGGACGAGCGGCGGGCGGCGGGCCCCGGGTAAGGTCGAACGAATCGAGGATCGCTGGGTTTAAGGCCGGGACGGGGGCGAGGCGGGCGCAGGCGTCGATCACGCCGTCGGCGCCGGCGGGACCAGGTCCGAGGCGCGACCCTGGCTGGAGCAGGTCGCGGCCCGCCTCGCGCGTCGGCCTCGCGAACCCTCTTGTCTCTACCTCTGGGCTGACGGCGAGCGGCCCTGGACGACTCGAAGACGCCGACGGCTCAAGTGCACTCATCGCCGCAGGACCCCGATGGGTGGCGCTCGCCTCTCCTCTCCGCGCTTACGGGAACTTCTCCTTGCTCCGCCGCCGCTCCTGCGCTCCGTAGCGCGCTCGACACGTCGCACACCCCGTGTCGTCCTTACGACGCCCACACCCGTCTCCCACAACCTTACTTTTCACGTATCATGGAGCCACGTCCCCGAAGCACAAGTAACTCCTGGTAGTAGACAGGGGTGTAGAACGGTGGGGTTTAATCGTGGGCCCCCTACGTCCATCCGTCCTCTCCGACAAATGTAGAACCGACCCCGCGATTAGTGGATAACTGGCTTGCGGCTTCCGAAAACTCCTCCGTACCAGACGTCTCTGGTTTTATCCTCGCCTCTGTTCGCGCCGGCCCGGCCCGCTCACCGGGCAGCCCTAGAGCCCCGGGGAACGGGGTGACGGACTCCGGGGTCCCCGTCACGTCCTGAAGCCCAACCGCTCGGCGTCTCGACCTCCCAGTGGTCGCGGGCCTTGGGCCCCTGGGCAGAATCCTCGACTGCGCGCCACGGAGGATGATGGTCCTTTGGGGAGTGAATACTCTTGTAGAGACAGGATCCGTCCATCTTAACTTGTCCGCTGACCCCTCGCTGCCGACTGTCTCGATAATTTTCGTTTTGTCAATTCACACCACCACTCGACACGGTAACACTCACGGAAAGCGGGGGCAGGGGCGGGGGGTTCACACCCACGAGGATAAGTGGCACAAAGGAGGGCTGGAGGTTCACCGCTCAGACCATTGTGTGGAATATTTATAAAGTCCTTGCTGGAGCATCCGAGCCAACGGAGTCTAGTTCAAATTACTTATACAAACAGTCGGAAATACGAGACGTGTCCGTCCATCTTCGGGGCACGGAGTCAAACGGTCTAGAGTAGGGAAAGGATATGGTTGATCCTTTTTCTATGACGGTTGGGGGGCCACTCGAAATCTAACCATGGCATTTAAACTCAGACAGCAAGCCTCTCTGGTCAGAACCCGTCTATAGGTTCGCAACAAGACGTAGAGACGTCACACGCACAACTCGGACCTCGAACTGTTTGGCCTCGAAGGTTATACCACCTTTCGTCCATTATACGAATACAACCTTATTTGCAGAATTAAGTAATAGTAGAATTCTGTGGTTCATCAATATGTCTTAATCAGTAAGAGAGGGATCTTCAACTTAGACTCTAGATCAACTTTAAAACTCCTTCCGTTTTAAACATAGGAAGATGTTGACCCTCCGCAAATAGAGAGGATTTAAGAAGGTACCCTTATTCTTTACTTCCAGAAAAAGTATTAGTGACAGTTCTTATTACTTTCTTGTGTCATTACATCCTTTGAAAGTCCTAACCTTGTTCGACATCCCGTAGAAAGGAATGTGAAACCCAATATTGAAGGTGATATTGTGTGTGTAGTAATTACGAGATGTCACCATGAGGAAACGACTTCTTTGGACGAAAAAGGAGGGAATCACTCTGAGAACCATATAGAGATTTGTTGAACACTCCTTAAGGAGACAACTGGTTCTAAAGTTCGGAGATTCTAAATGTAATACGACTTTCTCTGTTCAGAGAAGAGAACATTCTGGTACGTGTAACTTCGACTTGTTAAACCACATGTCTATAAAAAGTAAATCTCTTCTGAAAAGATCGTTTCTGGGTGACGTCAATGTAGTGTCCGAGGTGGAGGCGGAGGGTCCGACGAAGAGGGGTCGGACAATCACTCCTGTCATACAGAGTGACACGAACTACTTCTTTTCCTTAGGGCCTTACTTTCTGTATATAAAGAGTATGACACAAAAGTTTTAATTTTAAAGTTTTTTTAAAAACAATGATTATGTATTTACATTCCTGAATTAAGTCTTTATAACTATTACTGAGTTATAGTCGAAAGTTTCTTTAGACCCCGTTGTAATGTTATAAGAGACAGGACTTTAATAACTATCTACTATAATCTTCCCTTAAGATACTTTAATTATTTTATTCATTTTTAAAACATATTCTTTGTCGTAAAGGATTTCATACAATGACTGAACGAGTCTTTCATTGGGTCATAGTAATTGTCTGTATTTTATACCGGTCAACTCTTCAAACGTCTCGAGTCTATGTTCGGAGGTCCACGAGATTTCTTCGTAAGAAACTCAGGACACTCTTAAAAATTTCTCAGTGACCATTTCGAGAGTCTAAATCGTTTATTTTTATATTCGACGAGTACTCAATTTAAACTTAAAGTCTATTTGTTACTTATTAACAAAAATCATGTTCATATAGGGTAGGTGTTAAACTCCATACGAATATGATTTTTAACAAAATAAACAACAAGTAAACTTTAAGTCAAAACTGACTCGACGGACATAAAATAGACCGTTGAGATATGAGTGACCTTTACAAAGCCAGGAGAAAAACCCCAGTACACAAAACTTTTTACTTTCACCTCGTCTTTAGTATACGAAAACATGTCTGTTAGACCCTTTTCAGGTCAATACCAAGTCCCGACAACTTTTATTGAGTACGAAGTTTCACTCTACGTATGTGTAAGACTAAGTGGAACAACATGTCGTCTTTGATTGTGTTGTAACATTTCGTTAATATAAGGTTAATTTTTTAAAAAAATTATGAAAATTTTTGACTTGCTAACTTATGAAAATTTAGCAAGTTGTGTAGAGACGAACGATCTAAATCACTCTCCACGGTTTTCTATGTTTCTACTCTTTCCCTTCACCTCCATCTCTTTCTCGAGACATAGTATTCTATACTCTGAAGGTCCCAGGTGAGTTCCTCGGATCCTTTCGGTGACTTAAGACGAATCGCCGAGATCAGTTTTTACTACTCGTCAAACTGTCCAGACTGGAACTTACTCTCTCTAGAATGGGACCCTCCGTTCCTTATTTCTTTAAGTACGGAAATATGGATTACCTCACCTCGATCTCCAACTGCGGAGTCAGTCTCCTGTTTCTTCGGACGACTCTTGCTCCTTTTACTTTTCTCTTGCGATTTACTGTAATGCATCAGCCACTACCCTTACCTTTTCCCTCGACTTTTCCCTGTTCAGGTTCCTAACCATTTGCCATGAACCCACTAACGTAGAGTGACGTAATTTTTTTTATCAAGTAAACGGAAAACTGATTATGAATTTCCCGAAGAAGTGTCAAGACGATTGAAGGACCAAAGGAGTCCAATTTTTTTTTAGTAGTAGTTTGTTTATACCACATATCGTAAAATTTCAAAACAATAAAAATACATTTTCTACTATAAATTTAAACTATAAACACTACGACTAGTTATAAACCAACGAAAGCACGTTTAAGGACTTTATTCGTCTACAAAACCGAAAGCGTTCAGATAACGAAGTTTATCCTTTTCTATGATTTAACGTTAGTAAAAGACTAAATCAGGTCGATAGAAAATTCCTTCGTCTAAGACTATTACCTTTTTTACATCTAAAATGTCTTTATCTTGATATACTTTTACCGATATACGAATATCATGATCTCTTATGGATGAGTTTATAAAGTTCACATTAATTAAGGTTTTTGTGTGACGAATATATACACAGAAACTTCTGGGTCACCCATGAAAGTGATAACTAGTAATATCCTTAAAAGGTCCCTTCAATTTTAGTTTGGTGATACCAGGTTCATCTCTTGTCTTTTAGAGGAAAAAGACTTCCAAGGACAAACGGTCAGAGTTCGTTTACTACTATCTCACGGTAAGATCTAACGTGCAGACAGTTGTCTATATCAATAGAGATCCCTGGTAGAAGTCTTTTCGAAGTATACTAACTTATAGGTACGTCACGACACGATACGAACCATCGAGTCAGCACAGGTTGATAAACCCTGGGGTACCTGACGTCGGACGGTCCGAGGAGACAGGTACCCCTAAGAGGTCCATTCTTACGACCTCACCCAACGGTACGGGAGGAGGTCCCCTAGAAGGGTCCGGTCCCTAGTTCGGGTCCAGAGGACGTAACGTTCGTCTAAGAAATGGCAGACTCGGTGGTCTGGGTCCTTACGATCTCACCTATCAGACGGGGAAGAAGTCCCCTAGAAGGACTGGGTCCTTAGATTGGCCCCAGAGGACGTAACGTCCGCCTACGAAATGATCGACTCGATGGTCCCTTCGGGACTCATAGGTATCCATACCAATTTAAAGATGAAATATAATGTCATTTAGTCGTATATTTTATCTTTGAAATTTAATGTCATTCAAAAAATTTAGTGTTTTAATGAGATACGATTTTACGTATCACTTCGTCAATTAAGTCCAAAAAGAATAGTTTACTAATAAGGAATTTTTATCTTGTCTTTTGTGAGATAAAGTTCATAAATATAACAAGGAGAAACATCACAGACCGTTTGTATAGGACGGAATATTAAGACTATCACGTACTCTTTTTCTTACTAGTTTCTGTATAACTTCAACGGTTTTAGAGTTTCGTTAATCTGATGTCAAAGATAAAAGTCGTCCCAAAGTGAATAATTTCACTATACTGAATAATTTCTTTCGGAATGAAGTCACTAGAGATTTCTGTCGAATACGCTTGACAGTGGGTCTTTCTCGAAATTGACTTTAACACACGAGTCAAGTGTAAGATTCAGAAGTCATTTATCAGACTTAAATCTCTTAGACTTCTGTCATACAAAAACGTAGGGTCCTTGAAAATCGGGAGGTCAAGTAAATACGACTGGTACTCGTTCAGAATAAATTGAAGTCAAAGACACGACTTTTTACTTTCTATATGTGTAAAGTTTTCTCTTATAACACAGTTGAGGTTAGTAGAAACAGATATTTTATTTGTAATTGACACAAGATTCCCTATTTATTGAAGTTAGAGTTACATTAATTTATTAAAGATATAACAGACACATGTTAGACATTACAAAAACTACGGTAGTCTTATTAAGTCTTAAACGATACAAACTAGAAAACGAAAAAAAACTATATTTAACTCTACTAACACCATTTACAAATTCCTCTCGAGTAATTCGGGGGAATTTTAGACGAAGTTTATTCGATTACTGATGTATAAGTTTTAGAAATGTATTGAAAATTTACGTCAAAGGTAAAATTAATAACCCTAACCCTGAAACAATTAATCTTACACACCATATTCCAGAATAAAGTCGACTATATTGAGAGTCAGGAAAAAAGGGAACATATGAATTTCGACGGTATACAAATCTTCGAAAGTAAGTACTATTTTGAGTATTGAATAAACATGGTACCGACGAAAAACCAAATCCTTTACAGTAGTTACTATTGTATTTGAGACAAGGGATAAAAATGTAATGTAATATTTATAAAATTCACATTTAGTCAGAGACCGTACTTAATTGATATGTTCATATAAAGAAGGAAAACGAAGTCTTCTTCTTAGTTCTACGACATGGGAAGTCATAAACTTTCGGTCTAAAAGACTTCTAAGACATAAGATCATCTCGTCAATGTAAAATTAAAGTCTAAAAGACACCAGAATCTTAGGTGAATCTAATCGTTTTTAGAATTTTGTCAACAAAAATTAACTCTTCAAAATAGTGTATAAGAAATTTTACCATTTGTAAATAGTTTCGATAAAATTAATTATGTATAATACGTGTAGTAATTAGTATTGTCAACATTTATATATAAGTGGGTTGTATCCTGGTGGATTTATGTATTGAATTTTGAAACTTTCGAATGTAATTATATAGACCGTATCTTTAAACTAAAGTATAAGACAGAGTACCTACTAGACATACATCGGGTTATACACTTGATCATGTACTTTTAGTTCTATATTTTGTCTTCCTAACCTAATATCAAAAACTACAAAACATAGTTCATAAAGAAGATAATAAGGAAATTTAACATCTATTGGATCTTATAAATTTTATCTCGGTCTGAGTAGTTTAAAAATGTAGACGTGGTTGGAAGACCTTATGTAGACAGTTGATCTGAGAACTCATTAGAAACATCTACTTTACTTTTTTACTCTAGACCCTACTCTAGATTATCGACCTAAGTAGTCGACATTGGTTTCTTACAAAGATTCACACTTTCGGTGTATCTTCGAACAAAGAAAACCGGACGAAGTCTAGAGAAGGGAACTGGAACTATAAAGATGTTAAAATAGTTACTGAGTCTATATGAACCCGAAGGGTCCACCGAGTTACCACTTCTTGAGGGGACGATTACGTCCTCTACGACCTTTCTACAGACGATTTAGGGACCCAGTCCTTCTAGGAGACTTCCTCCTTTACCGTTCGGTGAGGTCATAAGAACGACCCTTTTAGGGTACCTGTCTCCTCGGACCGTCCGATGTCAGGTACCCAAACGTTTCTCAGTCTGCGTTGACTCACTGACTCGTGTATGTGTGTCTCTATCTGATATGTATATAGTCCACACAACTATTACGTTTGGAGGGTCTTGATCACTTAAACTTACTGTTAGTCCCAATGTGAATTATAGGGAATCGAGTCTCGTTCTCGACTTTGTTTTAATGCACGTCTTTCTCAACCAAAGTAAATCAAAGATTTTAATCAACGGATTCCAGTCCCTCACCTTCAGGAAGAAATTGTTGTCAAACTCAACATTTTCAATCAAGTGAACTCATAATTGGTTGTCATGGCTTCTTTAATTATGAAACAAACCAACGTAAGTATCTCAGGTATACCTTTTCTATTTTTTGTCTGTGATACTTACGTGACATGACTTTCACTACGTAAAACCCGGTAGATAGTCCTTTATTTCCTTCCCTTACGGACTGAGAACACTCGGACCCATCCTACAACCGAGTATACTGGAATTTTCGTGGAGGATTTAGACTAATACGTAAAATGTAACTCAAGAATCCGTGAATATATACTTAGACGGTTATATTACCTTCATTTCCACAGACATAATCTGACCCGAGATACAACAGTAAAATTCGTAATAAAAACAGATGCATTGGAGATTTGGGTCAAGAGGTCGGGAAGACCTCTAAGACGTCTAATGGAAGTTTAAGGAAAGGACGAATTCCGTCTCGATCAAAGGTAAGGAACACTATTATTTTTTGGGATTGACCATGTTCCGTTTGTTCAGGTATGAATGTAACCGTAGAATCAGTCAGTGACCCTGGATGACTCATGTTTCATGAGACTTTCCGAGTTTTCCTTTATAACTAAGTAAAAGACTCATAAAGACATCGTTCCGTAGAACGAACCGTAAAAACATCCTCTCCGTTCGTTTTGACCATAATCACGATACTCCTGTTCATCCTCTTCCATCCCTACGGTGACAGTCTGAAACTATTTCCGTCTATAAGAAACTTAAAGACTGAGAGTTCTAACTAAATCACATCCCTACTTTCCAACCCCACTCTTTCGTACGAAACCCCCCTTTTATATACAAAGTAGTTAAGATTCTCAGTTTAACAAAAGAAGTAGAATTGTAAATACTTTAATCTTTTTAATCTTTTGTTCACACGGTACAAAATTAACGGTAGAAAAAGAGGAGTTGGGTAGATTGTATAAAGTGGTTTAGATTCTACAGTAACTTATATATGACGATGTAAAAATGATAATTCTTTTTTCCGAGACATTCATTAATGATTTTTTACTACTATGCATTGTCGTATGACCCCCGAGATCTCATCTAAATTTCTCTTGAATTCTATTAATCCAGTAATGGTAGAAAGATTTGACTCTGCTGGGTCTCCTTACCATGCCCCTCCCTCCTCCCTCCCCCCAAGTCCTACCCCTGTACACATATGGACACCACCTAAGTACAACTACATACCGTTTGGGTTATGTTATAACATTTCATTAATTGGAGGTTAATTTTATTTATTTAAATATAATTTTTTTATTTTTCATTTATTTTTCGTAAGTAAAAATTTATGTTTTGTTTTTCTATTAATCCGGTTAGTACCTTTACAATACTCAATTTGTGGTTTAAGGTAAAATAACAAGATCATCAGAGGGTTTCGACAATTTCTTGTCATCTAAATACAATATTTGTTTAAGTCCGCGATTAGTAAAATCGAAACAAACTGATATTTTATACGGACTAAGCGTCAAACACTAACGTGTAAATAAAAACTACTGAAAAGATAAACATGTCTTCAGTTGTTTTATTGTTTTACCTAGGATCATAAGTTGTTAATAGTTAAGTACTAGTTACGACAAGCTCAAAATCGGGGATGACAGATAGGTGGGTTAAAATAAAACCTCGTTTATATTCTGTAGTATGGTATGGTAAACATTTATAAAGTCACATATAGAGATTTTGTGTATGAGTTTTATAACAAAGATGAAAGGAGTTTTATTTTAAATATCAAACATCGTGGAAAAATTTATTTAACATACAAATAAAATTAATCCAAAATTCGATGGAAAACCCCCTCCAAAAATTTTTCTTTTGGTATACTTCTTATGAAGTCACAGGTGACTAAAGAAAAATTCTGTAAATATACTACGATCATCCAGTATAGTATTAGGACGTCATTATAGATAGAACTAAAAGGTGAAACATTGAAAGAAAACTTATACAAGAGATCAACTTCTAAACAAATTTCTTATATGACGACAAGAACGGTAAAGGTTTCGTTGGAAGTCTTTACAGTATAGATAAGACAATAATAAAAACCGGGGTTCTCCTCCTAAGGATCAATAATATAGTTTACTGAACTTGACACAGTTGTAAACAGTCGAGTTTGAGAAGGTGAAAGGGTAATTTATAAAAGTTATGTAAAATTAAACACAGTCTAAGTTGTTTGTTGGATGTCACACACTAGACCACCGCATGATAAGATTTCATTGAACCAGAAAAAATTAGGTAGATGAACTACATTCGTTGACTGATCAAGGAACTTAGAATCAAAGAAGAAAAAACAAAAAAATTTCACACCCAAGTGTCCCAAATTCCGGTAACCTGGAGTCCTCCGACCTTTATGGTGGGATACATACGGTGTAAAAAAATTTTTTTCGAAAACAGAAATTAGTTTCATTATGTATAGTAAATTTTGTAGCGTATTAATATGTCATAATATTACATTTTATCTGGATAACGGGTCAGGAAGAAGTAAGGTGTCCACAAAGAGTTCATATGAGTGAAATTAAGAAAATCGAATAAGAAGACAACATAAGGTGGAATGAAAATTTATTATACGATTATAACGATAAAGAGTTATAAATTTTTCTAGTATAGATGACTAAAAGATGATACCTTCACTTCTAAATTGAAATTATGGATTGTAGAAAGGGACTATATGTAAGAAAAGAGAAAGGAGTCAAGAGGGTAATAGAGACAAAAAGGGATTCTCTCAAAGTGTACATAGAACCAAACCTACCAAAAGACTTCCCATTTAGACTCCTGATCATTAGACGGACGGTGACAAGACCCTCGACTTACCCTCTTCTTCCGACCTATTTAGAGTGGAAATAGTACATCTGAAAGTAAATTGAAGGATTATAAGTCGTATCTCGAGTCGGAGTAAAGAACAAAGATCTTCGAGTCTTGGATAAATCGAGTAGGGGAAGTTCTCAATTAGAGAAGACTACCTTACCTCTTCCCAATACGGATAAGAGAAATCCACCCCTCCTCTAGATCTGGGATTGAATAGGAGTACTTTTGAAAGTTAGTTTAACACAACTAAGTAAGACGTAAGGGTAAAAATCTCCTCAAACCGTGGGGATTGAGGACTTGTACTGACTCTAAGACATGAGACTTAATATAACGGAAACCCAATGAAGGGAGTGACATCTAAATCAGTCCATCCACTTCATTTAATGGTAAACGAATAGAAAGTCGAAGGTCTAAGACGACTGTAGAGTAAACATGAGGATAACGGGAATCGGAACACCTAAATACGAAAAACCAAAGAAATACAATCAACCTAAGTCAAGTCAGAGAGTCAGCACAGACTGAGGAACACTGGGACACCTGACGTCGTGCGGTCCGAAGGGACAGGTAGTGATTGAACCCTTCGAATGAGTTTGAGTACAGGCAACTCAGCCACTAGGTTGGTAGAGTAGGAGACAGTAAGGGAAGAGGACGGAAGTTAGAAAGGGTCGCAGTCCCAGAAAAGTCTATTCAGTCGAGAAGTGTAGTCCACCGGTGTCATAATCTCAAAGTCGAAGTCGTAGTCAGGAAGGTTACTTATAAGTCCTGACTAAAGGAAATCCTGACTGACCAAACTGGAGGAACGTCAGGTCCCCTGAGAGTTCTCAGAAGAGGTCGTGGTGTCAAGTTTTTGTAGTTAAGAAGTCACGAGTCGAACGAAATATCAGGTTGAGCGTGTAGTTATGTACTGATGACCTTTTTGGTATCGAAACTGATGTACTTGGAAACAGCCGTCTCATTACAGAGACGAAAAATTATACGACAGATCCAACCATAATCAACCTAATACACAACCTAATGTACACAAAATAAACAGTACAAATCTACCTTCAGATATTTGTACAAATCTACCGTTCTTATGTGTCTTGATATGTTTTTACTAGAATTACTGGGTCTATTGGTGTTACCACACTAGTGAGTGGACTTCGGTCTGTAGGACTTTACACTTCAGTTTACCCGGAATCCTTCGTAGTGATGTCTGTTTTGATCATCTCCACTACCTAAAGGTCGACTCGATAAAGTTTAGGATTTTCTACTACGACACTTTCACGACGTGAGTTATACGGTCGTTTAAACCTTTTGAGTCGTCACTGGTGTCCTGACCTTTTCCAGTCAAAAGTAAGACTAGGGCTTCTTCCCGTTACGGTTTCTTACAAGTTTGATGGTGTGTTAACGTGTGTAGAGTGTGTGATCGTTTCATTACGAGTTTTAAGAGGTTCGGTCCTAAGTTGTCATACACTCGGCACTTGAAGGTCTACAAGTTCGACCTAAATCTTTTACGTCTCCTTGGTCTCTAGATTAACGGTCGTAGGCAACCCACTATCTCTTTCGTTCTTTTAAGGTCTTTTCGTAGATGAAGACGAAATAACTAATACGGTTTCGGAAACTGACACACCTAGTGTTGTTTGACCTTTTAAGAACTTCTCTACCCTGATGGTATACTGGAATGGACGGAGGACGCTTTAGACATACATCCAGTTCTTCGTTGTCAATCTTGACCTGTACCTTGTTGTCTGACCAAGGTCTAACCGTTTCCTCATGCAGTCCCCACATATAACAGTGAGACGAATAAATTGAAAATACGTTTCATGTAGTACGCTTTACGGTCTGACCCACTTCGAGTTCGACCTCAGTTCTAACGACCCTCTTTATAGTTATTGAATCCTGTACGTTAACTATGGTGGGATCACCGTCTTTCGTTTCTCCTTGATCTTAGAGAACTGTTTTCACTTTCTCCTCTCACTTTTTCGAGTCTCTAAGATATAACTGCAGTCTTTCCCGTCATTTAGGGAATACACTCTAGACGATCTAAAACGTAACGAAGACCCGTCTGACAAAATGAATAAAACTCAGAGATCACTTGTATTATTCACGTGTTACTACAAATAACTGATCTTAATTCTTGACTCCAGAGAAAGATGGTTAACCGACAGACAGGAACCTATTTAGTAAATAACTTAAACAAACTCCGGTGTGTTCCAGTGAATCCTTTCCATATCGTCTTCTTATCCTTGTAACCCCTTGTGGATATGAATTTCCCGTCCGTCTCCTTCTCACACTCTATCTGTCTTTTAGTCCTCTTGTACCTTTGTACCTTCGGTTTTCGTCTGGAAAGTTCGTCATCGTAGTGTACTTTAGTATAGTTTACTTCTATTCTTTTATCTCGAACCTAATCTGGTACGAGACGGAAGTTGTTTTGTAAATATATGAGTGAGTCAGATACATATCTATTTACAAATAGTAAGGACTCTACAAATAGCAGTCTCACTAGAAACATCATATTCCTTCATCAGAACTTGGGACACATATCAACTCTTACACTTACCTTACTGACACTATTGATACTGTCCCCTTCCCTCAGTCTCGAGTCTCTCTGATACGTCATATCTCAACTCTCCGACAAAAACTCCGATTCTTCCTGCACTCAATTAGTATACACTAGTGGGATATTGTATAATATCTGAATTAATTGGACTAAATGGACCTCTTCCTTTACCGTTGGGTGAAGTCATAAGAACGGATCTCTTAGGGTACCTGTCTCCTCGGACCACCCGATGTCAGGTACCCCAGTGTTTCTCAATCTGTACTGAATCACTGATTTGTTGTTGGACCAAATTGGACTTATTTTTATAAACTCAGTCTCTTATACAAAATACAAAGTAGTATGACGTCTACCACTAACATCGGTACTTTAATTTTCTACGAATGAGGAACATTCCTTTCAATACTGGTTGGATCTGTCGTATAATTTTTCGTCTCTATAATGAAACCGTTGTTTCCAGACAGAGCAGTTCCGATACCAAAAAGGTCATCAGTACATACCTACACTCTCAACCTGATATTTCTTTCGACTCGTGGTTTCTTAACTACAAAAACTTGACACCACAACCTTTTCTGAGAACTCTCAGGGAACCTGACGTTCCTCTAGGTTGGTCAGGTAGGATTCCCTCTAGTCAGGACCCACAAGTAACCTTCCTGACTACAACTTCGACGTTGAGGTCATGAAACCGGTGGAGTACGCTTCTCGACTGAGTAAACTTTTCTGAGACTACGACCCTTTCTAACTCCCGTCCTCCTCTTCCCCTGCTGTGTCCTACTCTACCAACCTACCGTAGTGGTTGAGTTACCTGTACCCAAACCCACCTGAGACCCTCGACCACTACCTGTCCCTCCGGACCGTACGACGCCAAGTACCCCAGCGTTTCTCAGCCTGTGCTGACTCGTTGACTTGACTTGACTTCGAAGTAGTTCAATTTCAGTCGTCCGACCGTATATTTTATGAACTCTTCAGATAGTTCCGATGATAAAACGATCTCACGACACGTTTGTTTTTCATTTAAGTTTAAAAGAGACGTGAATCCGGTACGGGTCGGTGAAGTCTTTACGACAAAACCGATGTTTCCTCATCTAATTGAGTCGTGGTGAATACCTTTTTGTTAGGTTTCCCGAAAAGAGTGGTCGTCACAGAGTCTCATAGCATGTAACGTATGGTTAATACTAAACAAGGGCAGAAAATATATCTAAAAGATCAATTGTCATTAATCATATAATTGTCCATACGGAGGAAATTTTGTTTCGATCTAAATTTTTTATTTCATTAAGAAAAACGAAAGATATCCTTTCTAAATCTCTTCAATAAATTATTCGTGGGTCACTCGTCCCTGAATTTATGGTAAACGTTTTACGAAAGTAGATGGTGGGTTTCGGTAAAAACCACAAAGAAGAAATCCCCGTCTATTAATCTTGATTAACGATAAAAACAAAGGACAAACCTCTTGTTTATTAATTCTGATTAATGATAGAAGGAAGGGTAGTGAACAGGATGTGTTGGTCGTTCAGTCAAACTAAGATGAAAACTTAATAAAAAATGAAGAAAATTTTTTTAAAAAAATAATAATAAAAAGAATGAAATGTTATAACATAACCAAAACGGTATGTAGTTGTACTTAGATGGTGCCCACATGTGCACAAGGGGTAGGACCTGGGGCGGAGGGTGGAGGGAGGGACATGGTAGGGAGACCCAGTAGGGTCACGTGGTCGGGGTTCGTAGGACATAGGAAGTAGCTTGGACCTGACCACTAAGCAAAGAATATACTATAATATGTACAAAGTTACGATAAGAGGGTTTAGTAGGGTGGGAGAGGGAGAGGGTGACAAACGAAGAGAAATAGTGGTAGAAACCACACGGTCAAGTCCAGTGTTGGACGGTCTTAAATAGATTTGTCAGAGGATTCACCAAGAACTGTTTTACTCGAAAATGATGTCCCCTCCTATATTATTCTTACTATGTTGTAATTATTATTATGATCTTTACTCATCGTTGAGTAACTAATGTATAATGTAAATTGTTACGATACGAAGTCAACTAAGTGAAGAATCTCGTTGGGAAGATTTCCATCAACACTAAAGAGAGGGGTAAATTGACTTGGGGTCTCACTAATTCGTTGAACAGATTTCGGTAAACCGATAACCACTTTGAGTCTGTACTTAAGACAGAGGTTTTGAACACGAGAATTGGTGGTACGTATAAGAGACGGTATAAACTGTTTAAAGGGAATTTATCATTCCTAGGAAATATCATAATTCGATTCAACGGAATGGGTCTTTCCTGAAGGGGACACCGAGTCACCATTTCTTAGGTGGACGTCAAGTCGTCGACGTCCTCTAAGTCCAAGTTAGGAACCTCCTCCCGTGCCGTTGGGTGAGGTCATAAGAACGGGCCCTTCCAGTAACCTGTCTCCTTGAACCACCTAATGTCAGGTAACCCAGTGTTACCTGTGTTGACTTCGTTGTGTTAAATCGTGTGTACGTGTACAATGGGTCTTATCATGACCGTGTGTTTATAAGTTCTTCAAAAACAAAACAAAATTATCTTTCTGAGTCCTTGGTGATACGTGTCCAGTACTTCGACTTCATAATACTATGAAGTAAATAGGACGTACCAATACTTACTCAAAAAAAAAAAATCCATTTGGTCAAAAGATCGATTGACTTTAATTTGGTGATTCATATTAAAAATTAAATTTAAATAAATAAAATTAACCTCCGATTAATGAAATGTTATAACATAACCAAAACGGTATGTAGTTGTACTTAGGTGGTACCCACATGTGCACAACGGGTAGGACTTGGGGTTTAAAAATATTTTTAGAAAGACTTTACATGAGGTAATGAAATAACGGAATCAGGATACTGTTAGGATTAAATTATAATAGGACTATTGTTTTTCATAACAATCCTTGTGTTTACAACGTATACGATAAATAAATAGTAAAGGAAACTCGACATCAAAATTAATGGTAAATGTACGACTCCTTTGGGTTTAGAAACATATGTTGATTCTAAAGAGAGGACTGAAAAGAGAGGACTGTACATATAGATGTTAGGAAGAACTCGGACTTTTAAGTTTTACTTGGATTATAGGAGTCTATGTGGGTCTGTAGGTTTAGAAGAAAGGTTTTAAGTTACAGAATGACCTTTTAAGGTGACAGATGCATCAACGATCGGTATTTGTACCCGTATTACAAACTGAGGAGGAAAAAGAAGTGACGACGACGATTCAGGGAAGTCAGTACAGACTGAGACACGCTGGGGTATCTGCCGTCGGGTGGTCCGAGGTGGTAGGGACCCTAAGAGGTCCGTTCTTGTGAGTTAGTCAGTCAATTGTTTTCAGGATAACTAAAATGGAAGATTTATAGAGAGTCTAGGTAGTGTTAAACAGAGACAGAAAACGGAATAGGATGGTAATAATACAAACGGATCTACTAACATTGTTGGAATTTTTACTACGTGGATGAATATAAAGTGGTATTAGATAAAAGGTATGATGTCACTCAAATGTAGAAATTCTGATGTTGAGACTAGTACTGTGTAAGGTCAGACATTGAAAGTCATCAAGAAATGACGAGTATCCTATTCAAAGTCTCCAGAAATTATAATGTATTTCAAAAGTTACTGGACTAGGAAAGAACTGGTAGGTATAAAACGGTAGAGTCAAAAATGGACAAGAGTAACTCGTGACGACGACGACGATTCAGCGAAGTCAGCACAGGTTGGGACACGTTGGGGTATCTACCGTCGGGTGGTCCGAAGCGGTAGGGACCTTAAGAGGTCCGTTCTTGTGACCTCACCGAACGGTAAAGGAAGGGGTTACGTACCTTCACTTTTCACTTTCACTTCAACGAGTCAGCACAGACTGAGAGACGCTGGAGTACCTGACATCGGATGGTCCGAGAAGACAGGTACCCTGAGAGGTCCGTTCTCAGGACCTCACCCAACGGTAACGGAAAAGGCGAGTAACTCGTGATGTGATCCAGTATAACTTACAAAAGGGGAGGTATGTAACACATATTATATAAGAACGAAGATCCTAAAACGTACACGATAAACCCCCTTGAGGGCTTGGGATATAGATTCCATTCGTGGAGAATGTAAGTGACAGTGTCGTGGGTAAAAATGAATATTATAACACCAATTCATGGTTAAACAAAAACATAACTATGTGGTAGAAGAGAGAAGGAATTCTGACAACCCAGACCTTCTACCTTAAGTATGGAGAACAAGTGGGACATAGGAATCACGGATTGAGACACAAATCTCGTATCATCCGTGATTGTATCTCTTCCGTTACCGTGGGGTGAGATCATGAGTACGGATTTTTTAGGGTACCTGTCTCCTCGGACCATCCGACGTCAGGTACACCAGCGATTCTCAGTCTGTGCTGACTCACTGAAGTGAAACTGAAAAGTGAAAGTACGTAACCTCTTCCTTTACCGTTGGGTGAGGTCACAAGAACGGACCTCTTAGGGTCCCCGCCGTTTCGGACCACCCGACGACAGATACCCCAGCGTGTCTCAGCCTGTGCTGACTTCACTGAATCGTCGTCGTCCGTGATTGTATAACATTATTAAAAAATTTTATCGAAATCTAAGTGTCTTCGTAATGTTTCTATGATATCTCAAAGGGACATGAACACGGGTCAAAGGAGACAACAATTAACACACACACACACACACACACACACACACGTATACACGAGTTAACACAGGTTGAGAAACACTGGGGTACCTGACATCCGACGATACGAGGAAACGGGTACCTTAAAAAGTCCGTTCTTAAGGTCTCGTCCAACGGTAAAGGAAGAGGTCTCCTAGAAGGACTGGGTCCCTAGATTGGGTGTAGAGAACGTAGAAGAAGTAACCGTCCGTCTAAGAAAGGGTCGACTCGGTAATGAGTCGGTGTTTTTCCTTGTTTAGACCCGGTAAAAATCACTCCACTTACCTGGATCTCAGACAGTATGTCTGATTTCATTCAGTCTTTTTCTATTTATAGTATATTATAGTATATAATTGTATATACACACTTTAGATCCTTTTTCCCATCTCTACTTGGATAAACGTTCCCTCCTTATCTCTGCGTCTACATCTCTTACCTCCACACCTTTGCCCTCCCACCTTGTTTAACCCTCCTCATCGTGACTGTCTGCATGTGAGGTACACATTTGTCTATCGCCCCCTCCGACGACATATCGTGTCCCTCGAGTCAAACCACGTGACACTACTGGATCTCCCCACTCTACCCCCGTCATGTTCCCCCTCCCCTACATACACACGTGTATCGACTAAGTGAAACAACATATTTTGTTTCTTTGATTTTGTTGTAACACTTCGTTAGTATGAGATTAAAAAATTTTAGAATATAATTATACAATGTAAACAGTGTTGATTACCTGTCTATGACTAGGGACAATTGATTTTAGAGACGAATAAGTCTAAAGGGATCAAAATTGAATTACAGGAAAAAGACAGGATCCTAGACTAGGAACTATGGTGTAACATAAATTATTAGTATTGAGGTATCCGTAGAGAACTGACTCTGTCGAGGAGACTGAAAGGAACAAAAACTAGAACTCTCAAAACTCGTTATGACCAATAAAAGACCATATAGGGAGTAATTCATAAACAGACTACAAAAATAGTACTAATTAGACCCAAATTTCCTCCTTTTGGTGTCTCCATTTAACGACAATAAAAAGAAAAAAATTTCCTAAATTAAAAACAGGGAGGTTTAGACTTTATATGACTACGAGGTTCTTTCACGTTTCAAAATAGTCAAAACAGTTTCTATTTGTAGTGACCAATTGTCGAAAGTATATAAGTGTCTGGAGTAGAAGTTATGATACTGTATGAAAGACTGCTAGTGTGACGGAACTAAAATATAGGAACATCAAAGGATAAGTGGGTCGTAGGGTTTGTGACTCAGAGTGTAAGTCTCTGTAGTTCCGGAAGGATTCGGGTTGGGATAAGGTTTGTGTATAAAATTCATGGATCGGCTTCGAAACATGTATCGAGTGTCTAGAGTCGACAAGTTGGGGGTGTTGAAGACGTAGGATTGAGGTGTCCCATAACTGGTGTTCAGTGTTCAGGTACCTCTTTCAGGATGCAGTACATAGGAAAACAGACTTAGACCTGTAGATCTTCGACCTGGTTTTGAGAATCCTAAGGAACTTCCATCGGTCTGTTCCAGTCATACAGTGAGACCTGACTCGTCTGGTCGTGGACTCTCTTCCCTACTGGTAGAGGGAACACCCAGGTCGTTTAAACACCAAAACCCGACGTAAAGAATTTCACGCTAAAGTAATGTAATATAGTTCCCATATATGACAGTTGTACTTAATAGTGACATTATAATTAGAAATAGTAGACGGGTTCAATTATAAACAGTCGAAAGAGTTAACATTTCAATGAATGAAGAGGTGAAAGGTATAACATGAGTCCTTCAGTGATGTCCGTATGGAGTCTCTAAAACGCCCGGACAAACATTTGGTTACGTTAATTCATTTAACATTCTTAAAAAACCAAACGGTCATTTATATGTGTAATACAAATTTGATATGACATCAGATAATTCACATGTTACCGTAATACAGATTTTTTACATGTACGGAATAGTAATTATATAAATAACGATTTTTACGACCGATAGTAGACTCGGAAGACATTCAGTATTAGAAAAAAGACCACCTGACAGAATGGAACTACAACTACCGACGGTTGACTAGTGCCACCACCAATGATTTCTACTGCCATAGTTAAAGAATTCTGTTGTCGTTTCAAACCACTTAGTTAACTGAGAGAGTACTTGTTAAAGAGACATCACAAACTACCGTAAAATGGGTGTCTTCTTGAAGAAAGTTTTAACTTCAGTTAGAGAGGTTGGGACGAAGACGAAATAGTTGATTCAAATACATTATTAGATTTAGGTAACAACAGTAAAGTTATTAGAAGCGTCGTAGAAGTGGTCCTCAACTAAGGAAGGGTTCTTTGGTGAAAGAAACGTTGAAGAGTGGACCAGTTCAAAATACTCTAACGTCGTTAAGTCAGTATCGGAGTCTGAGGTGAAGATTAAGATCAAGAGAATGACAAGGGTGGTATAAACGTCAATGAAGAAGGTGACCTTAGAAGTCGGGGAGTTTCAGTAGGTACTTTCAACCTTAGTTTAAGAAGGTTTTGGGACAAGTAGCACTTACAAGAATCATTGTAGACCTTACCACTTAGGAAAGGTTTTTTAAAAGTTAACTGAAACGGGTCTAGGTAATCTCCTTAGTCGTAGATACCTCCGATATCACAATGATTGTATAAAGAATCTATAATTCTGAATTTTCAACCTCACGGAGGAACTGGGTACCCGATGTCCTACCTACAACACAATCGTTCGTACTCTTGTCATATCTAGAGTAACATATAGAGGTAGTCACGAGCACCCACTGGTCCACATAACTCATCATTATATAAATTTCCTTAGGAAAAAAGATCGTTTTCAAGGGTTGTCACCTGAATTTTGTCAGTCATTTGGTACAACATTCCTCTACACGATAGTAGGTCCGAAACAACAGGGTGAATATCTCTTGTCCTTATCATCTAGATCGGCTTAAGTATTCCTGGGATCCTAAAAGACTTACTATGTACTCGTAATTGAATTTCCAGTGGTCGACGTAACCGGGAATTGTTCTCTCAGTCGGACAGAAAACTTTAAAACTTCAGTCCGTTATTGAAGAGAAGTAAAGACTTTCAGGATCTACCGTAGAAGGTTATCTTCTGACAAGACAGATGTAACTTTTTGACGAAGTACTTCGGTGTAAGTACTCAATGGAATTCGAGGTATGAAAATTTTCTGTGTTTTCATATTTCTTGTCATATGTCAGGGTGGTGAGTTTTACTTGTGTAAATGGTAAATAAAACGAAAAATTATTTATTTTATAAAATTTTTAACCTCCGGTAATAGAGTGAGGGGTTAGGATTTTGGGAGGGAGAAGAGTCTTCGTTGGCGTTAGAATTCAACTGTGTCTTGTAAAAAAAGTACGTATTTTATAAATGTCTTTAACGACACATAATTTTATGACCGTTTTGAGGGTTGTTTGTTTTCAGATCGGTGGTCTACCGAAGTTTTCAAGATGGTCTGTAAATCTCTTCTGAATTATAGATAGGAAGAATTTGACGAGGTTTTTTAACGTCTCCTTCTTTAAGAAGACTAAATAAACTAATTGAGTGGTACTATGGTTTTGGTCTGTTTCTATAGTGTGTTTTTCTTTTAATTTCGGTCATAGTGACTACTTGTATCAAAGTTTTTCGAATTCTTTAATCGTCTAACTTAGGTTGTTATGTGATTTTCCTAGTAAATGGTATGAGTTCACCCTAAATAGAGTCCCTACGTTCATCGGTATTTAGTTAGTTACACTATATGGTATAATTGTTTAATTTCTTATTTTTAACATGATAACTCTCCCCGTTCTCTGTTCTACCACCTTAGAATTCTTTCTTTTTACCTAAGTCTGATATGATGTTTCGATGTCGGTAGTTTTGTCACACCACGACAGTCTTTTTTGTTTAGTCACCTCGTCCTACCTTTCGGGTCTTTATTTACGTGTGTGGATACCAGTTAATTAGAGACTGATTCTTCTGCAACTTCCGTCCCTTCTCTTCCCCTGTTGTCTCCTACCCTACCAACCTATCGTAGTGACTGAGTTACCTCTACTCAAACCCATTTGAGACCCTCAACCACTACATGTCCCTCCGGACCGTACGACGTCATCAAGTACCCCAACGTCCCTCAGTCTGTGTTGACTCACTGACTTGACTTGACTTGACTTTCTCCACTTTTATATACGACCTCTATTATAACAGAGAAATTATTCACCACGACCCTTTTGACCTGTTGACGTACGTTTTCTTACTTTCATCTTGTAAGAGATTATGGCATATACTTTTATTTGAGATTTACCTAATTTTAGGATTCAATTCCGGTCTATGAAATTTTGAGAATCTCCTTTTGTATCCGTTTCGCAGGGAACCGTATTTAACGTCGTTTCAGAAAAAATAGGTGGTGCATCTTATGACTTTTATTTTTGATTCGTTTACCCTGGATTAATTTAAGTTTTTGTAAACCTGTTGTTTCCATTGGTATTTACTTAACTTCTGTCGGGTGGTTTACCCTCTTTTATAAACGTTTACTTCACTGTTGTTCCCTAATTAGAGGTTTTAGATGTTTGTCGAGTACGTCGAGTTATTTTTTTGTTTGTTTATCGGGTTAGTTTTTACCCGTCTACTCGATTTATTTGTAAAGAGGTCTCTTCTGTATGTCTACCGGTTTTTGTGTACTTTTCTACAAGTTGTAACGATCAATAAGTACTTTATATTTAGTTTTTATGTTACTCCATAGTGGAGTTTGACCAGTCTTACCGGTAATAGTTTTTCAAATGTTTGTCATTTACGACCGTACTCACACCTCTTTTCCATTTAGAACAGATGTCAACTACCTTTTTATTTAACGATATCGGTGACACCTTTTGTTATACATCGTAAGAAATTTTTGATTTTCATAATGATGGTATACTGGGTCGTTAAGGTGAGGTCTCATACAAGGGTTTTCTATACTTTCGTTATTAAACATTTCTATATACGTGAGTTATAGTATCATCTAATAAATGTCAACGGTTATATACCTTCGTTGGTTTCACAGGTAGTTGTCTACTCACCCATTTTTTCCTACACCACATATATGTGTTACCTTATGATGAGTCGGTATTTTTACTTGTCTTAAAACGATAAATGTTGAACCTCCCACAATACGATTCACTTTATTCACTTATGGTATGACGCACTATAGAGAATATATACCTTGTATTTTTTATTTTGGTTGATCATTCATCTTGTTGTCTCTTTGTATAAGTCTATATCTCTTGTATGATCATCAATGGACATCCCTCTCCCTACTCCCTTCTCGTTCTCTCTTCATCCCCTAACTCTCTCTAATTATATTTGATGATACATATATTGTTCGATACTCCTATATAACATATCTTGTCCCTTATATAACTTATAAAATGTTATTCATATTTACCTTATATTGAAAATTTTTAATGCTTAGTGATACAACATGTAGACTTTGAATACATTATAACATTCAGTAAATATGAAGTTGAACTCTTCTCTGACCGAAAACAAATCCGACAAAGGTGTAAGGATCCGACAACATCAACCATTAACACAGAGATGACTTTCGGTGAACAGGTGTGTAAATCAAAGAACGGAACAGAAACAACGTTGATCACAACAAAAAGAGAGAAAGTAACTCCATTGAAGTAAGACGACAACGAGAGTCGGGGAGAGAGAAGAGATATACAAAGAAGTATAGAGTAGGGTCAAATGACGAAACATCCGTCGACGACCACAGGAAGGAACAACCCTCTTCTGGTAATGGAACTATAACACCTAAAACACTTTCACACAACATTTGACTGTACGTACTTTCTTTATATATTAAAGTGGTAAAATAAATCTCACGGGAGGTCTCTACCCCAATCCCTGTATAATAAGTAAACAAACCTCATGAACGAAAAATAGTCGAAAAAAAAAAAAAAAAAATCGAATTTTTTTTAGTGGTCAACGAAGATCAATAAAAAACTCAATACGAAGACTTTCCAACTCCGATGGTCTAAATTCTGGTAGACTATAGACCTTTAGTCTTATCAATTAAATAACCAAGAAGTAAAAATAGAAAGTATATTTATGACAAGAAGTTCTATATCCTTGTCATAGGTTTTATCTACTTTTCAAATGATAACTTCTCTAACGAGTACTTTGATTGTTAAAGAGGTCGTTCACTGAACTTTCTGTAACATATTAATATTTCACTTTCCGAAATCGAAATTAGAGGTGGGTAACTTAACGTAACGACACACCAGTCAAACCAACAATTTCAAAACCCATGTATCGTGGAATAGACGAATGATTCTAATCGTCTTCAAACCCCAAACTAAAAAGATCGGGGTAATTGTTATATAGATTAAAGAAGGGTGTCAAATGTAAATGAAACTGTTTCCGTTTAAACCTCTGTTAATGAATTCTTGTCAAACATATTGTAGACCTATTAGTTTTATCAGTGTTACTTCGTGAAGGACTCCACTCATAAATACCAAAGGACCTACTCGGGACACTTTACCTCTCTAAAGGAATTGTTAACCATATCATAAAGACAAGTCGTAAACACTAGGATATTCGTCCAGAGAAACCTAACGTACTTTATCGTAAGATAAAACCGATTCTTATTAAACCGGTATCTCAAGGAAGACGATTGAAATATACGTATGACTACGATTCTATCTTGTGAACGTTTATCTTTTAATGTTCTCTAATGTTCTCGTGAACGTTTATCCTCTAATGTTCTCTTATATCCGTGTTTTCGTACCCCGTCCATATGAACCTACGAAACACAAATATTTCGGGTTTCCAAATCCAAACTCCTTAATCATCAGTTCCTTAGTCATATTAAACATATCTTAGTAAAAGAAACTTTTTTCATTGAAATTTATATCTAAAACCAATCGGCCGGTTAGGTATGTTCGTAAAAGTTTAGAAGTAAAAACCTCTTTTTATATATAAGATTCGAAAACGAAAAGGACGGAGTCACTACGGAGACTTTAGACGTAATTAAAAACCAAGGGACTTATAAAACAGTATATCCCACGGTATATACAAACACATAAAATCTTACTAGAACAAAATAAAACTTTCGGTAAATCAACCTGTATACCAGTATTAATAAAAATTCTCATAACTGACAGTAAGTGTCAAGATATTTATTTTACGAGTCTCTTTAAAATGAAATTTAATTTTATACTGTTTTATTTCAATTAAACCAGGACTAACAATGTTTTATTTTGTGTGGAAGATGTTATGACTCAAAGAAAGGACGTTCTACCACTGGATGGATATAAAGTATAAGAGTAGGGAACAAGACCGACAAAAGAGATTCTTTTATTAATCAACCGAATAAAGAAAATCCTTTACTAAATTAAGAAAGTCATCTACGTTAAAATCTAAAAGAAAAAGGGTGACCAAAAGTAACGTAACAATAAAGACATCGTGGATTTAGTAAACACACCTTAAGTGATACAAAACCACACCGATGACCACAAATAGGTTAGAATCTTAACACTTTCGGAGAGTCTTCCAATCTTAATTTAATAAATGTATATAATCGTAAATAAAACAACATGTCTTATAAGGAGTTGGACAAATAAAATCTACACATTTTTCTATCATAAACTTTTTAGTAGCCCTGTAAATGGTAGTTTCCTAAATTGAGTATGTAAAAACCAACGATACCGTTAATTGGATAGACAAACGTGTAAGTACTTTTTAATCATTGACATTTAGAGGGAACTTACATTTACACCATAAAAAATCAACATCTTAGTATAATTGTCTCTCGAAATCATAACCAACTTCTAATCCTCAAGGAAAACATTTCCGCCCCCTCCATCACGACTTCGTACATGGTTCGGAACTTGATGACTTAAAGAAGAAGTCACAAAATAAACAAAATTTTTTGAATTCACCGGAGTGTTGGTCGGTAAATTTCTCTTTATCGTAAACAAAGATAATCAAATACAATTTAACGTATCCATATCTCTAATATAAAAATTATAATTAAACATAAACTACTAAATTTTGGCTATGTCACCTTTTAGATGGTGAGATTAAAGTGTGTCTCGTCGTGGTTCCCACTACCTTGACCGTATAGGGATAGTCACTACACAAGACTATGTTTAACAAGAGAAAATTGAACCGTGTGAACAAAATATTCGTACTGAATTGTAACTTTGACTTCGATCCTATTATTCGATGTGTAGTTCTTTCTTTACTCCTAAAAGAGTAATTAGGAACCAAAACTTTATTGTTTTCCTTTGAGTTAGTAATAAAGGAGGATCAACTAATAACGAAAACTGAAATTAAAAACAAAAATTAAGAAAAATAATTCAATATTGAACACACATAAGTAATATACAATTACAAACACCCTAAACCTCCTTATTCTCCCGTTCCTCGTTCTTAGGATGTAGTGTCCGAGATAGTCCAGTACATCTAAAGGAAGACAAGGGACACCAGGCAAGGATGTCTACGACCTGTTAAACCGTTAGAAAAGTAACCTTGGTTTCTCTTTCAATGTATTCGTATTGAACTTGTTTAGTACACAATTAAGGACTCGAGTCGTTTATATAATACGTCTTATTCCACGACTGAAAGTGACTCCTCTTAGTCGCAGTAAATTTTCGGGTGTCTCACTAAGTAGCTGAAGACTCAATGAGATCTTACTCGTCAAAGACTCCAGTACATGTCGGAGTCTTCTTTACTTCAATTAGAATTTCTTTGGTTCACACCCCTTTTTTACTTAAAATTAGGTGTAAATTCCATGTACCTTGGGTGTGAGAAGAGACACTGATGGACGATGGTAGTGCATACAATTACCACATTGATGGGTTTCGAATTCCCTTATCTTTTTGTAATGTACTCTATAATCTTTATTTACGATATCCTAATTATGTGGGTCGACTTCCCACACAAAATTTAACTGTAATCTATACCCTATAACCTATTCATGGGGTATCAGTGAGTTATAATGAAATCGGTACTAGATGTAATTTTTTGCGTCCCTTATTTTCACTCTTCTTTCACACAGATACACACTAGTCTTTCTCCCCTGTGAACTCAGACTTTATCTTGACTTCGAATCTCAAATCAAATAAATTATATAAAGTAATTAAAGTTAAGTTAACTACAAATATTATCTCTCCTGGATTGTGAATATAATTCTAGAAAAGGAAATGATCTTAAATCAATAACTCTAATATATATAAATTCTAGTGACCTTGTAATGATTAAAACTTAAAAAGATTATTTCCCCTACAATCTTCAGTGGGGTATATCTATTAACGAAGGTTGATAAAGTCGGAGTTCTAGAGTCAAAGAACCGTACCTGGAATGACGAATGAAAAGGAAGGAATCCGTCTTCTCTCCTTTTACTTTTGTAGACGGTTGGAGTTTGGAGGTACCCTCTTTGACTCTATATCTCGCCTGAACATGGGTTTAGGACCGACACTTTGTCGTCTCCCTTTTTGTTATAAAGTCATCATACTAATCATCTATATCCGAAGGTCAAGTGTTTTTATAGACATTTACCCCAAAATCTTCAGTAAGTGTGAACCAATTATAGAAGTAGGTGACTAACTTAATCATTCGTTCGCAAATCATGATGATTTTTAAGGTCATGACACGGTGTAAAATTGAAAATAAAAGAGAAGTATTGTTAACATTATTTTATCCCTAATTATGAAGTAAAATATCGTGTCCCGTTTTTCAAATCGTCTCAATTTTTGTTTGAGCACGTTTCGTGTGTCCATAACTTACGTGCGGATAGACTGAAGTTTCAAAAAAAAGAGAATTAAAAACATAGTACAATGAGGGAATTGACATATGGACAACACTCCGTAAGACCCACTATGTTTTCACTTATACTCCACCGGGGAAGGGATTTGATTGTATGGTGAACCATTGCTCTATTTCGGTGTGAATGTTTTAATTCCACGTTCTTCCTTACACTAACCACTGTACGACGTCGATAAAACACTGTCCTTATAAGTCCCTTCCGAAGTGACTCAACTACAACTTCCTTTCTCTATCTCCTACATTATCTACCTCTCCCACGATACTCGTTTCGGATTCCTTCAGACTGGTCGACGGTGTTCGTAGTACACCAGTTCCAAATAACCTCCATTTAGGACAAATCACAGTCATGTTCTATTCCACGTTTCTATTTAAACCCCCGTCAAGAACCTGTGGAAACCTTCATACCGTATTTTGTCGGGTCTTCGTACCATTATGAAAATGGTTCTTTATTATACCTGGAATTTCTTTTTTTACTTGGACTTTCACTTTCAATCAGTGAGTCAGTACAGGCTGAGAAAACACTGCGGTACCTGACATCGGGTGGTCCGAGGAGACAGGTACCTTAAGAGGTCCGTTCTTACGATCTCACTCAACCAACGGTAAAGGAAGAGGTCCCCTAGAAGGGTTGGGATCCTAACTTGGACCCAGAGGACGTAACGTCCACCTAAGAAATGACAAACTCGGTGATCCCTTCGGGAATATCTTTTTATACAGTCTGGTTTTTTTTTTTAGAAAAAGGGAACATTGTATACAGATTGAAATAGAATCTCGGTCTATAGATCAGGTAAGGAAGGTAATACTCATCGAACACGTGTCAGTGTGTCGAGTATCAAAATAACTCCGACCTAAACTTCAGTCTGAAGTCTGTGAGGATAAATTAACCCATCGTAAAGGTGACGAAAACTTCCCGACTTCCACGTCCCAGTACATCAAGAAGGTCTTAAACTGATCGGAGCGAACTCTGAAATTGACTCGAATAAAAAACCTACAAATTCGTTTCAGGACTTTTTTACCATCTAAATACCACGTAGACTTATGGAAAGAGTAACATCTGACCGTAAAAATCGGTATCAAAAGAGAAAAAAAATTCCTGCGTATGTATGTATGGTGTATACATATATGTATGTATTTATATGTATACATATTATATATATATGTAGACATACATACATATATATAATATATACCTGGGTATGTCTCCATATGTACAAATGTGTATATATAAAGTTTAATAAAACAAAGGACATAATTTTGTTTCATAGGTATGGGAACAACTTTATACAATTGGACTTATCAAAAGATCCGTCAAAGGATATCCACTAGAGTGGTCTCGAACGGTACTGTATAAAAAACTTGGACGTTATAAACAAGAGGACGGGACAGACAAAGGAAAGGGTCCAATCCCTTCAAAAGTTGAGAATACAGAAATCTATATAAGAGACAGGGAAAGAGAAAAGAGAAGGATCCTGGGTATATTACACTTACAATCATATGAACTACACCAGCGTCTCTAGAGAATTTGACCGGAGTAAACAAAAAGAAGAGACAAATCGAAGTCACTATAGGTGATGACACAAAGGTCGAGTGACTAGACAAGGACACAGAGTAGATTCGACGACGACGATTCCCGACAGTCAGCACAGACTGAGACACGCTGGGGTCTCTGCCGTCGGGTGGTCCGAGGGCAGGACCCTAAGAGGTCCGTTCTTATGACCGCACCCAACGGTAAAGGAAGAGGGCACGCACTTTCACTTCAGTGAGTCAGCACAGGTTGAGAAACGCTGGGGTACCTGACATCGGATGGTCCGAGGAGACAGGTACCCTAAAAGGTCCGTTCTCATGACCTCACCCAACGGTAACGGAAGAGGGAGTAGATTCGATGACAACTAAGAAAGATCTCGTAAAGAATAAAGTCAATAACATAAGAAGTGGAGACAAACGAAGAAGAATTATAAAAGATTTAGAATAATTTTTTAAGATTAAAGAATGAGACAAGTAGGTTAGAAGACGGTTCAAGAAACTTGTAGAAATTTCAGTACTTGAAATGGAGAAATAGTCCATCTTACAGATAGAGATGAAGTGGATCAAGAAGAAGACCCCAAAATAGAACAAGGAACCCTTCTATAAAGAGACAGTAGAGCAAAACGGACTAAACGACAAAATTAAAATTAAAAAAATCATATTTAAACAAAATTAACTTCCGATTAATGAAATGTTATAACATAACCAAAACGGTATGTAACTGTACTTAGGTAGTGTCCACATGTGTACAAGGGGTAGGACTTGGGGGGAGGGTTGAGGGAGGGGTAGAGTAGGGAGACCCAGTAGGGTCACGTGGTCGGGGCTCATGAGACAGAGTACGTAACTTGGACCTGACCGCTAGACAAAATGTATACTATTATATGTACAAAGTTATGGTAAGAGGGTTTAGTAGGGAGGGAGTGGGAGAGGGTTTCTCAGGTTTTCTGACAAGATATGTCGACACAGAGAAAACGACAAAGCGTATGTCCCTAGCAATGGTAGGGAGATTTAAGGTATATATACGCAATCATATGACATAACCACAAAAAGAAAGACCGAATGAAGTGAGACATATTATCCGAGGTCAAAGACGACAAAAATAAACATACATAAACCATCCAATCAAAACAAAAGACTGGAACCTCTTCACCAGAAAGTATCCGCTACAGAATACATAGGGTCGTCATGTGAGTGGAGAATAGTGGTCTCGAGACACGAGAACCCCACCGGGGATACACCTGATGTACGTAGGAAGATGACACACACACAATCAACGAATCAGCACAGACTGAGAAACGTTGGGGTATCTGACATCGGGTGGTCCGGGGAGGTAGGTATCCTAAGAGGTCCGTTCTTGTAGTCTCACCCGACGGTAAAGGAAGGGGTTTTCCTTGATATCTTTCTTTCTTTCACTTCAGCGAGTCAGCACAGGTTGAGAAACACTGGGGTACCTGACGTCGGATGGTCCGAGGAGGTAGGTACCTTAAAAGGTCCGTTCTCATGACCTCACCCAACGGTAAAGGAAGAGGTGGAAGATGTCATCACCCGACTTATGACATCTACCAGACCAACCGTACCGACAAGAATGGGGAGTGGGGGTGGGGACGGAACGAGTCAACCAACGTTTCGGACGAAACATGTCTTCGACGACCGTCGACCCCCGTTCCTACCCAGTGTTCTGTCGAGTCATATCGTGAAACCCCTAAGGTCTCCGATCACAACCGGGAGAACACCCAACTGGACCCTAGATCCTGTTCACAGACACCCCGACCCCCAGAAACTAGTTAGTTAGACAACTACCCGTCTCGGACAAGTAATGTACCGGGTGACGTACCGGACCTCACAGGGGTTTATCAAAGTCGAGTAACCACTCACCCCGACCTAGGGTGTTACTGACCGACTCCCCAGGTTTTACAGAATCTTGACCATAGGATAGTCGAAACCCATCCGTCTCGGTCCAAGACCCACAAGGTCGACGTGTCGGGACCCCCAGGACCTCGGCTACATCCCACCACAGACACACAACGACCCACTCCGGTTGAGGACTGTGTCGACCGACGTCCCAGACCCCACAGGGTTTCGAATATATTCGGGTGATCACTAGATCCCCGACTTAGGATCCTACGGACCGACTCTCCAGAATCTTGACCACAACCGGACGACAACCCATCCGACCCAACACTGTACAATCCGACACCCCCATGACGACACCAGGACCTTCACTATAGACAGAGGACCACCCACTCGGGACCAGGATCCCAGAGTCCGACATCCTGTACCCCAGGACCTCGACCAAAGTCACACGACCATCCATCCCGACTCCGGGACCCCAGGATCCCGATCAGGGCAACGGGACCACACACTCCGGTCCAGGACCCGGGAGACCACCCGTCCCCCAGAATTCCGTCCTCAGGACAACCATCTACCCTGACACAAGGATGGGTCGACCAACGAACCGAATTCCATAGGGTCATGACCACGACTGTCCGGCCACCCATCCCGGTCCAGGGTCTCGATTATTCAGGGTCCCTCCTAAGATTTTACCGTGAACCGCCGTGTGGACAGGGACACCATCGTGTGTGACGAGTGTCACCGACGACGGTCACAGACACAGGGGTCCCACTCGAGGTCAACGGAGGACGGAGAGGTTTTCCGAGAGGTTCTAGTCGTCCATCCAGACTGGGTCCGAGGAAAGTTTACTGACGAAGACGGGAGATCAATGGTCTCGTACACTCTAAAACACAACAACAACTCAGTGACTCAGTACAGACTGAGAAACCCTAAGGTACCTGACATCGGATGGTCCGAGGAGACAGGTACCCTTAAAGGTCCGTTCTTATGACCTGACTAACGGTAAAAGAAGAGTCTCTAGAAGGACTGGATCTTTAGTTTGACCGTAGAGGACGTAATCGTCCGTCTAAGAAATGGTGGCTCGGTGGTCCCTTCGGGGCACTCTAAAACACACGTGGTAAATTGTCACTGTAGAAAAAAGGATGTCGAGAGGTCCAGGGGACTGACCGGAAGTCTGGAATTGGAAAACCACTGAGTAGAAGGACCACGTCCTAGGGGTCTGACCCCTCAGATTACAACCCGAACTTGAGACAAGGACACCTGTGGGAGACGTCAACACTAACAAGAGAGTAAACACCGAGTGGATGAGTCCTCAGACTGCCACGAAGTAGAGGTGGGGAGGATGGACAGAACAACATCAAGGAAGAAATATAGAAATCAACATCTTCTAGAAAAGACTTCTAGAAAAGACGATCAGAAGACCAGAAAGAATAGTTGATAACGAGACATTTATCAATGTTCAAACCACACGGTACTTCCTCCACTCGTTTGTCAGAAGGATGAGACGGTAGAACCAGTCAGGGGAACAGATTTACGAAGGATTTACAGTTTCATATTGCACAAACGACTAAGGGAATATTTATCTGATCATTTATACAACAGGTTCATCCTTTTTTTGGACTTAAAATTTTTATTTAGAACATTTTACACACCTAAATTGTAACAAAAATTAACTTATCACTAGAGTAATCATTAAATTCTCTTCAATTACAGAGAAAAGAATCTTTCCTTTTCTTATTTGGTAATTAAATAATAAAGTCAACATGGTGTCAGTCGATAACGAGAAATTAGGGAGTATATTTTACAGGGACCTTAATTTTTTATCACGAGAAATTATATCGTTATCGTAAACCTTATTACAGATAAGCACTATCTAAATATGGTGATGAAAATCTTCCGTCGTACAGAGAAGTCTATTTCTTACTACCTTTTCTCGCCCCCTACCTGAAGGAACGACCAGGACACCGACCCTGTGACACGAAGATGACGTCCCGTACGTCCAAGGTAGGGACCAGTCTCTTGATTCTAGGGTGTACGGTGTTCCGGTTTTTTTTTTTTTTTTGGTTCTTACTACCTTAAGGTAGGTTCACCGACGTGTGACGGAGTGACGACGAGTCACATCCCCTTTATTAGAACAAAGAGAGTCAAGTCAAGTCAAGTCAGCGAGTTAGTACAGACTGAGAAACGCTGGGGTACTTAGCGTCATGTGGTCCGGGGGGGACAGGTAGTGGTTGAGGGTCTCAAGTGAGTCTGAGTACAGATAGTTCAACCACTACAGTAGGTCGGTAGAGTAGGAGACAGCAGGGGAAGAGGAGGACGGGGGTTAGGGAGGGTCGTAGTCTCAGAAAAGGTTACTCAGTTGAGAAACGTACTCCACCGGTTTCATAACCTCAAAGTCGAAGTTGTAGTCAGGAAGGTTACTTGTGGGTCCTGACTAGAGGAAATCCTACATGACCAACCTGGAGGAACGTCAGGTTCCCCGAGAGTTCTCAGAAGAGGTTGTGGTGTCAAGTTTTCGTAGTTAAGAAACCACGAGTCGAAAGAAGTGTCAGGTTCAGAGTGTAGGTATGTACTGGTGACCTTTTTGGTGTCGGAACTGATCTGCCTGGAAACAACCGTTGCATTACAGAGACGAAAACTTATACGATAGATCCAACCAGTATTGAAAGGAAGGTTCCTCATTCGCAGAAAATTAAAGTACCGACGTCAGTGGTAGACGTCACTAAAACCTCGGGTTTTTTTATTTCAGACTGTGACAAAGGTGACAAAGGGGTAGATAAAGGGTACTTCACTACCCTGGTCTACGGTACTAGAAGCAAAGACTTACAACTCGAAATTCGGTTGAAAAAGTGTGAGGAGAAAGTGAAAGTAGTTCTCCGAAAACTCAAGGAGAAGTGAAAGACGGTATCCCACCATAGTAGACCTATAGACTCCAATAACTATCTCCGGGTGTTTACCAAATAAACATACTAAAGTGTAAAGATTAAGTACATAGTTCAGGAGGTCTCGTAGAAAAGGATACCTAATAGTAATAAATCTTCCCGGGTAAATGATACGGTTTTTGGACAACTGTTCAATTAAAGGTCGACTGACGGTCACGAGGAACCCCTTCCTTTACCGTTGGGTGAGGTCATAAGAACGGATCTCTTAGGGTCCCTACCCCCTCGGACCACCCGACGGTAGATACCCCAGCGTGTCTCAGCCTGTGCTGACTTCACTGAATCGTCGTCGTCGTCGTCGTCGTCGGTCACGAGGATTAACCCTTGAAGTTATCTCGTTGATTTTTACAAAATTTACAGTAAAGTCTTTCATGTATACTACAACCTTTGTAAATCATCAGACGACAAGAAATACCGGTAAGTCTACTTTTCATAAAACAAATTATTTCAACAAAACTAGGTTCTTAACACTAATAAAACATACACAGAAAGGAGTGGTCATCACATGAAGAACAAATAATATCCTGAGGAAGTTCGTTCTTAATTGAAAGTCATCGTTTAAGTAACTTTGATAAGTTTTATTCGATGAAAAGAGAAGGACAAAGTTTTCTTCTATAGTCTTAGTGTTTAAATTCTACTGTCTCATCGCATGTCCATGGGTGTCGGGGTGGGGTGTTCGTCTGATGGACCAGGATCCATGTACAGGATAAAAGTCCGGAATAGTGACGACTTACCTAAGGAGATTGTTTCTACGTGTTCTGTCCTCGAGTGAAAATAAACCATCTCTATACTAAGTAAAACTTATTAAATGTAACCCACCGATAAGAACACGTTTGATCTCCTAGTTACAATTTACTATTTTCACTAGTAAAAACGGAATACCTTCCTGTAACGACACTTAAGGTGGCATTTGAAGTGAGACGTCACATAATCATTTGTTGTCATTGTCTTTTACAACCTTTGTCTTGTACGCATTCATCGAGAACAAATAAATAAGTAAAAAGAGAGGACCTGTCCCTGTACTTGGGACCCGGGACATATTCATCGACATATTCTGACATATTCATCGAGAATACAATTTAGTCCAAGAAGGTCACGAATTCGTTCCGTAAGTAGAAACTTTGACGTCATCGAGGAAAACCTTGTACTAGTTTTTCGACACTAACTTTTTTCTCTTTGTTTGTGTTTTTTGGACGATAGACATGTATATCAACAATTTTTATCCTCTACCACCCTTAAGGGACTGTCAGGTCACCAATCCTGAGACACGAAAGTCACACCCGGAACCAAGTTAGGGACCCGTCTCTTGATACTAGGTCGTTCGATACGTCGTACCGTTTGTTTGTTTGCGTGTCTTTTCGTGTGTGTATATTTTCTTGTCCTCTACACTGTCATAAAAGAAAAAAATCAGAACTCTTAAACTAACAATTCAAGGATATTTTATATCGTCTAGAAATGTCCTCACTAAACTCTTAGAAGGTATTCTTGATTCTTTTGGATCCTATCACAATACTTTTTATTTTCGTTTGATAAAAGGATTTATTTTGATTAGTTTGACAACCAAACTACTAAGTTCAATCCTCTATTGTTGTGTTCGACACGAAATTTGGGAGACTTGTATCCCAAGTCCACCATCTCATATACCGTCATTAAGAAGATTCTTATCCTTGTCTTCCTATCCTAATTTCTTTCGTTTACCCTAGACGGTGTGTCCATATATATATATATAAAATTAAAAATAAAAATGAAATAAAATGTTATGACATAACCAAAACGGTATGTAACTGTACTTAGGTGGTGCCCACATGTACGCAAGGGTTTGTACTTAGGGGGAGAGAGGAGGGAGGGGTATTGTAGAGAGACCCAGTAGTGGTACGTGGTCGGGGTTCGTACGACATAGGACGTAGCCTGTATCTGACCACTAAGCTAAGAATGTACTATCATATGTACAAAGTTACGGTAAGAGGGTTTAGTAGGGTGGGAGAGGCAGAGGGAGTCTCAGGTTTTCAGGCAATATGTGAACACAGAAAAAACGACAGAACGAATGCCCCAGTAGTAACGGTAGAAAGATTTAAGGTATATATACACAATCATAGGACATAACCACAAAAAGAAAGACGGAATGAAGTGAGACATATTAGCCGAGGTCAAAGTAGGTAGAGTAGTCTTGACTAAGTTTACATAAGAAAAATTGTCAACTCATTATGAGGTAACACATATACATGGTGTCGAAAGAATAGGTAAGTAGACGACTACCTGTAGATCCAACAAAGGTACAGGACCGATAATATTTGTCACGACGCTACTTGTAACCCCATGTACACAGAGAAAGGTAAGACCAAAGGAGCCACACATACGGGTCGTCACCCTGACGACCCAGTATTCCGTCAAGATAAACGTTAAAAAATTCCTTAGAGGTGTGACAAGAGGTATCACCGACAGGGTGGTTGTCACATCCTCCCAAGGGAAAAGAGGTGTGGGAGAGGTCGTAAATAACGAACGTCTAAAAACCTAGCGTCGGTAAGACTGTCCACACTTCACCATGGAGTAACACTAAAACTAAACGTAAAGAGATTATTACTCACTACAACTCGTAGAAAAGTACACAAACAATCGGTAGGCATACAGAAGAAACCTCTTTACAGATAAATCAAGAAACTGCGTAAAAAACTAACCCAGCAAATAAAAAGACTTTAACTCGACGTCCTCAACGAACATATAAAAACTCTAATCAACAAACAGTCAACGAAGTAAACGATAATAAAAGAGGGTAAGTCTTCCGACAGAAAAGTGGAACGAATATAAAAGGAAACAACACGTCTTCGAAAATTCAAATTAATCTAAATTAATTAAACAAATAAAAACGAAAATAAAGGTCTTAAGACCCTCCACCTAGTATCTCCTAGGACGACACTAAATACAACCTCTCACAAAACGGATACAGAGATCCTCAAAATATCAAAGACTAGAATGTAAATCTAGAAATTAGGTAAAACTCAAATAAAAACACATGCCACAATCTTTCACTAGATCAAAGTAAGAAAATGTTCACCAACTGGTCAAAAGGGTCGTGGTGAACAATTTCTCTAACGGAAATGAGGTAACATATAAGAACGGAGGAAACAGTTTCTATTCCACACACCTAAATAGAGCCGAAAGATAAAACAAGGCAACTAGAACTCTACGGAAGTGAGGTTCGTCCGCCAGTCTTTCCTCTATTTTCTTCCTTTTCGTGATATTTAGGTTTTCAAGGATAAGGATTTGTGTCTTACCTTTCCCTGTGTGGAAAGAGGGAAAAAGGAAGGAGGGAAAGAAAGAAAAAAGGATTTGGTTGATGACTAATCGAATTCTCGTAAATTTCTAGGTGAAGAATTTAACGAAGGAAAAGTCCTATTTGTACTGTTTGGTGAAATTGTAAGAAGGGTTTATAAATTAATAAAAACAAAAAAGAGACCTGGAATTCGTCAAAAAAGTGTTTGAAATGTTAATTACGTGAATTTATCTAAGTCTGTAAATTCCTTACTGGATGACCATCCACCGTAAACTACTACTTCTTGTCGGTAGGACTCCACGAGTATACCTCCAAAACGACTAGACCAGGAAAGTACTCCTTTGTTGAACCCATGAACAAGAATAGTTTTATTCCGAAGGTTTAATTCTCCATCGTGACTACAAAGGAAGAGACTGGTACGGAATACTAGATTTACGTTTTATTTATCATAGACCGTTTTGTATCAAACTAGACTACTAACTGACCTTTTATGGAGCGTATCTTTCTTTCATGTCACGGATGGTATTGTTCGACCAACGAATTACTTTATAAACATCCGTACAACCGGTTAATCTTTTTGTTCCCCCTTTTTAGTTTTATATAGGACTTATCATAACTATTTATCGTATTAACCTGATAGTCGGGTCTTTAATACTTTCCCATTCCTTCGTCACATATTTTCAGTCACGGACATTACGTCGTCTGGGTCCAAGTCTAGACCTTCTAGGGGACCTCTTCCCTTACCTATGGATGAGGTTATGACAACGGACCTCTTAATTACTTGTCTCTTCAGACTGACTGATGTCGGGCACATCAGTGTCTCAGTCTGTGTTGACTCACTGATTGTGAAAGTGTTGACTTTCCTCGTAAAGAGAAAGTACTAAACACTATAAGAAGGACACTGACACTATATGAAATGTCTCGTCACTCGGGATTCTTTACTCCCTATTTTTTTTTTTTTTTTTTTTTTTTACTCCCTAGTAGANTTTTTTTCTTTACTCCCTAGTAGAAATTGGGGAGTAACACCCAAAGGTGGTCTAAAACAGTAGAAACTGTCACACTTATAGGAGTCCCCTTGACTCTCTTTCTTTACGTATCTTGTACTATAGAAAAGAGAGGAAAACACATTATGATAGACTACGTTTTATTAAGGGGTTCGTAAAAGAAGAGTACACGTTCCTCCGGTCACTCTCTTTAATATCTACCCGATATTCAGTGAGATGTAGACTGACGAAGGACGGTGGATCTTCCTGTGGAGATCCAGAGTTCGGTGTAGAAACATATCTAGACTCAACCACCACCTGTCCCTCCGGACCGCACGAGACTAAGTTCCCCAGCGTTTCTCAGCCTGTACTGACTCGCTGACTTGACTTGACTACTTCTTAAACGTACCCCTTTTAAAAGACGTCAAATTAAATTAACCGAACATGACATGGATTTGTCATTAATCTTGGAAAAGAGATCCTTCTAAATCATGATGTTCTTGGACTAATAATACGTAAGGATTACATATCTGAATTTCTCCAAAGTAGACTCATCGGTCGGGTGTACGATCTGTTTGAAATGTCCTTCAACGTGTACCCATGGTATTCCCGTCTATAGTACCTTTCGAAATAAAAATTGAATCATTATCCTAATTATGACAAGTACCCCAAGAGTTCCGTTCTTATGACTTCACCGAACGGTAAGGGAAGAGGTCACCTGGTGTAAGACAGTCCGGAGAGGTGGTACTGGGCGGGTAGAACCCAACGTGGCATCCGTACCGAACTAAAGTGACTCAATCTGTTCCGACACCAGGATCACACTATTCTAACTGATCGAAAGACACTCATACCAAAGTCACACAGACGGGAGACTACGGGAGAACGTTGTGAATGGTAGAATGAACCCAAAGAGAATGGAACCGCACCCCATAGAGAAGTGCCGACGAGGTCGTTTCGCGTCTGCGGCGAGGAATGGAACCTACTCCCCATAGAGGAATGGCGGTGACAAGGATTGGAAGTTACACCCTATCGAGCAGATCCGGGAGGACACGAGACGTCGGTGGTGAGGATCCCACCGAGGAGGGTCGACGGTGGGGACCGGAGCCAGAGCCCCACCGAGGAGTTCCAGTGGCGGGGACCGGAGCCCGCGCTCTACAGAGGAGGGCCGGGGACGGGGACTGGAGCCTGCGTCCCATCGAGGAGAACCGGCAAGGACGCGGCAACGTCGGACCGTGAGATCCGACGACGGGGACTGGAGCTTGTATCCCATCGAGGAGACCCGGCACGAATCACTCGGCCGAGCGTCGGCGGACACGAACGGTTGTAGGCGACCTCGTACCTTTTTCGTTCTCTCAAGGTCTTTTTGTAGGTAAAGACGAAATAACTAATACGGTTTCGGAAACTGACACACCTAGTGTTATTTGACACCTTTTAAGACTTTCTCTACCCTTATGGTCTGGTGGATTGGACGGAGAACTCTTTAGATATACGTCCAGTCCTTCGTTGTCAATCTTGACCTGTACCTTGTTGTCTGACCAAGGTTTTATCCTTTTCCTCATGCAGTTCCGACATATAACAGTGGGACGAATAAATTGAAGATACGTCTCATGTAGTACTCTTTACGACCTGACCTTCTTTGTGTTCGACCTTAGTTCTAATGACCCTCTTTATAGTTATTGGAGTATATACGTCTACTGTGGTGGGTATACCGTCTTTCACTTCTCCTTGATTTTTCGGAGAACTACTTTCACTTTCTCCTCTCACTTTTTCAACCGAATTTCGAGTTGTAAGTCTTTTGTTTCTAGTACCGTAGGCCAGAGTAGTGAAGCACCCTATATCTACCCCTTTGTCATCTTTGTCACAGTCTGAAATGTGACGTCTACCACTGACGTCGGTACTTTAATTTTCTGCGAATGAGGAATCTTCTTTTCAATACTGGTTGGATCTATCATATAAGTTTTCGTCTGTGTAATGAAACGGCTGATTCCAGGCAGATCAGTTCCGATACCAAAAAGGACACCAGTACATACCTACACTCTCAACCTGACACTTCTTCCGACCCGTGGTTTCTTAACTACTCAAACTTGACACCACAACCTCTTCTGAGAACTCTCAGGCAACCTGACGTTCCTCCAGGTTGGTCAGGTAAGACTTCCTCTAGTCGGGACCCTAAAGAAACCTTCCTTACTACGATTTCGACTTCGAGGTCATGAAACCTGTGGAGTACGCTTCTCAACTGAGTAACCTTTCTGAGACTACGACCCTCCCTGACCCCCGTCCTCCTCTTCCCCTGCTGGTTCCTACTCTACCGACCTACCGTAGTACCTGAGTTACCTGTACTCAGACTCACTTGAGGCCCTCTACCACCACCTGTCCTTCCGGACCGCACGACGCTAAGTACCGCAGTGTTTCTCAGCCTGTGCTGACTCGCTGACTTGACTTGACTTGACTTTTATCCTAATTACGGTCGGTCAGTAATTATAGTAATGGTAAACCGACTATTGGTCAATTATTCCTATAACGAGTTAGAAAAGAAGACAGTATCGATAGGTTATCAACCTTTTTATCTTTTAAAAAAGTTCTCTCGTTCAACTTCAAAACATATTAAAGAGTGAGCATTAATTTTACAAGACAATTAATAAAAGTCCCAATGCAAAAAATCTTCGACCATTAGATTTATAATTGTCTAGAATCTTGTATAAATTGATTTTGTCAACTTAACGTCTGAAGTGTTGTGTCATTTAGGTAAACAAAACAGAAGGTCATCTTAGACTACAGTATATCTTTAAAGTATACATGAACAAACATTAGTAAAACCACTAGTGACAATATTGAAAGAAAAAAGAATTTTATTACATATAATAAAGAATTTTATTACATATAATTTTTTCTTTTAATGAATTGGTCTTTTCGTTCATTTTTAATGAGTATTAAGGTAATGGGTCTTTTTGGAGACAATTGGAAAAACAACATATAGGACTGTTAGAAAAAGAGGAACAAACATATAGTAGTAATTTAACAAAAACAAAATAAATATTATTCTTTTCTATATAATAAGGTATATACAAGAAACCTATAAAATACAATAATCCATGAGATCTTAGGTTAAAATAATAGATGTTTCCTAAGAGAGTATAAAATCATATCGTCAAAACCAATGAATATACAAAGGAGACAAGGGAAACGTATATACTATAATTGACGTACGAAAACATGTTCAATCAAACAACCTTAACAACAAAAATTGTCCGACAAGTCTAATAACCTCGGTCTCGTTGACTTGTTTCCTTGTGTTAATTCCACAAACAAGTTTAGTCCCTAAGTAGTGTAGTAAATCCGAATTGATGTGATTAATTAATTAATCAATTGATGTGATTAAGTAGACTTACTGGGACCTAGTGGAATACAATCTTAACCTCTTTTAATCACTTGTACACTCTTTTTATAGAAAATCTTTACTGTGGTTATTCTTCATAATATTTATTAAGACGGAAGATCCTTTTATTGAGATGGAAGATCCCTTTGAGATCATAAGTCTCTTCTACTCAACTTATGTTCAAGGACCTATTATTTAGAAATGGAGATATCGGACTCAGTAAACTCTGAGGCTTGTCATAGTACTTCATCATCTGTATAATTTTTGATTTATACACCTGAATGTATAATTCATACATCTGAGTACATAATTTATATATCTGAGTATAATTTTTGATTTTCAACCGTATTTTGAGTTTAAGTGTACACGGTCTCTGTAACACCTATTCATGTACTAACCACTGTTATATGAAATATCAAACAGGTCATTTCATATCAAGGCCATGAAATAACTTCACTCTATCCCACATGTTACTTCTTTTGAAACAAATCGTCCTCGGTCCTTGTTTGAACAGTTCTCCCCCTCTAAAACCTTTCAAATTTAGTCTTACGACCTCTTGGTTTCCAGTTGTACGAACAAGTCACTCGACTACTCCTCCGTAAGACCGTGTAGGCTCTTCATAAGTACAACTACATACCGTTTTGGTTATGTCATAGTATTTCATTTTAAAGTTTTTTTTTCTTTCTTCATAACCTAACCAGTCGTCTTTTCTGTCCACCGGTGTGCTAGTTCGTAGTCTCCTGTCATCATGGTTTTGTTTTCGTCTCCTTTCCTCTTTTTACCCTCGTTCCCTTCTTTATTTGTCGTCGGTTTTTTCCGTGGTTCCTTTTCGACCTTTAAATGATCCCACTCGACTCTCCGACAAGTACCTCCGTCTTCTACTCTCAACTATATCGTACAAGAAGGGGTACAGATATCCTCTCTGTCGAAGATTTTGTCTTCCTAAGACATAAGCTCCATGACTAAACAAAATTTTTATAAAAATCCGTTTCCATCCTTTTCTTTCCTAAGGGTACGAAGTGAGACAACCACATATTTTAAATGATCTCATCCGTAAGACCTCGAACGACAGTATCATCCATACAGGAATGTCCTGTGATTCCGAAGTGAGGACTACTACCTAAAACATCGATGGAGTTTATTTCATTGTTCCCTAACTTTATTACTTTATACGAACACTTGGGTTCTTCAGATTACCAACTAAAAGAAGACCCGAACAACGAACGACCACCACCGACGAAAGATAAGAGAAGGTCTCAAGACAACCTTCTCACGACAGAAAATAAAAACTGTCTTACGACTAGGTCCACACGGACATAAAAATAACATTTAAAAACACCGCAACGGACTTTAAACATTACTCTTTTGACTGACCTTCTACACTTGACGTTGCTTAGACAATATTATGGTTCGGACCTCGAAGATCTTGGTACTTTTAACCATTCGTACTTTGTTTCTTCATTCGTTTTACATCCGAAAGACATTAACTCCTATGTCACAATATAAAGTCATGTTATTAACATTTGGTGAACATTTTCTACTATAAACTTATCGAAAATTTTAATAGAGAAAAGGTCTTTGTAGTGACTTTCTAAGTTTTTCATTCCATTCATTTTAACAAAGACATAAAAAGTCGTTGAAGAGTGAACCTCCGAATGGAGGTTAGTAGGTTTTCATTTTTAAAATTCTTTGTTTTATATGGAAACCGATACCCGAAGGGTAGGTTACTACCGAGTCTACCATCTCAGACGGACGTTACGTCCTCTGAGTCCAAGTTAGGGACCCAGTCCTTATAAGGGACCCTTTTCTTTACCGTTGGGGGAGGTCATAAGAACGGACCCTTTAGGGTACCTGTCTCTCGGACCGTCCGATGTCAGGTACGCCAGTGTTTCTCAACCTGTGTCGACTCTTCTTTCCCAAAAAAGGGTAGTGTTTGGTGACACGAAAAATAGATTTTCGTCCGTGAGTACTTAAAGGTCTGTCTAAATACGACGTGTATAATGAAGTAACAACTTAAGTAGGGAAAAATATAGAGTAAGGTTTAGTATTTATAAGGCACCTTTATTCTCTTCACAATAGAGAGACGATCAAGGAGTTATAGGTTTAGTAAATTGAAATATGAGTTCTAAAAGGTTCGGTGATACGATCTAAATACCGTATATCAATTCGTAGGTGTATTCTTTCTTTTTAAACAAAGAATTCTAAGAACTTATAAATTGAAACTGTAAGAATTCTGACATAGAGGGTACATGAAGTGTGTCAGTGTCTGTATATGAGTAATTGTTACCTTTGGTACACACAAGTCACTCTTTTTCTTTTATATTATAAAGATACACTCATTGGACTTTGTCTACTTTCACCATTTTTTTTGTTCGAATACATAAAAACAAAATACAAATAATGGAATTAGTCTTTTTATGGTTTAAATGATCTTAAATTTCTGATGTAGTCAAAACCAAAATTCGAAATTTGTTTATAAACTTCGGGGTTAAATTACTCTGGGGTGAATTCTATGATCACAAGTACTGTTCCCTTGATTAAATTTGAACAAAAGATCGATAATGTCTGAAGTCACTCACAAGTGGGACTACGATAACTTTTTTGATATCTGCTGTAGTACCTTGACTTTTTTTAATTGGGGCTGTATTTAGGTGTCATTCTTATACAAGTAATACAATATTTATATTTTGTTCAGTATACGGTGTATGAATCATAAAGATTTATAAGACAAAGATTTATGAAAGAGTGTGTGCGAAAGAGAGAGAGAGAGGAAAGAGACGGGGTCTATTAATAGACGTACAAAACTGAAAGTCCACTTTTTATTTCTTTTTTCTACGTAAAAAGTACAAACATTTATCGTCGTTGAAACATTAAGACAACATTAAATACAAATACGAAAACTCTACGTTACTTACATTCTTTAGACTACCTGTGGGAACTATAGTCTTCTACTTTATTTCCCTCGGGTAAGTAGTTGTCAGTGAGGTATACTACGGATACAAAATGTAATTGTCATTTACATGCTTAACATTTACACGGACTCGACTGACGAGATACTTCTTATAAAAAAGTCAAGTACTGTCCGACAATTAGAACCTCTGTCAATAATGGACGAACACTTCTTCTATCTGTACACACCTTCCTCTCTACTGAAAATATACTTCTGAAATCTTAAAACATTAATCAACAGAATAGAACCTTCATAATTTTACGTAAACCGCTACATGCACTGTAAATTTTAATCAAAATATAAAAGGTAACCCATGTCCTTAAAAAGACATTTTAAAGTCAGATTCCTATAACCCATCTTATTTAAGACATACGTCTATGTAAGTCTATGTCAAATCCATCCATTGTCAGTTTGACAGAAAATCTACACGTATGAATTCTTGAAGTCTACAATGTAAGTCTCACGTGAATCGTATCCAGAGATACAACCTCCCTAAGATCCATGATCGATTAACGAGTAGTGTTTTGAGGTAAAGGTGTACCATAGGTATCGTAAGAAGACGTCTACGAAGTCGATTAATCGACGAAAGGGAAGTAAGTCGAAATAATTCACACTAAATTAATATATCATTTACAGAAAAACTTTGGATGATTGAATAAAGAGACTTTAACACCATTCTTACGTTAAGTAAATTTTAAATTCTAATGTTAATCCGTACTCTCTATATAATCTGGATATTAGTATGAATCTCTAACCCAATCTAAATTATCGTTTAGAAAAGACAGAGAAAATACTTTCAATATCTAAAGTAAGTCTTCACAAAGGAACAGTAGATAAGAAAACTAAAGGAAATCCTTCTTTTTTGAAAATATCCATCATAAATTAACGTCAAAACCTCGTACTTAAAATTTAGTAATATTGACCCGAGTTTGTGTAGAAGTAATTAGTTTTATCTTTGGTAATGTTAGTTGTGTAAAAACAGTTACTTTTTACAAACAAATAAGGACATCGTATTTTTGGGTACGAAACCCTAAACTGTTTGGGAACCTTTCGTAAAAGACGGAGGACGACTAACATCTTCGTAAAAGGAACGTTTTTCACCAACTCAACGAACTTTTTCATCATCAACCTAAAACTCTCCAGTCCACTTGTATCACCTATTCGTTTTGAAGCATCGGGTCAAACAAGTTGAAAACTTCAGAACGAACACGTTGTACACCAACCCGTATCAGTACCTCTTAACCCGGGAAAGACAACCTGTCACGACCAACGTCCGTAACGTCAAAAGCCACGTCTAGAAGTTAAACGACTCGTATGAAGAGTCCACATTACCAAAGCGGTCCTAAGTCTTTCGACATCACCTAGTCTAGTCGTCGCTGGTGGTTTGTCACTAGTACTGGAAAAAAAGTACGTTCAAACGGACACTCTTCATGAAACATCGAAGAAGAACCAGGTCGGGGACTCGACCAACAACGGTCAACAGTATATTTTAGGTGAAAGTAGTGTGTAGTGTTAGGTTAGTTCTTTTCGAAACAACAACAATGTATCTTATTTTGTGAAGTTTTACTGTTAAAAACTAAAAGCCAGTCAAGTACTCTATGGGTGAATAACTCGAATAAGTGGAAAGGTTAAACGAAGTTTACGACTTACTGGCATTTTACCAACTACAACTCAAGAAGCGGTTGAAGAACACAATTTTCCTAGTCGAAGTTGTTAACGAGAGTCAACCAGTAACAGTCGAAGGTCACCTGACTGGTAACGCGAGGAGTGAAGACTCCGAGAGTAGAAGAAACGTTTTGAATAACTTAGTGGTGACGTGACATACAAGTAATCGTCAAGGACCCGGTTTACGTAACAACTATAACACTCAACAGAGGTAACGAAATGTTAGGTAAATTTGAGCTTACTCTTTTAACAAGTTTAAACGAAAAACGGATTTTGTAGTAAAGGTATCAGAGTTTATTTATATTTGTCGTAGATTATTCAGTAATCGTTTTTTGTATTACGTTCTTTACACGTAATTTTATTACATATTGTACCGGTGTAAATACATTCTGACATAAGGTTATAGTTTACCGTTTAAAGTTGTTACGTCTTTAATCCCAATCGCAATCCCAAATCCCAATCACAATCTGGGACTGGGTTATCTAAAATAAAATATCGGCTTATACTTAAAGTCACAACAAAAAAAAAAAGGTCAAACTGTAATTGTTCTACACTAGAAATTTTTTAATTTATTAAAAGACCCTTTTTTTAGTTCTTTATCTCGACCCCCTTTATGGTACATTAGATAGTTCAGTAGTGATGATAATTGGAATGAAACAAAATATGTAAAAAAGTCCACGGTGAATACCACCACCATTCTTAATGATGACATTTTAACTTAACTGAGGGAACAAAAGAAAAAATAAAAAGGGTGAGAGGAGAATGGAGGTTTAATTGAAAGAAGAGACAGGAGACAACTAAAGGACCCACTACTCATGGTGACACGGAAAAAGGATTCAAATTTATAGTCTAAGTCAAAAAAAAAAAATTAACTTGTAAGTCAAAATATATTTAAATCACAAGACCCAATAGACTGTGACGGGAGACACAAACTTTATTTGTATGTCAGGATTTTATTCTAAAAGACAACGGGAGTTTAAACTCAATTTGAGATATGTAGAGAAGGGAGAGTTTTTCTACCAATACTGTGACAGTAACACTAATACTACTGGGGGGGTAAGGTTGTTTTTTACAAATTTAAATCACTCACTTAATCTTCAGTCTCATATAACTTGTCATTAATAACCGAACTTAGTATACTTTAACGATAACAACTTAGTGTTTCAACTTACTGATATTCCTTTGATCGTCGGTAGTTTACTCATGTCCTCCCATTAAATATATTGTCATTAAATATCTTTTTGTCCTAGAACCACTAATAAATCAGTGGACTTGAGCATTACTTGAGTATTACAATAAACTGACGAATTCCTCCGAGATAAAATGTAAAACACAATATCCTCTCTTTTCGTCGTAAGTCTAGTGTCCTTTATTACTAGTAGAGATACAGTACGAACGGTCTAACTAAAAACAAGGTCACTATACAAAATTCCCTTGACTATTAGTTTGTTTGACATGTAAGTCTCTTCTGACTCGTTCTAGCATTTTGTAGACTTTTGGTACAGGGTACTCTTCCTTGACGTCTTTCACCCCTAAACTCTATTCTGGGGACCTCTACTCTGACCTTCTTTCTTAAACAGAATTTTAATTATCTGCACCGTCCCTTTACACTTTTATTTAAAAGAGACTCTTGTCGTAAACTTGGTAAAACATTATTTCGTGTAAACCAAAGTCGTATTCCTTTTCGTAAGTCTGTTCATCTCACCAAGCTTACCTTACCCTTTACATCACTCAAGAAAGAGAACCGTAACGGAATAGACAGTCCCCACGAACGTTCGTCTTCACAAAATTAAAAACAACAAAAGTAAACAAAACTTTAAAGAGAATGGGGATTCGGGGACCCTGTTAAAGAAAGAGAGTGTGATTTATCGACGGGTGTGTGTGGGAAGATTTCTCAAAGACTATATAGATGGATTCCCTCATTTTACTAGGGATTCTTTGATACTGATGGACATAAAAGATGTAGAAAGTTCAGTGGACGTATTTCTCGAGGGTACAAAAATTCGGTATAATAACGTTAAACTGAATTCTGACCCTACTCTCCATTTAAAATTGACTGAAGGTGTTAACAGGTACACCTCAAAGTCAATTTTTAACATGAAGATGATCTAGGATAAACTCGTTAAAGGATTTATAATATATTTATACTTTTCGGGATAACATGCATGTAGTTCACTTGTTTACGGTTTCTTATACAAAACAAAAAGGAGTATACACAAAGAAGATAAAAAATTGTGGAATCTAACCCTTAGAGAGAAGTCCGAACGGAAGACGTTTAACAACCGATGTCTTTGGAATAACGTCTACACCTTTTTGACGCGTCTCTTAGGATGCTAAGACTATTAGGGGTTGTACTTCTTTACGAAAACTTCCAATCAGGAACTTGTGTAAAGTCAAGAAGTGAATCCAGTCGACAAACGGTTCGGGGACGACACACGATCCGTGACCAGACCTACACTCCCTTTGTTTCCACTTATACTGTGCTTGTGACTTTATTATCCATTTCGGATGGAAAAGAACGATCAAGTCTACAACTTCCATTTAAAAAGTTATCTTTTAAGTACACTCTTCAATTTTTATTTCGGTCAAAAGTACACATTAGATTTTTCCGTAGTCTCCACTAAATATGGAGAGTGTAAACCGAGCTCAAATCTAATAAATCTCGAAGGGACCACCGAGTCTACCATTTCTTATACGGACGTTACGCGCTCCGGACCCAAGCTAGGGACCCAACCCTTCTAGGGGACCTCTTCCCTTACTGTTGGGGAGGTCACCCAAGAGCGGACCTTTTACGGTACCTGTCTCCTCGGATCATCCGATGTCAGGTACTCCAGCGTTTCTCAGTCTGTGTCGACTCGTTGATATGAAAGTGTAAGTGAATCTAACAAATTGACACAACTTTTGGTTATCTTTATCGTAAACAGTTTCTCACTGGATCCTAAAGGTGAATACCGAAAATCATCTGCAGTTTCTTCTACTTCAACCGAAGACGAAGGTGTTATCGAGGGACCCCTTTAATGGGTTCTAGAATTATGACTAATAAATAAGTGCATTGAACCTCCCATAATTTCTCATCCATTTTAAATATATACCACATAATTTCGACAAACTTCTTATCATACGTCAAAATTTGTGAGGAAGAACCGACAGTTTCGTTTTAGAATTTTTAGAATAGACTAGACTATGACATAATACTGTGTAGTTATTTTGAAATTTTTACTTCTGTTTAGAAATCTTGATGAGTAGACTTTACAAAATATTTAAGTAAAGACCTTTATCTACGAGAAATTCAACCTCACGAAGAAACAGGAAAGGATCTTAAGTTTTACCGTCATTACTTTAACCTTCTTCTTTTGTAAACAAATCGGTGAAATTGAATAAAATAACTTTTTACATTTATCTTTGATATTAAATTTTTTACATAGGAAGACATTAAAACACACATCAAATATAAAAACGCATACATTTACGAATTCGTCTACTGAGTAAATGATGACTAATCACCATCCAGACTACAGTTAGTAATTTTCATTGTTATCAAAATAAGAAGTGTTAGAAAGAAGAAAAAGAGGAGACGAATGAAAATCGATGAATCACCGACTAGAGGTAGAGAAACCAATAAAAAAAGCACACAAGACGATCCCTATCAGTGGAAATTAATTTACTTGAGTTTCCACCCTTTATTCTCCATTACTTTCTCTTTTCTTCACAACATCAATTGCGTGACCGGTATACGAGGACTTGTCAAGTGATTTTACTGATTCTACGGGAGACTTAGTTACTGTAAACCCATGGACTATATGTAGTAGAATCAACTAGACAACATACACAGGACCGTGTATCCAAAAGTCGTTTATACTCACTTACTTACTTAATAACTTCAGTATCTATGTCTAGTTCTTGAAAATACTATGCTGGAAATAGACACCAGTGTTAAACTCATACAGTCACAATAAAAATATCAGTGTCGATATTCTCTATCCGTCCCCCTGCTAAAAACAACAGTAAATCATCGATTCCACACAGACTGAGAAAACACTGGTACACATAACATCGGACGATCCGAAGAGATAGGTACCCCAAAGGGTCTGTTCTTATGACCTCACCCAACGGTAAAGGAAGAGGTCCCCTAGAAGGCTTGGGTCCCTAGTTTCGACACAGAGGACGTAACCGTCCACCTAAGAAGTACTAACAATAGAATAAAAAAAGTAGTAATTGAAATAAAATTTTTTTAAAAAATATCTCCATGACAACTACATGTTATAATACAAAGTCCAATATGTGTTACTTTCACTTTCACTTTCACCGAGTCAACACAGGTTGAGAAACTCTGGGGCACTTGATATGTCAGGTACCTTAAGAGGTCCGGTCTTACGATCTCACCCATCGGAAAGGGAAGAGGTCCCCTAGAAGGGTTGGGTCCCTGACTTGGGTTCAGAGGACGTAATGTCCTCCTAAGAAATGGTTGACTTGATAGTCTCTTCGGGATTTATTATTAAGTATTAAAAGTTTCCAATATGAGGTAAATGAATATTTTATAACCTATATAAAGGACACGATATGTTTTATAGGAATATCGAATAAAGTATGTATGATCAAACATAGAGAATTAGGGGATGGAAATAGAACGGGCAGGTACGAAGGGAGAGGGTTGGACATCGGTGATCAAGAGATATAGACACTATGAACAAATTGCAAAATAAATGATCAAATAAAAAAATCCAAGGTATACATTCACTATAGCACATCATAAAAAGAAAGAGACAAACTAAATAAAGTGAATCGTATTATAGTAGGTTCAGGTGTCCCGACTTAAGGTAACATACATATTATATATATGGTACAGAAATAGGCAAATAGACAACGACCCGTGAATCAAACGAAGGTATCGGACCGTTGACATTTATTACGACGAAACTTGCAACGTCATGGACATAGAAAAGTTTAATCACAAAAGTCAAAAAAACTTGTATATAGGTCCTCACCTTAACGTCTCAGTATATCATCAAGATGAAAATCAAAAGACTCTCTGACGGTATGACAAGAGTCACCTACGTGGTTAAATATAATGGTGGTTGTCATATGTTTCCAATAGAAAGGAGATGTAGGAGTGGTCGTGAAAAAGGAACACCAAAAAAACTACTAACGGAAAAACTGTCCTTACTCATTACTCCTTACTCCACTATAGAGTAACACCAAAACTAAACGTAAAGAGACTCCTAATTACTACAACTCGTAGAAAATTACATAGACAACCACTTTATATACGGAAGAATCTTTTTTTACAAATAAGTTTAGAAGACGGAGAAAAAATTAGTATATAAAAAATTTTTTAAAATAACGTCATGTCAACTAAATGTTACAACACAATCAAAGACCCCCGAAGGATCCACCGAGTTCACCATTTCTTAGGGGGACGGTCAAGTCCTATGTGTTCTCTACTATCGAAGACCACATGTCGTTTCACTAAGTCAAAGTGTGTGTGTGTATATGTATAAGAAAAAGAAAAAGGAAAAGTAATACCAAATAATGTCTTATGACTTGTATCAAGGGACACGATATGTCATCCTTAACAACAAACAGGTAAGATATAAATTATCAAACGTACACGATTAGGGTTTAAGGGTTAGTTAGGGAGGAATGGATGGCAGAACCGTTGGTGTATAGACAAAAGATACAAGAGTCAGACAAAGACAAAGTATTTATTCAAGTAAACGTAGTGTGAAATCTAAAGTGTATATTCACTAGTTGTCAAGTCAAGTCAAGTCAGTGAGTCAACACAGGCTGAGAAACGCTGGGGTACTTAGTCTCGTGTGGTCCGGAGGGACAGGTAGTAGTTGAGGGCCTCCAGTGAGTCTGAGTGTAGGTAGCTCAGCCACTACGGTAGGTCGGTAGAGTAGGAGACAACAGGGGAAGAGGAGGACGGGGGTTAGGGAGGGTCGTAGTCTCAGAAAAGGTTACTCAGTTGACAAGCGTACTCCACCGGTTTCATGACCTCAAAGTCGTAGTGAGAACTCACTATGGTATACTATAAACAGAAAGAGTGAATGAAGGGAATCATACTAATAGAGAAACAACAACAAGTCAGTCAGTCAGTACAGACTAAGAGACACTGGGGTGCCTGACGTTGTACGGTCCGAAGGGACAGGAAGTGGTAGAGGGTCTTAAACGACTTTGAGTACAGGTAACTCAACCACTACGGTAGGTTAGTAAAGGAGACAGAAGGGCAAGAGGAGGCCGGAAGTTAGAAAGGGTCTTAGTCCCAGAAAAGGTCACTCAGCAAAGAAGGGTAGTCCACCGGTCTCATAACCTCGAAGTCGAAGTCGTAGTCAGGAAGGTTACCTATAAGTCCTGACTAAAGGAAATTCTAACTGACCAAACTAGAGGAACGACAGGTTCCCTGAGAGTTGTCAGAAGAGGTTGTGGTGTCAAAGACGTTTACCATAATAAAGTAAGAAAAAATACCGACTCAACACAAGATCCAAAATAGGTAAGTAGACAGTTACCTGTCAATACAACGAAGATATAGACCCGACAATATTTATAACGACGATACTTGTAACTCCATGTCCATAGAAAAGTCTAATACGAAAACAGGTCTATATACGGGTCCTTACCCTAACGACCTAGTCTACTGTCCAGATAAAAATCAGACAACTCCTCTGCGGTGTGACAAAAGGTGTCATCGATATGGTCAAATGTAAGGGTGGTTGACACATCCTCCTCAGGGAAAGGGGGTGTGGAGAGGTCATAAACGACAAACATCTGCAAAATTACTACCCGGTAAGACTGGTCTCACTTCACTATAGAGTAACACCTAAACTAACCTTGAAGAGATTATTAATTACTACAACTCGTAAAAAAAGTATACGGATAACCGGTAGACATACAAAAGGAACCTCTTTACAGACAAATCTAGAAGACGGGTAAAAAACCGACCCAGCAAACAACAAAACTCAACGTACTCGGTAAACATATAAAACCTTTGACTCGGGAACAACCAACGTAACAAACGTTTGTATAAGAGGGTCAGGTATCTGACAGAAAAGTAAGACAAATACCAAAGGAAACGATCCGTTTTCGAACATTCAAACCAATAAGGGACAAATAAATAAAAACGAACATAAAGGTAACGGACTCCTCTAATGACCACGACCTGAAACAAATAACTCTCCACCAAAACAAAAAAAAAAAAAAAACATAATGACTAAGGGAAAGTAATGACCGTTATTTTGACAAATATGAAAGATAAAGAAGGGGTCAGTCGGGATCCGCTAACGTGAAAGATCCTTAAACAGGTAAAGAAGATCCAACAAGTAAAGTAACCGTATGTCAACAAATATCATCAAAGGATGTTAGGAAATACCCGAAAGGACCACCGAGTTTACCATTTCTCAGACGGACGTCACGTCCTCTGGACCCAAACTAGGGACTCAGTCCGTCAGGGAACCTCTTTCTTTACCGTCGGGTGAGGTCATAAGAACGGACCCTTTAGGGTACCTGCCTCCTCGGACCGACCGATATCAGGTACCCCAGTGTTTCTCAACCTGTGCTGACTCACTGAAGTGAAAGAAGTGATAGGAAATATAAGACACTACAGTCAACAGTAATGAACAAAAAAAGGAAGAACTCAGATCGATCTCCAAATAGGTAAAACAAATAGAAAAGTTTCTTGATCGAAAATTAAAGTAACTAGAAATATAACAAAACAGAGATAAAGTAAATAAAGACGAGACTAGAAATATTAAAGAAATGAAGATGATTGAATCCAAAAACAAACAAGAACAAAATCAACGAAATCTACAATTCTAATCCAGAAATAAACTCTAAAAAGAACAAAGGACTCCATTCCAACATAATTATATTTGAAGGGAGAACTTTGATGAAAACGACGTAAGGACCCAAAGTCTAGTAACACGAAAGTAAAACAGAGATCCGTAAAAAACTAAAAGAGACTAAAGAAGTCACTAGGTAACCAACAAATGAAAATATAATGAACCGGAGGACACAAACACAAATAATATCAAAAAAGAACATCAAATAACGATTAGAGTATCGTAAGACTAATCTTTTATACGACCTATACTGAAGTTAAAAGAATTTAGAAAATTCCGACTGGAACACCGGATCGTACACCAATTAGGACTCTAATTGCGAGTACTCTCATTACATATAAACCGACGAAAACTTACCTTACGAGATATTTATAGTTAATTCAAGTAGATGAGATTATACAGTAAATTCCGGATAAAGGAATACTAAAAGACAGACCTACTAGACAAACAACTACTTTCGTCACAATTCAGGGGGTGATACTAACACGATGACAGTTAAAGAGGGAAATACCAACAATCATAAACGGAATGTATAACTTCACGGAGGATATAACCTACGTATGTATAAATGTTAACAATATAGAGGAAAAACATAACTAGGGAACTAATAGTCTCTTCGGTTACCGTTGGGTGAGGTCATAAGAACGGACCTCTTAGGGTCCCTGCCCCCTCGAACCACCCGACGATAAATACCCCAGCCTGTCTCAGCCTGTGCTGACTTCACTGAATCGTCGTCGTCGTCGTCGAACTAGTAATACATCGTAGGAAGAAACAGAGAATATTGTCAGAAACAAAATTTCAGATAAAACAGACTATACTCACAACGATGAGATTGAAAGGAAACTAAAAGAAAACGCACCTTATGGAAGAAGGTTGCGCAGTGAAAGTCAGACATATATAGGGATGTAGACTCCACCCAGAGAAAATCTGTCGTAAATATCCCCAGAACGAAATCATAGGTGGGTCGGTCAGATACAGAAAAATAACCGTGTAAATTGGGTAAATGTAAATTCCATTAATAACTATACACATAAGGATATAGTCAAAAGAATTAACAAAACCTAAACAAAAACATCCAGAGAAAAGAAGGGAAGGAGAAAGTAAAAGAAGAGAAGACTACTGGTAGAAACCACAACACAAACCCAGTGAAAATGAAAAGACACACATAGATAACATCAAACCTCCAAACGACAAGGGTATTTCAACACTATATTCTCAAGTAGATAAATGTACCAAAAAACAGACAAAACAAAACATTTAACGATCAGAGAAAGGGTGGATCTCTTCAAGGAAAACAACGTATCAACTAGCCCACTAAGAGAATCGAAACGAACAGACATTTGGAAAACTAAAGAGATAGTATAGACTTACTCTCGGAAGACCCATCTCATAAGAACCAACAGCCAAGAAGGGAAAGTAGGGAAATTTATAAAACACGGTGAGGTAAGACAGAACGTCTCAAAAAGGACTCTTTAATCGACTATTGAAATACTCTCAGGGGAACATACAATACACATCAAAAAGGGAAAAACGGAAATTCTAAAATAGAAACAGAAATTAAAAACAGTCAAACTAATGAGACACAGAGTCACATAAAGAGGAACTCAAACAGGACGGAACCTGAGATAAGATATAGGAACAATTGGTAAAGAATGTAGAAGATTTAGAAACGGAGGTAAAAGGGGGCTGTAGGACATAGTAGAAGTGATCGTAATAAGACTTAAGAAAAAGACCTTCGAACGGATAGAGGTGAAGTAAATCAACAAAAAGACCCTAAAGTAGAAAAAGAAAGGAGACCTTGTTTAGAAGATGGAAAAGTAAACCAAATTGAAAGACACTAACATCAAAAGAAAGACCTACGATGTCCTAAAGTCAAGAAATACGAAGACAGACGGGAGACCAACTGTTCCGTTAGATTCTCCGAACACGTTCGAATAACTACCCTTCCTGACCACTAATCATCTTGACATAGAAAGAGACCACCCGTCCTGACACGATTCATTTTGATATTAGACGACTACTCACCCGGACCTGAGGAAAAGACAGTCAACAAACCTGTCTCCGTTGGGTCGGGTCCTCGGTCTCCGAGATGCCACCTCGTTTACCACCGGAGATCCTCCGGTGAATGTGGTTACTCATGAAGGATCTTGAAGTCGATGGTCACGGGAACATGGGCGTCATTTGGTGTCGGTGGGGGTGTGGAGACGTCTTCTGGGAGGTCGTGATCGTCTATCTAGACCAAGACAGAGGAAACAAGTGACGAGGAAAAGGGACCTGAGACTACGTGTGTCCTGAAATACACACGTGAGGTTCTCTTCTCAGAGACAAAGGGGAGTCAAGTCAAGTCAAGTCAGTGAGTCAACACAGGCTGACAAACGCTGGGGTACTTAGCGTCGTGCGGTCCGGAGGGAGAGGTAGTGGTAGAGGGCCTCAAGTGAGTCTGAGTGTAGGTAGCTCAGGTACTACGGTAGGTCGGTAGAGTAGGAGCCAACAGGGGAAGAGGAGGACGGGGGTTAGGGAGGGTCGTAGTCTCAGAAAAGGTTACCCGGATTTAGACTACCTATCTCACGGACTACTTGATACCTTACTCCAAGCACTGTAACATGTCCTCTGTCCCTAGTTCTGGTAGGAGTACCTTTTCTTTACGTTTTTTCGTTTTACCGACAGACCCCTCCAGAATGTTTATCGACACTTTTCTTCTCTCCACTTTTCGTTTCCTCTTTTCCTTTCTATATTCGTAGACTTACGTCTAAAGGTTTCTTATCGTTCTTTTCTATTCTTTCGGAAGAAGTCACTAGTTACGTTTCTTTATCTCCTTTTCTTGTCTTACCTTTTCTGATCTCTAGAGAAGTTCTTTTAATCTCTATGGTTCCCTTGTAAAGTACGTTTCTACCCGAGTTATTTCCTGTCTTTACCATCCCTGGATTGTCTTCGTCTTCTATGATTCTTCTCTACCGTTCTTATGTGCCTTCTTGACATATTTTTTCTAAAAGTACTGGGTCTATTAGTACTAATACACTAATAATTAGATCTCGGTCTGTAGAACCTTACACTTCAGTTCACCCGGAATCTTTCGTAGTGATGCTTGTTTCGATCACCTCCACTACCTTAAGGTCGACTCGATAAAGTTTAGGACTTTCTAGTACGACACTTTCACGACGTAAGTTATACGGTCGTTTAAACCTTTTGAGTCGTCACCGGTGTCCTGACCTTTTCCAGTCAAAAGTAAGGTTAAGGTTTCTTTCCGTTACGGTTTCTAACGAGTTTGATGACGTGTCAACGTGAGTAGAGTGTACGATCATTTCATTACGAGTGTTAAGAGGTTCGGTCCGAAGTCGTTATGCACTTGGTACTTGAGGGACTACAAGTTCGACCAAAATCTTTTCCGTCTCCTTGATCTCTAGTTTAACGGTTGAAGGCGACCTAGTACCTTTTTCGTTCTCTCAAGGTCTTTTTGTAGATAAAGACGAAATAACTGATACGGTTCGGAAACTGACACACCTAGTGTTCTTTGACAAAGGGGATCAAGACATGTTCAGGACGTCAGTTTAGGTGTAACCGGAAGTTCCAGTCTAAAGGATTCGTCAGGATCAGGGAAACGGATTGGGGGTCCAACCCTTCGGACTCCACCCTGAGTCTTGGAAACGTTGTCACCCTTTTGAAGATACCATATTAACAAGAGGTTAAACACTCAGTGGTGATGTGATCATACCTTAAACTAAAATAATATTAACACGGGGAGGATGGTAGAGTAACACCGAAGAGGAAACAGAAATATGTATCCCACGAAAAAAACCACCCAAGGTCGTAGAAAGAAAACTACCAACAAGTCGTAAATCAACACTAAAACCAAGAAAACGTCTTCCTCCACTCGTGTGCAAGAAGATGAAGTGGTAGGTCTTTGATAGAGGACGAAAAAAAATTAAAAATACTAGATCTTCCAACTAATATAAAGGGTTTGAACCTCATTACCGAAAAACGTCCTCTACAGGACACACAGGGTCGTCATTTGAAGGGAGAGAAATGGATTCGAAATACAAAATCCCTAGGGGAGACACTCTTGACGTACCCAAGAAGACAACACCACCCGACTAATACTCCCGTTATACCGTCCGAACAATCAGTGACTAGGGCAACCAAAGGTCTGGGAGGAAACACACCCCCGACGACGGACGACCAACCATCCTGGTCGAGTCCTCCGTCGACGACGTCTTAGGACCCATCGGGACTCCGATCACGACCGTGTGACCACCCACCTCACGTCTAGATCCCTAGACCGATGTCCCGGGTCCTCCAGGGTCTCGACCACAGTCTAACGATCACCTACCTCAGTCAAGGACTATGTCAACCCACATCCCAGACCTCGTAGGGTTTCGAACATAACAATCGGACGATTATCCACCCCGTCTCGGATCGACTAGGGTCACGTCCCGGACCGGACGACTATCTATCCGGTACATACATCCGAACACTGACAATAGACGAGGGAGCACCCACTCCAACGAGATCTCCGATCTCTTCCAAGGGATCTCCCGTCCCGGCCTTGGGTCCATTAAGAATCTGACCACGGACGGGTCATTAACTACCTCGACCTAAGAACCAAGAGACTAACCTTCCCGGTATTAAGGTCTTCGTTGACACCCAAATTTTACAGTATTCCAGTGGATTAGACGACTACCCACCCCGAGACAGGGGTAGGTCAATCAACGAACCGGACTCTACAGGTGTCACAAGACCCGGTCTCGTCCCGACCCAGGACCCAGATGTTACCACGAACGGTCATGGTAACAGGTACACCACCTTACTTGAGGAGTTTTACACAAGAACCCCACTCGACGTCAACGGAACACGGAGGGACCTTCTAAGACGTTCTAGTCGTCCATCCAGACTGGGTCCACGGATAGTTTAATTACGAAGAAAGGAGTCAGGGTGACGTATACTCTAAAACACACACGAGAAATTCCCACTTCAGAGAAAAAGGGGGTCGGGAAACCATTAAGTCTTTCTTTCTGGGGTGACTGGAAGTTTCAGTCTATGAGACCCCCGAGTAGAAGGGTCGTGTTCCGGGTGTCCGACCCCTCAGACTACACTCTGAATCTGGAGAGTGAGGAACCTCTCTTGAAGACGTAAAGATTAATAAGAGGGTAAACACCTAGTGGGTGAACCTCACACCCTGTACTGATATAACGTTGAGGTGGAGCGGATGGACAGAACAATAAGAAAGACAATTAGAAGTCAACATCTTGTAAAAAAAGACCATCTAAAACCAGAAAAAGTAACTACTAATAAGACATTTATCAACACTAAAACTACACGTACATCATCCTTCACTCGAGTCTCAGAAAGATGAAACGGTAGAACGGGTTAGAACCAGAAGTAATAAAGTCTCTATTCGTTTGATTTCATACAATCAGGTCAGAGGCTAAGTGTGTCGATCACTTAATGTTTCGATACCGACAGAGGGAGATATTATCCTTGGAACTCCTTTCTGTATAAAAGATGGGAGTTTACCGAACATTAGATTAAACCCTCCATGAGATGTAGACGTTTTCTGTGATTTAGAATAGGTATCTCACAGGGATTTTATGGAGAGTTTACTAAAGACAAGGGCGACGGAATAAAATCGGTAGTAAAGGTCGAACTCGATAATCTTATCGGAAAATTAAGACGGTGATTGGTAATCGGAAGAGGGAAAGTAGAAGACTTCATGTGACCTCCCTATTAAAAGTAACATAAGAGTTAATGTTTGAAGTCCAAAGGCCATAGATCATCATCTTGTGGTCTTACGTAGAAGTGCACGTAAAACCTGGGAAAGGTCAAGTAAAGAAATTCGATACAGAGGAAATAGGATAATACATGTCGAGGGGGTATGAGACAGTAAGTGGTACTGGGTCTACTTCGGTACGGTAGGTTGAACACCATGGGACAATGGGTAATGAGAGTCTCATCTTAGACCGAGTAAAAAAATTTTTACAACAAGTAACTCAAACCTTTAGAAGAGATCTTTTAAATCCGGTACCCTAGAAATGACAGAAGTCAATTAATTTTAAGACATAGACTATTATTATTTTAGTTATTATTATTGTACAAGGAACTCACAAATTATACACAGTTAACAATTTCATTCCCAAAATATCGTAATAAGGTAAATCAACAGTGTTATTGGTTATAATCATAATAGGGGTAAAAAGTATACTTATTTTAACTATAATAAGAGTAAAAAGTGTATCAATCTTTCCCGAAAATTAAGGACGTGATCCGATAGAGAGTTCCCTCTTTGATACAGAACAAGTGTAAACATAAAGATCACCGACCGGACACCAAATTGAATAACTCGAATCCGAAGAAATAGAAATTCTACCTATTATTATAGTAATAATAGATGAAGTGTTTTAACAAATCTCGATTTCATTTGTTTGGCTTTGAACATCCAGTTTTAGACCGGACGGTGGGTAAAAAGATTCATTCCAAAATATCCTTGTGTAGTACGAGTAAGTAAGTACACAACAGATACCGACGAAAACATGTGGTAACTTTTTTCGTTCATCAACACCGTCACTTGAATACCGGTTGTTTCGGAAGTCTATAAACGATAGATTGGGAAATGGCTGTTTCAAACGACTGGGAACCAAATCCCCGAACTCACTATATAACAGTTTAACAAATTAACGAAAGTAAATATATTCGTATCCTCTGGTAATAGTCACAAAGAGGAGTATTGGATATTTTTCTTTAGACCCCGAAGGGACCACCGAGTCGTTTCTTAGACAGACGGTCACGTTCACTGTGCCCAAGGTAGGGACCGGGTCTTTCTACGGTGTACAGTGTCTAGTTGATTCGGGTCCGAGACGTTGATGACTCGAGTACACGACGTCGACAACTTCGGGTACAAAGATCTCGGAGGTGAGACATTGTTCTCTTCACTGACGTTACTCTTCGGGTACATGACGTTGGTCTCTTACCGGGGACGAGTGATGTTGATCTCTTTTTCGGGTCGTTACTGCAGGGTCTTGTCGGTTTATTTATTTTAATAAATTTTTTGGGTTTTAATATTTTAATAAAATTTTTCTTTTTTTTTTGAGAACTAAAAATACCAACAAATTTGTATTCGACCCTATTTTGACCAATTGTAGTGAAATGTAACTACATCGTAACAGGTATACGCAATAAGTTTACTTGTAAGAATAATTCACAAAAGATTGGTTTAATTATCATTTTCGTTTTTAAATCCACCTAAGTACATGAATTATCCTTTTTATATTGGGTTTTAATTTTCCATACTAGTATCTCGACGACGAAGAAGTCACCTATCTATCTGTTTACGGGAACGAGAAAGAAAAGACGTCGTCTGGTCTCTGTCCCGTCTTCACAAGTTTATACGAACGCTATTTCAGACTTACGTTTCTCCTCTCTTAATTTGTCTCGCGTCCTACTACCTGACTGAGTCGTACGTCGAAAGTGTAGACATCGAACAGTAGACGTGTTTTTACTGGGAAGATTGGGAACAGAGGACGTCAACCGTCCACCGAAACATCATTAAGATGAGGGGCATCATGTCGGAATCTACCGATCTGAGTAGTTTCGGGGGGTGGTCTCCGGGTGGTGGAATCAATTCTAAAGTCAGTCGAAGGTCCACGTTCTTTACTGGAATGGAAAGTCTCGATGGGACGACGGAGGACAATGAAAAGACCCTTCTCGTATAAATAGTCTCCTCTTAGGTCATAAGTCATTGAGTTCGTAAGAATGTCCTTTACATGTTAACCATCGTGATTAACATTCACCAAATCGTATTAACTGAAAGTAAGAAGTGCTTTCACTGTGCAATTCTTTAATTCTTGTCCCAATAGCAATGGTAGAAAGATTTATTATAGTATATACTTTACTTAGTGGTCAGGTCCAAGTTACGTACTATGACCTACGAACCCCGACCACGTGACTCTGCTGGGTCTCCCTACCCTACCATGTCCCTCCCTCCTCCCTCCCCCCAAGTCCTACCCCTTGTGCACATATGGACACCGTCTAAGTACAACTCCATACCGTTTTGGTTATGTTATAACATTTCATTAATTGGAGGTTAATTTTATTTATTTAAATAAAAAATTTTTTCTTTAATTCTTGTGCAAAATCGACAATTAGATCAGACAACACTATGTAACTTAATAATTTTACTTTAAAGAAAAATTTTAAATAAAATTTTTGTAAAATAGTAAGTTTCGAAAATGAAAGGGTTTGGTTCATAAGAGGTTTACTTCCTTCAAATAGTAAATTGACATCTTTACTTTACGAACGACAACCGTAAAATGAGGTGAGTGAACTACTTTGGTCCATAAAAATTTGACACATCCCGGAACTCTAATGAAGGTCTATAACAAGTTCACTTATACTACTCGAAATGTTAGACAAAAACAAACGAATCAAAAGTGACACCGTCATTGGTTTAGTCAAGGGTCTCCTAAAAAAAAAAATTCCTCTAGAAAAGAGAGTCAAAAAACATGAGAAGGTCACTTAATGTTGTAAAACAGAAACCTACTTATTTCTCGTGACCGTTTAAGAATATACCCGTTATATTTTTCTCTAAAGACTCCCGAAGGGACCACCGAGTTATCATTTCTTAGGTGGACGGTTACGTCCTCTGTGACCAAACTATGTTAAACACTTTTAGTGTGTACACAGTCTTGTCGATTCGGACAAACGGGGTTGATAACTCGGACACGAGATCTCGGGTCCTCACCGTTGATGACTCGGGTACACGACTTTGATGGCTTCGTTATCTCGGTACGAAGTATTTTTCTCTGGGGTGACGTTACTTTTCGGATACGTAACGTTGATCTCTCCTCGGGGTGAACGGTGTTGATCTCCTTTCGGACGGTTCGTTGCTTCTTGTTCGTGTCGGTTTATTAAAAAAAAATTTCTCTCTAAAGAATATAGTCAAACTATAAAATGAAAGTTCGTACTATCTATATGAAAGAAAAAATACTTTAAAAAAAGAGTGGGAAATCTAACTTAAATGGACAACACGATTCTGTATTTTATAGTAAACTTATTATTTATTAAAACGTAAGTACGGATTTTCTTGAAACCACTTAATGTTGAGAAAAACAATCATAAAGGATAGTAACCTGAAACGAAATATGATACAGTCTACACTGTATATGTCAAGAGAAATTCGAAATTTTAGGTATATTGTATCTTAATCGGTAAATTTTCCACTTAATACAGAATGTATCATTGTTCTTTAGAATATAAAGACAAATAGGAACAGATATTACTTCTATATTGTACTTTATTATCGGATTTTTCATTTAAACAAATGTATGGGTAGATGTAAATGATCATTCTTGATTATAAAACTTGTAATGCACAAATATGTCAACACCCAGAGTCAGAATGAGTGAGGGAGTTCATTATTATGTAAGACTCAAATAAAAAGATATCCTTCAAATTTTTCATGTTGGTCAAAGAAGTCACTTCTCGTATTACAGATCTTAAATATAAACAGGTCATTTTACGTTAACTAGTATTTAATAAATCTATTGAGAATTGTTACTATTATAGAAAAACTTCAAATAAGTACTTACAATAACTAGACAGAAAAAATAAAAAACAACAACGAGTCAACGAGTCAGTACAGACTGAAAAATACTGGGGTACCTGATGTCGTACGGTTCGAAGGGGCAGGAAGTGATAGAGGGTCTCAAACGAGTTTACGTACAGGTGACTCAACTACTACGGTAGGTTGGTAGAGTAGGAAACAGTGGGAGAAGAGGACGGGAGTTAGAAAGGGTCGTAGCTCCAGAAAAAGTTACTTAGCCGAGAACCGTAGTCCACCGGTTTGATAACCTCGAAGTCGAAGTCGTAGTCAAGAAGGTCACTTATAAGTCCCAACTAAAGGAAATCCTAACTGACCAAACTAGAGGAACGACAGGTTCCCCGAGAGTTCTTAGAAGAAGTCGTGACGTCAGGTTTTCGTACTTAAGAAGCCACGAGTCGGAAGAAAGACCAGGTTGACAGTGTAGACGTGTACTGATGACCTTTTTGGTGTCGAAACCGATATACCTGGAAACAGTTGTTTCACTACAGAGACAAAAAATTATACGACAGATCCAAACAGTATCGAAAAGAAGGTTCCTTGTTCGTAGAAAATTAAAGTACCGATGTCAGTGTCAGGTGTCACTAAAACCTCGGGTTCTTTTGTCAGACAGTGATAAAAGTGAAAAAAGGGGTAGATGAACGGTACTTCACTACCTTTGTCTAAGATACTAGAATCAAAAAAACTTACAACTCAATTCGGTCGAAAAAGTGAGAGGAGCAAGTAGAAGTAGTTCTCTGAGAAATCAAGAAGAGGTGAAAGACGGTATTTCCAACATAGTAGACATATAGACTCCAATAACTATAAAGAGGGTCGTTAGAATTAAGGTCGAACTTGAAGTAGGTCGGGTCGTAAAGAGTACTATAAGAGACGTATGTTCAATTTATTCGTCCCACTGTTATATAAAAATAAAAATTAACTTCACATTAACGAGATGTCACAACATGTTCTTGTACTTTATCGAGATTCACATGTGTATAGGAGAGGGAGAACTCGAAGGGGTGGTGGTAGAGTGGGGAAATGTAGTAGTGTCTCGTAGTACGACTCGAGGGAAACAAGATATCGTTGAAGCGTGATCGATAGACACAATGTGTACCCTCATATATATAAAGTCACGAAGACAGAGCTAAGTAGGTTGGGAGAGGAAGGGGTCGACACAGGTGTTCAGGTAAGAGATGAAGACACAGAGACAAGAACGGGATATTTATCCAAGTAGTCATGGTAAAAAGATCTAAGGTGCATATACATAATTATATACTATAAATAAAAGGTGTAAGACTGGATGAAGTGAAACATATTGTCCGAGATCTAAGTAGGTGGAGTGATGTTGGTTGGGTTCAAGTAAGAAAAATACCGACTCGTTATAAGGTAACATATCTAACATGGTATTAAAGAAATAACTAAAAGACAGGTACCTATAGATTCAATGAGGTACAGGATGAATGACATTTATTACGACGTCACTTGTAACCCCATGTGTACAGAAGAAATTAATACCAAAAGAGTCCCATATACGGATGATCACCCTAACGACCCAGTATACCATCAAAATAAGGATCACAAAACTCATTAGAGGTATGACAAGAGGTATCACTGACATAGGTAAATGTAAGGGTGGTTGTTACGCTCTCCCAAGGGAAAAGAGATGTAAGAGAGAACGCAAATAACAAACATCTGAAACACAACTACTGGTAAGATTGCCGACACTCCACTATGGAGTACCACCAAAACTAAACGTAAAGAGATTATTACTCGCTACAACTCGTAAAAAAGTACACAAACAACTGGTAAAACATACAGAAGAAACCTCCTTACAGATTCATAAGACTGGTAAAAAACTAACTCAACAAAAAGACTATAACGTAACGTATTTGAACGAAGATATCAAACCTCTGACTAGAAAACAGTCAACAAAGTAAACATTAATAAAAGAGGGTAAGACTCCTAACAGAAAAGTAAACAAATATCAAAAGAAACGAAACGGTTTCGAAAATTCAAATTAATCCAGGACGATCAAATAAAAACAAAAACAAAGGTAATGAGATCCTCCACCCAGTTTTCCTAGAACGACACTTAACACAGTTTCTCACAGGACGGACACAAAATGAGAATTTCTCAAAACATCAAAGACCGGAATATACATTCAGAAATTGGGTAAAACCCAAATAAAAACACATACCACAATCTTCCACAAGACCAAAGTAAGAAAATGCACATCGACAGGGTAAAAGGCTCGTGGTGAATAACTTCTCCGACAGAAAAGAGGTAACATATAAGAACGTAGTAAACAGTTTCGATTCCACGGGTATCCATGTACCCAAATGGTATGCAGGAACTACTGATCGAAACATCATATCAGACTTAAGTCCTTTCGACTAAAGAGATCGAGATAAAAAGAAAGAATCCCAACGAAACCAACAAGTCCTAGAAAACACAAAGGTATGTTTATCACTTTAAAAAACAAGATCAAGACACTTTTTTACGGTAATCATTAAACTATCCCTAACGTAACTTAGACATCTAATGAAGCCCATCACATCAGTAAAAGTGTATAACTAAGAAGATTAGGTTCTTGTAGAAAGAAATAAGTTGATATACTACGAATAAATAAGGGTAGGGACAATAGCTACTCTTTACTTTGAGTTCAGAAAAACAATTGTCACGACGATTATCAAAACGATACTTCTTCACTTCTCTTCAGCGAGTCAACAGGTTGAGAAACACTGGGGTACCTGACATCGGGTGGTCCGAGGAGTCAGGTACCCTAAAAGGTCCGTACTCATGACCTCGCCTAACGGTAAAGGAAGAGGTCCACTAGAAGGGCTGGGTCCCTAGCTTGGACCCAGAGGACGTAACATCCGACTGCGAAATGACAGGTTCGATGGTCCCTTCGGGTTTCCTTAACCCGAGCAGGTCCTGACTTATTATTACGTACTGGAGTTTTAATAAGGAAAATAAGGGAAGGGAAATAAGAGAATTTACAAAAACTTCTAAGTTTTTTTGAAAACATCTTCTAACATACACATGTGTGTATATGTGTATTTGTATAATGACTGATCCTTGATTTTGTCTTTCTAATTTTTGTGATTTTATATGCGTTCATATGTAAGGTAACGGAAGTCTCGTTACTGTAGTAGTGTACAGTAAGTCGGAGACCTTTTAAGGTGACATAAAAATACTCTTCTACTCTCACTTTTCTGTTGATTGGAGAATCAAGATAATGTTTTATTAAAAATGAAGGGTCCGAAGGACCGTTGTAGAATCCGAGGGAGTTCCTCAGAAAGTTAGTATGAAACTCTCGACAACAGTATTTATTAACTTTCTATTAGTCTAGACGTTAACATTATATGAACGTATATAAGTCTAAAGGTTTCAAATAGAATTATCACATCAAATGATTTAAAATCGGTCATTCTTTATCATAATATACACACATATAATTGTTCGATTAAAAAGGAACCGAAGTCAATACCTTTAAGAACTTCGGGTTATGAGGTGACCTTAGGGCCTAAAGATTCGTTACCACACTTTAACCAAAGGTTCCACTACTAGGATTTTGTCTAAAGGCTCCTTACCCTGAAAACCCTGACATGTTAAACGTCATTCATTTTACTTCTTACCAACCCAAAATTTCACTACAGACCGGAGGAATATAACTTTATAGTTTCAACTCAATAATCAGGATCGTCGGTGAAGGGTCTTCTGAGGTTCATTTGTAAGTTCAGGAGACTGAAGTTGAGTCCAAGTATTTTAAACTTTTTGATGATGGTAGAAAAATACACCGTTTGAAGTACGTAAGAAAATTTGTTCAGAGTTTAAATAAAATTAATAAAATAATACTTTTTAAAATCAACATATGTTTTTGTCTCCCTTCTAATATTTCTTAGGGGAAATATGACTAGTAGGTCTAAATCATTAATAACTGTAAAACTTTATGAACTCCATGAAAAAAAAACCATCTTAATACAATTACTTTTAGAATATGACAAACATCAAAGTCAGAGTATACAGTTATACATCGAAATCTTCTGTACTCATAATGGAATGTAATTGGGGTTACATTAATAATGTGGATTGTTATAATTGTTACTAAGGAACCATAATAGATATAGGACTGGTATAAGTTTAAAGGATCAAGAGAGTTTTTACAGAAAATATCGACCAAACAGTATTAGGTCAAGGTACATTCTAGATATGTAACGTGAATTACTAACAGAGAGACCAGAAAAAATTAAGTTCGTTAAAGAGGGGGAGACAGGAGAGGAAAACGTGGGGGTTAGTACAGTAATTTGAGTACGTTCTTAGATCCAGTTGAAATGACATGATATTTTAGAGGGTGTCAGATATAAACAGACAAACGTAAACATGGGTGGGACCATAAAGAACTTTTATTCTCTAAGCCTTTGTAAGCTTATCCAAGTACGACTCTCACATCGTAGGGGTGAGAGTCAAAATACGACTCTACTTAGTCTCCTTAGTGTCGGACTACCGAGTAACGGTAGATCGGTAAATTGGTAAAGGTTGTCACTAGAAGTGACTTGGTTAATTAACGTGTATCTCACGAAGAGATTAAAAATAAGAAGGGTGTCAAAAACCGACCTTAAGACATTTCTGTCAAAGAAAATAATTTATACCAACAAACCAAAGAGATTTTATGTCCGTCCTATCGACGAGTTCATTTATTCAATGGTTAAAAGTCTCCCTCCTCAACCACGGGATCAAGGAAACAATCACTAGTTTGAGAAAAAAAAAAAAAAACGAAATATAAAAATTTAATAGTAAAATTGAGGACCAAAAATATACAAATACACTAAATTATTAACGGGAGTAATAAAAAAAGTACGAATTTAATCCAGTAAACATCGGTAAGTAAAAGTTCTCTTTTCCTCAGTTACATCTAACAGGAATCCTTCCCATTACTATACAAAAATTTTCTTTTTTTACTGTAAAAATTATCGTGTCTAAAAAGGGGATCTAGAAACGAAAATAAAATTTAAATCCTTCAAATTATTAGTGGGTACGGAAAAAAATTCTACCATTTATAAAATATGTTAAAATTTCCAGTGTAAGTTAAATGTCAATAATCTTTTAAAACGAAGGAAAGGGGTACAAAATTTTATGTAGAAATATCGAGTAGAATGTGGGTTGTCAAACATAGAGAATGAGGAAATGAGACTAAAACGGGGAGGAGGGAGAGAAGTGACCATTGGTGATCAAACAAGACATAGACTTATCAGTGGGTAAGAGAATACTTCACAAAATTTACAATGTAATAATACATTACACACTTACTTATCTTTTCATTTCCACCCCAACGTTTATTCATACTTTTCCTACTCGAAAACTATTCATGTCGACCCTGTCAACTGTAAAGACAAACTTTTTATTTATAGATGGAATGGAGTCAAATGTTCAACTTACAGTTTTTGTTGATAAATGTTGAAAATCCTCTTTTCGAAACTTTATACACTCATTTCTCCCTAGAGAATTTCTGTTTTTGGTTTTTTGTGTTCGACATTTTCTCGTTAGTTACCTAGAGTTTGTAATTTTCACTTTGAAAGACATTCTATTCGGTGGTATCTATTTTACTTTTGGTTCTAACTGTAACTATATGTACTATTTCCTAGGTAGAGGTCATATAATCCGAGACTCCCAAATAAATAGAATAAATAAACTTACGTAAAAATCTATATGACATGGTTATTTATTATTGTCTATCCGACATTTTCTTCTTTGGATCTACTGGTTGTTTTCATACTTCTCTGAGTTAAAGTAATTATTAGTACCTATACAAATACTTTAAACGACTGACAGAAACTTGAAAAACTTTCTTTTAAATTCTCGAACAAAATAGGAAATCTATATAAGTCCTTTAATATATGTGTAGTTTAGTTTATTATATACGATATGAATTAACATAAAATATTAACAGAAATACTTCATGTAAAATACTATATAAAAACTCTCATACTTCCGAAAAACATAAATAATCCTTTAAGTAACGGGGAAAAGGGGGTTTTGTCTTAAAGTTGTAGAAATACGAGACATTCTATAAAAGTAGGTTTTAAATGGGGTTCTTATAAGAGGTTCTTTTGTGTGACTTGGAGTAGATCAGAGTAGGAAAGAGACGACAAACCGACAGTCTTGGAGAGTGGTACAACGGAAATAGGTCCGGGAAAGACGGAAGACTCCCCGGAGTAGGACGGAAGGATAATTCTTAGACATTGGGAGAAGACATTTCGTTAATAGGAAGTTAATTTTTTATTTATTATAATTTTTGTTTGTTTGTTTTCTTAGATATTGGGAGTAATTCTTATAGAAACCGAGAGACCCCTTGCCATTTCAAGTATTAATTTAAAAGCTTGGATGACCTTAGTAAGGATCTTGAAACACCCAAAATGTTGATGGGATAATCTAAGAGTAACATAAACCTTTTAAAACAATACTTTTCGACAAGTGAGGGACCTCCTCGACTTTGTCCACTATAGTGAATACAACCATAGGTAGAGACTTAGGTTTTACTGGAGTTTAACCTAACTTTACTTACATAAGTTTTCCAGACCTCAATACCAAAAGAAAAGGGAGGTTGACGTCCATAAAACGTCTTTCTCTACGACGTCGTCGAGTCGTCCAGGAGAGACTAAGAGAAGTAGGGTTTACGTCCATTAGTAATTTTTATTTTACACTTAATCCAAAACATCTAATCCATCTTAATTGAAGACCGAGATAACTTCTTTAAGAGTTCTCTTAGTTGAGTGGTCTTCACTCCGAATTTCGAGAAAGTTTGTTCGTGATAACTGTTTACGACTTATCCTTTCAATTTTACAGTCTGAACAATGTCCAAAATCCTACATTTCACCGTGACAAGTTCAGTTTCTACATAAATGGACTTCCCTAATCATCATAGAGACCACAGACCCTTCTAACTCCTCTACCCGTTTCTTCTTCCTCTTTCGTCTCATACTTTCTCCATTTGTGTTCCCTGGTGTCTCCCCCTTGTCTCCCTTCTTACCTTCAGGACTTCAGTCTCTGGTTCACTCTTTCAGACTTTAACGACTCCGACAAGATAAAAGAATTATTTTAAGATCTAACATTTAACAAACACAAAAGTAAATTGAAAGATTTAAAAAAATTGACTAACGTAATTCCCTATAGTGATTTCTCCTTTATTCCATAAAAAGAAACGAAAACGAAAAAGAGTGAAAATAAAATCCGATTATACCCATTATTAAAAAGTTCTTTATGTTTAAGTACTTTTTAAAGATTTTCGTTTGTAAAGGGTTGTAAAATATATTATATCAAACAATGTAAACTGGACGTAAAACCATTTCTTTTTTAGTCTAATCTGACTGGACTATCTTTTACAGTCTCAGAAAGATGTCGGCACAGATAACCTTTTTATAAAACTTTACAATGGATTTCCGACTTGTGTAATGGTGTGTAGAGACTAGGGTAGATGAGGTTCTCCACCTATCAAATAAACCCTTAAAACAACGTGTTTCGTATAATTGAGAAGATAATTACATAAAGATTAATATATTAATACTTCTCATATATGTACGAAATCAGAATAATATTCCTCAAGAAGATAATACATAAGTATAAAAACATAGTGAAAAACGAGGAGTCGTACTTGTCAGGAACAGTCACAAGTACTAATGATTTATTCAGGGTTTAAAATAGTATGGTGAGAGTCTTAGATACTCTCCATATCTAACTGAAACTCCGAGGGGAAAATAGAATATAATATGACTGACATCGAAGTTACCGATTCTAAGTAATTTAATATGATATGAAGGGTTTAAATATTAATATTAGAAAATATTCCAATTCAAAAGTAAAAGAAATGAAAAATAAATGAAACTCTTTTTGTGATTCTAGGGAATTGAGAAAGAGGTATGTAACGTACCGATTTTAGTTCGATAAAATTAAAAAATTGATGTAACTTAATGCACAAAGACAATTACATCTCTAAGACTTGAGAGATATTAATTTTAACCGACTCCTCAGACACACGTGACAATAAGACACCTCTTCGTAATCCATCTTCTGTACTTAGGAAGTACCAGGAACCCTTCACCGTTATACGAATTTTATAAACAATTATTTGATAACCTCTCCCTAATTAAAACAGATACTTGGCAAGACTTTCTTTTCGAAATATTAAAATACAGGACACAACCGGTAGTCTCTCCTTCATAATTCCCAAACACACAAATGCGAATAAATTCTTCTCTGATCTTACACACCCCACCTCCCCGTACGTTTAGGAAACAGGGAGTTCGATGTTTATTTTAACTCATCTACTTCAAGTTGACAATTGGTGAAGTTTGACCACCATTTACAGTAACTTATGTTTAGTCTTTAGAACTTTAGTGGTGACAGGAAGTGGTAACAGACTTTCTTTATAAATAATTGGGTAACACTATAGTGGGATATAAGAAAGTCTGAGACTTATAAAGTCCACGACTTGTCCCTCTTCGGTCATTTCCTCTTCGGTCATTTATGATTCCTTCCAAAAAGGGACAGATGGGAAGTCGTTTGTAAGATGTAACAACGAGAACACTTCTAGATAGGACTTCATTGAACTCCCTATTTTCGTCTAACCTCAAATTCTCCTCTTAAAACTGTCAAACAAAAACACGAACAAACACCACACATACAAAGGACTTCTCTCCTTAAGGAAGACAAACCCGACCCTATAGGATATCTCATAGTAATGAATATTCATAACTTTACTCACCTCCAGTAAACCAGAAAAGAATATCAAGGTTACGTCTACCTAAATTGTTTTATGTCTCTGTGATACATAAATATTTCGAAACAACTTTTCTCGACGAATATTTAAACAAATATGTTTTAAAGAATTTAAAGTGTGGATTGAGAAAAATCAAACCCATACTCAACAAATTCCATTTTTAGAGGACTACGGAGAAACCGACTATTAATCGTCAATGTGAAATTTTTCTTCACCGTATAAAATTATACTCAATTTCTGTCAATGAAACTTAATCTCGGTCAGTAAATATCTTATCTTTCTTCATGAATGTCATTTTGTGGTCAAAACGTAGTACAAAAACACCCGAACACGACACACATTGTACACACAGAAAGCTACATCACAAACGTAACAAAATACTTCTTGAGAAAAAGAATGAATCTTTTACAAGCATTATTAAGATTGAAATTTTGACATAAATCAAGGTTCTACTTGCTATCAAAAATCACATCTTGTGACTCACTTCCAGTGTAACCGGTGTTTCTTCTCACGTTCCACCGAGGACGGGTGTTCTACAACCGTTATACCTTCACCCACTCTTCCCCGTATTCTTTCATGTGTCTTATTATCTTACGTTCAATCATAAAAGTCTTACGGAAATAATATCATGGTAAAGAAGTCTATCAGAATAAGCCTTCGAGATTAATATTTGTTACACAATTTTACACAGAAGACACCCAATCAATAGAGCCGAATCGGTCTCCTTCCTTGTCTTAAAAATTTCGAATACACAGAGAGGAAGGGAAGAGGGGAGGGAGGGAGGAAAAAAAGAAAGGAAGAAAGAAAAAAAGTGATAGTCACTTACAAATAAACCTTAGACCACACATATTCTGTAGTGTTTATTCCAATTTATGATATTAATGGTACTCCCTTTTGGTCTACTTCACGTCACACCCCTTTATACTCTCCCACTCCATCGTAGAACGATCTCCTCTCTCGCTATGGTCCGTTCCAAAGTACCTCCTTCATAACAAACTATTAATTACCTACTATATTTTCTCATACAAACTGAAAATCCAGACAGAGAGTGATGACATGATATCACTTATCCCTATTCATGGTACCGAAATTTATTAAGGTAAAGGTTCGAGACATGTTTAACGTAACATCGAAAAATCAATTATTGTAAATTTAACTAATCACAAACTATTGACTCAATATCTGTAGGGGTGTAGATCAGTTGTCAAAATTTTTTTTAATTTTCTCTTGTCCACGATTAATCTCTAGTTTAGAATGTATAAATAAATAAACAAGTGAGTAAATAAGTCGTTTAAGTCGTTTCGTCTTACCCTCTTCTTTTCCTACCTATTTCGTTAACCCACTCACACCCTGAGGAATATATTGCCCAACAGTCAGACTCGGTCTTGGTCTTGTTTTTACAGGATTCTCGTGACGTTTCTTACTGTTCCTACTTTTAGGTGAACAGGACTACCTTTATCTATTAGGTCAAAACTTTTCCTGGACAAATACAAAAAAACCTAAATGAACATACTAAAATACCATGACGAAACGGACACAAGATCAGTATTCCAAATCTTTCAATATTGACATACCTTTACTAAAAGTTTTTAGTATTAGACCTTATCATAAACGATCAAACGAAAATTCCTAAAGACAGTTCACAGACCGATAATCAATTTTAAAATGAAATTTTGTAAAAAATATTACGGAGTACAGTAGGTTTTTATAAAGACTTGTCTCTTGAAGAAAAGATACACGACCTTAAAATCATGGTCTCTTCTGAAGTCTTGAGGTAAACTGAATTAAAACTTATCTGTACACTTTTTAGTTGATCTTTTATATGGGACTCATAATTCTATGATTAAAAAGGAGTAAAATTTTCATTATAAACTAAATAATATCTTTTAAAGTTTTTATATCTCTTCATTTGTCTTTGTGGGATCAGTACAATGAGATTATATGGGTATGATTATAAAACATCGTAAACTCAGAATCTTATAAGAACAAGTGTAAACTTACATATATTATTTTGAACCGAACAAGGAACATATAACAAAATATAGGACGAATTTAGAAATCCTTATATCAAAATGATCGACATCATGTGATACTCTAATGGTATTAAATAAAGAGGTTAGTAGAAGAAATCCTATACACTTATTAAATGTATAGAAACGGTATATTTACTGATAGTAACGTATATTTCGAAAAAATAAAGGACCAAAAAAGAGTATATAAACCCTTACCTTGATCATTCAATTTCGTATATTTGAGAGATAAGAGAACCGTTTGTAATAATTTTAAAAGACAATTAATTATTCTAAGTCTCAAAACTATTCTGACACTCCTTCCCTTTAGACTGTAAGAGTATTAAATTATCATTACATTTTTAGTTTAATGGTAAAAAAACTCTACGAATGAAGGATATACACTGTGTGTCAACCACAACACCGAACATAAAAAGTCCATGAGCAAACGTTAACACCCGTAGTTATATTGACTAGACCGTATATTAGATGACCACTCGCCTCGAGATTTTTGAGTAAAGATGTTGTAGCGAGGTCTTCGAGGTTGTAATAGTGTGAAGGTCGTTTGTAAGACATTCACAGAACAACGAATTAATAACTGTATCTGAAGATATCTCTTGCGAGAGCCGTTCCCGACTTCGACTCTCTAGAAACACTAAACCAACGAAACCTCGGCACTTGAGGAGGAAATCAAACATAAAGCAAAAGAGTAAGTTTTGGTGTATGAAAGTCCGTAGTACTTAGAAAAGAGGAAGGGAGGAGAACGGAATAAGTTACATAGTTGAAGGGTAGACTGAATTTCTGTAGTACCTACAGAAAGCGGGAGACTAGGTCGCACTGTGAATTGACATGTCCGAAACTTTTGTCGGACTCAACTGAGGTCTAGATGTAAATGATGGGAGGGGATTTGGAGTCGGTAGAGTAGATATTTTACCTACGTTTTACTCTACTTCTATTTTACAAAAAAAAATAATCGATCACTTGTAATCTTTCACGAGGCACTTGTAATCTTTCTCCTCCATCACCAAATCACCCCCTATGTCTACCACCACCTCAACAACCATAATTAAAATGACGATGATGATGATGATAACGATGTCTCCCATCTCAAACGTCAAGGAAGATTGACATCCATGATTATCTCCCTTAATAACAACTAGGACTTGCACTCCAACGTCAACACGACTCCAAAGTCTTCTATTTCTAGTTCGGACAAATCATCTCAGGACCCTACGATAACAGGTTAAAATTTTCGTCTTAGAATTTTACATCGATATACAGTAATAATAGAAACGTCCGGTCTGCAATTGACCAAACCTCCTTGTATCTTTCTATTAGACGGTTTAGTAGTTCATTGGGATTCGTTAAATATCTTCTTTACGGAATATTCAATAAAACATCAAAAACAACAAGTCAGTGGTTCAGCACAGGTTGAGAAACACTGGGGTACTCGTACGGTCCAAGGACAGGTAAACTTGTAACGAATAACGTGACTCCCGGACATGAATTCGAAAAAATCGTTCTTTTACAGTTTCAAGAAGAGGAAGACCAAAAAAAATCGAAAAAAAAACAAAAGACGACAATTCAACCGTTGGTCTAGACGTGAGAAAGATTAATACCAATTCTGGGGTAGTAAGGTGGGGTTTAGATGGCGTCCTTTCACAACAAGGAACCAAGTAAAAATTTTACACTATTTCAGTTTTCAATTGTCTATAAATAAAATAAATTTAAGGATTTAATTATCACGAATATAATAGATCCTAAGATAGTAGAAAATATAGATGGATTAGTCCTGTAGGTCAATTTCTACTGTATTAATCACATACATAATGTGAGGGAAGACTTTAAGGTGAGTTATCTTTCAAGAATCCTTTTAGGATTCCGTCTCCTACTCTACCAACCTACCGTAGTAGCTGAGTTACCTGTACCCATACTCATCCGAAGGCCTCAACCACTACCCGTCCCTCCCGACCGCACGACGTCAAGTACCCCAACGTTTTTCAGCCTGTGTTGACTCGCTGACTTTACTTGACTTGACTTGACTTTCTTTCGTATTTGGGTGTTCCTATTTTTAGTCTTTGTTCTGTTCTTTTAGAGTAAAACTTTCGACCTTTTGTCTAATTCACCACTTACTCAATCACCGGAATTCTTTCGTCTAGGGATTGTCCACCGTACCTTTCATTCTTCGTTGGACTAAATAAGGTGTTCTGAGAAGTTTTCCAAGTTTTTAACCGTCGTAATTTATAGAGTCTTTACTCCCAATTGTATTCTGGTTTTGACCGTTCAAACGAACTTTTATACAATTCTTAGAGAATCTCCGGATTTAGGGTAAAAGGTTCTCTGTCGACGACAGGACGGGGGAGGAGTCGTTTCCGACCAATGAAAGGTCTCTCTCTTTTTATTTCCCAAAGACCAGACTACTCTTAGTCCATGTCAATTACCGTTTGGTATGACTTTCACTACTATTTCTGACTCTGGGTCCGAGGAAGAGGACGGACCAAGGATAGTGAAACCGTCGATCAGTTCTCTAACTGTTTCCGGAAGAGACTCTAGACTTGTAGGGTTCTCTTTTATCGACTTTTGCGACTGGAGGCCCAAACGGGGTACTTTGTCGGATCGTTATAGTGAGATGTCAGTACGAGTGATAGTCGTTTGGGATGGATCACGAATCTCGAAGGTTAATTGAAAATGAGGTCAACCGAAAAATAAATCATTTTATGTGATGTCTCTCGGTTCAATAATAGTCTATAAACTCAATCTACGAATTTTTGTACAGGAGTTTAAGAAACTATGAAGAAGACAATCCTTCATCCCAAAAACGTAAGGACAGTAGGGTCGGGTTGACTCGACTGGTCATCTTATTCGTCTTAAGTATGATACACTGAAGATCCCGATGAAATCCTTTCCGAAAGTAAACACCCATTTCTTCTACACCATGTATATATGTTACCTTATGTTATGATGAGACGGTATTTTTTCTTACTTTATTACGGTAAACATCACTTACGTTGATCTCTAATAGTATGATTCACTTCATTCAGTCTTTCTCTTTCTGTTTATGGTATCCTATAGTGAATATACATCTTAGATTTAATACTGTGTTTACTTGGATAGATACTTTGTTTTTGTTTGGGCACGTCCATCTCTTGTCTACACACCAACGGTTCCTTGTCCTCTAACCCCTTCCCTACCTTACTCCAATCTCAATCGTCTACGTTTGACAATATATATCTTACTATTTGTTGTTCCAGAATGACATATAGGACCCCTTGATATAAGTCATAGGATACTATTTGGTATAACCTTTTCTTATAATATTTCTTACAAGTATATACATATTGACTCAGTGAAATGACACGTCTTCTTTAATTGTCTTGTAACATTGTGTTGATATATAGTTATTTTATTATAAAAATTTCTTTTTTTCAAAACTAGACCTCCAGTCCCTAACTCGACGGAAACCTTCGTACTTGGTGGTAAATTCCCTAGACTAAGGAAACACAACACTCCTTTAGGTCCTGTGTGTCTCCTCGGTATACATCGTTAGTTCTAACTGTCGGAGTCTCCTCCAGGGTTACCTATCAGTCGTAGGTGATGATCTGTGCACTCACTTATACGGAGGTTTACTAAGGACGGTGGTCGACAGTTCAGTGGTGGGGGTTGGAAGTCTAGAAGGGTAAACTCTGAGGTGCGTAACACCTAGGTAGGGAGAATAGTTAGTCAGTCACGTCAACGAGTCAATACAGGTTAAAAAACGTTGGGGTACCTGAGAAATTCTCGGGTACCTGAAGGACCAGGTAGTGGTTGAGGGTCTCGTGTAATTTGAATACAGGTAACTTAGTGACTACAGTAGGTTGGTAGTGTAGGAGACAGTAGGGGAAGAGGAGGACGGAAGGTAGAAAGGCTCGTAGTCTCAGAAAAGGTTACTCAGTCGAGAAGTGGAGTCCACCACTTTCATAACCTCAAAGTCGAAGTCGTAGTCAGGAAGGTCACTTATAAGTCCTGACTAAAGGAAATCCTAACTGACCAAACTAGAGAAACGGTAGGTTCCCTGAGAGTTTTTAGAAGAGGTTGTGGTGTCAAGTTTTTGTGGTTAAGAAACCGCGAGTCGAACGAAAGACTAGTTTGAGAGTGTAGGTATGTACTGATCACCTTTTTGGTCTCGAAACTGATCTGTCTTTAAACAACTATTTCATTACAGAGACGAAAAATTATACGACAGGTCCAACCAATACCGAAAAGAAGGTCCCTCCTTCACAGTAAATTAAAGTACCGACGTCAGTGGTAGACGTCACTAAAACCTCGGGTTTTTTATTCAGACAGTGACAAAGGTGACAAAGGGGTAGATAAACGGTACTTCACTACCCTGGTCTACGGCACTAGAAGCAAAAAACTTACGACTCAAAATTCGGTTGAAAAAGTGAGAGAACAAATTGAAAGTGGTTCTCTGAGAAATCAAGGAGAAACGAAAGACGGTATTTTCCCACCACAGTAGACGTATAGACTCCAATTACAATAAAGAGGGTCGTTAGAACTAAGGTCGAACACTAAGTAGGTCGATTCGTAAAGTGTACTACACAAGACGTATATTCAATTTATTCGTCCCACTGTTATATATCGGAATTGCATGAGGAAAGGGCTAAACCTTGGTCAGACAACAGGGTACAGACCAAGATTGACAACGAAGAACTGGACGTATGTCTAAAACGTCCTCCGTCCAGTCCACCAGACCATCAGGGTAGAGAACTTCTTAAAAGGCGTCAACAACACTAGGTGTGTCAGTTACCGAAACCACATCAGTTATTTCGTCTTCGTCTACAAAAAGACCTTGAGAGAACGAAAAAATTACTAGGTCACCTACAACCGTTAAACTAGAGACCAAGGAGACGGAAAAGATTTAGGTCGAACTTTAAGACCTTCAAACGCCAAGTGTATGACAACTTCGGACCGAACCTCTTAAAACTCGTAATGAAACGATCAGACACTCTACTCACGTTAACATGTGAAAAACTTTTAAAAAACCGTAACGGAAAGAAACCCTAACCTTACTTTTGACTGGAAAGGTCAGAAAACCGGTGACGAATTAAAAGTTTAAACGACCGTATAACTCACATCGGGATCTATCGTTTTTGTCATTCCTTTCGGAGTTCGTACTTTCTCTCAGATTTCGTGCGTCTTTATTTCGGTGAGATTTCTTTATCTTTGTTACGTCTCTCTTTTGAAATCTTTATACATAGTAATTACAGGGGTCTTCTATTTCTCTTCTTAACGATGACACTTTGTACTTGTTCCACGGTATCTTACTCGTGAGTTGTCTTGTTTTCTCATGAGAATCTTTAATTTTTAGTCTAATATATTTACTTTGGAACTCCCTTTTAATCTTCTATTTCGATCTTTGAGAAGGTCTTTCATCTTCTTTATATCTACCTTTTGTCTTTTCTTTCCAAACTTTCCTGGTAAGAATCTGTAGATATTGTCTTCCCGGTCTTTTTCTTGTTACTTCGATTCCCCTTACTTAGTTTATGTAGTTCTTTTTATAAGTGTTGACTTCCTACTGAAAAGTATAAAGTCGATCATTCTTGATCGCATTATCTAATTTTACCTAAATATGAGTCCAGGTATAGTAACACTTTAAAATACTGAATCCCTCCTTTACTAAGATTTATAAAGGTTCAGACAGTGTATTTCTTAACTCTTAATTCTACCGTGACCTGAAGAGTTGTCGTTGTAAAATCAGATCTTCTACCATCTTATTGCAGAAGTTTGTAAACTCTTACAATAAATTTTAGATTCCCTTATATCAAAGGTTAAATCTTAAGATATTGGTCAGATTAAATGATCAATTTACACCCTTATTTTATTTGTGTAAAAAGTTCACGTTCCAGAATTTGTAAAATGAAAAAATATAGAAATATTCTTTCAAGAACTTCCTACACAAAGGTCCTTTGTTCTCTCATTAGGAATGTCCTTATTTACCCCAGGTCTTTCGTCCTCTAGATATTCCTTTCTCTTCTCTTAGAAGTTTTACTTCCTTCATTTTTTTAGTTCGTTACCTTTTATACAATAAATCTCGATACCTTCAGTCATTAGTTTCTTAGTTGACTTACTTAACTTTACAAATAAATTCCTTCGTTCTTAATCCTATCCGTCCCAAAGACCCTAAAACTAACACAAAACATTGTTTTGAATAATTTGATAAACTGAGATACATATCAAACTACGAGTAGTAGTAATTAACTCGAAGGGAACACCGAGTCCACCATTTCACGTCCTCTGGACCCAAGCTAGGGACCCAACCCTTCTAGGGGACCTCTTCCCTTTCCGATGGGTGAGGTCATAAGACCGGACCTCTTAAGGTACCTGAGATATCGGGTACCCCAGAGTTTCTCAGTCTGTGTTGATTCACTGAAAGTGAAAGTGAAAAGTGAAAGTGAAAGTAGTAATTAATAACCCCGAAGGGACCACCGAGTCACCGTTTCTTAGACGGACGTTTACGTCCTCAACCTTCAATCGAGGGACCTAACCCTTTTAGGAGACCTCCTCCTTTACCGTTGGGTGAGGTCACAAGAACAGACCCTTCAGGGTACCTGTCTCCTAAGACCGCCCGATCAGGTGTACCAACTTTTTCTCAACCTGTACTGAATCACTGATTTGTTGTCGTAGTGATTAATAATCTCTTTATATTTAGTTTTGATGTTATTCTAAAGTGGAGTGAGACCAGTCTTACCGGTAGTTTCTTTTCAGATGTTTATTATTTACGACCTCTCCCGTACCTCGTTTCCCTTGGGAGGATGTAACAACCACTCTTACATTTAACTATGTCGATGATACCTCTTGTCACATCTCCAAGGAATTTTTTTTTTTTTTTTATCTTGCCGTCACAGTGAGAACCCGTATATAGGTCTCTTCTGATATTAAGTTTTCCTATGTACGTACGGTCACAAGTAACGTCGTAATAGATGTCATCGGTTCCTTACCTTCGTTGAATTTACAGGTAGTTGTCTATTACCTATTTCTTCTATACTATATCTGTCTATCTATATGTTATGTCATATGAGTCTGTAATTTTTTTCTTACTTTATTACGGTTAATATCGTCATACCTACCTGGATCTCTCATAGGATGATTTACTTCATTTGGTCCGTTTCTGTTTATAGTATACTATAACGAAAATACACTTTAGACTTTTTTTTATGTTTACTTGAATTATTGTTGTTGTTGTTGTTTTCTATCTGACTGGGTGTATTTACCTTTTGTTTGATACCGATGGTTTCGTCTTTCTACCTCTCCAATTTAATCCTCACACCCTAAATGTATATGTGTGATATGTATTTTATCAATTGATTCTTCCTGGATGACATCTTGTGTTTTCATATGACTTATACAACATTATTGGTTTTTCCCTTTCTTATACTTTTTCTTATCCATATGTATACATATTGACTTAATAAAACGACATGTGGACTTTGATTATGTTGCAACATTTAGTCGACATGTAGTTATTCAAGTAACTGATACGATTTCGAAAACTGACACCTAGTGTTGTTTGACACCTTTTAAGCAGTCTCTAACCTTATGGTCTGGTAGAATGGACGGAGGACTTTTTGGACATACATCCAGTTCTTCGTTGTCAATTTTGACCTGTCCCTTGTCATCTGACCAAGGTCTAACCCTTTCCTCATCCAGTCCCGACGTATAACTATAACAGTGGGACGAATAAATTGAAGACACGTCTCATGTGGTACGTTTTGCGGTCCGACCTTCTGAGTGTTCGACTCTAGTTCTAACGGTCCTCTTAATAACTGTTGGAGTCTATAGGTCTACTATAATGAGATTACCGTCTTTCACTTCTCCTTGATTTTTCACAGAGAACTACTCCCACTTTCTCCTCTCACTTTTTTGACCGAAGTCTGAGTTGTAAGTTTTTTGATTCTAGTACTGTAGACCAGGGTACGAAAGTACATTTATCTACCCCTTTTTCACCTTTGTCCCGTCTAAAATAGAAGAACTCGACATCTTAGTGACTTCTACCACTGACATCGGTGTTTTAATTTTCTACGAACGAGGAACCTTCTTTTCGTCACTGTTTGGATCTGTCACATAATTTTTCGTCTCTGTAGTGAAACGACTGTTTCTAGGTATCTCAGTTTCGACACTAAAAAGGTCATCTGTATGTCCCTACACTCTTAACCTGGTATTTCTTCTGACTTACGGTTTTTTTAACTACGAAAACTTAACACCACGACCTCTTTTTCTGAGAACTCTCAGGTAACCTGTGGTTCCTCCACTTGGTCAGTTAGGATTTCCTTTAGTTAAGACTTATAAGTAACCTTCCTGACTACGATTTCGACTTCGAGGTCATGAAACCGGTGGATACACTTTTCGCTCAAGTGACCTTTTCTGGGACTATGACCCTTTCTAACTCTCATCCTCCTCTTCTCGTTGTCTCCTACTCTACCAACCTATCATAGTCTTGAGTCATCTGTACTTAAATACGTCTGAGACTCTCTATCACTTCCTGTCCCTTCGGACCGTACGATGTCAGGTACCCCAGTGTCTCTCAGTTTGTGTTGAATCGTTGACTTGTCGTTTTTGTACATACTGAGCTTATTTTTTCGTTTAAAATTTTATGATTGTAAAATTACTGAATAATTACCTTTCACCTTCAGGGAACATAAACACTAATGTTGAGAATGAAACTGTTGATGCACTAATATAAATGAGGATATTATCTCTCTGATCCGGAGAAATCTTCTTCGATTGACACGGGACCTAAAAAATAAGGAGATAGTTTACATTAGTCAAAATGTGTAGAGGAGAAATTATAAGAACGTCAAAGGACACAGGAATACATACAAAGACAACACATCATTAGTTTACGTCACTTCGTTTTGGTCCTGTGTCAGTCCGTTGTTGTTTAAACGACGTCAGGACCCAACCTTTCCGTACAAACATAAGGTTTGTCCGTAAAGTAGATCCACTTTCTTATATACTCTCGAGACAACAAAACTGAAATGTCATAGTGAGTCACTCGTCACTGACGCGACGGTGCAGTTACACGACATTCTTAATGTAAACTAGATTTCGAGGTGACTTGCACGTCGACGTAACTTTACTTTACTCTAATCCACATCACTCGTCTTCCTTCATGTTACCGGTCTTCTTTTTTTTCTTAATCGAAAAGAAACTGGAAGTTTTCTTCCTTGATATGTGTCCTTATTATTGGTCTTCTTCGCTCAGGTGACCTTTTCCGTCAAATAAAGTACAGGATCGAAGGTCGATATTAACACACTAACATGTGGTAAGTCCATAGACAAATTTGGGTGACAGGAGTAGACATTTTACATCTGAATAGACGTAAAGGATAAGATATTTCGACAACACTCTTAATTTATTCTCTGACATTCGTTATTTTGACATTCGTTAATTTTCTCTGACCGAAGAGAAAGGAAGGAGACGAGAGGTACAGTACGATCGAAGGAATCGATTGTTTAGTAATAGACTTTAAAAGACGGAACCAGGGAGGTTTTTTGAACTCTCAACCCCTCGTACCTCGAGATGGTAAAGGAACATAGACAATGTACAAACAATCAATCGTCTACTCGGTTGGTTAGTCATTCGGTTTACCCAAACACTTGTGAGTCATTACAATATATTTACTCACTTCAAAATGCTAATACTATACATGGGACCTTCGATTCGGTGATAAAAGTGTAAAACTAATCTTATTACAGTGCCACAGATTAATAAAAAGACTACATTATCTCTTTCCTTCAAGGTCCCTTAGTCAAAAGTTCTAAATGTCGAACTGAAAACATCGGAACTCTCCTTCCTCTTACCACAATCTAATAATTGTTGGGGAGGTGGAAGTTGAGAATAAGATCAGTGAATTTGGAAAGTTTTACAAAAGGATATCAACGTACATTACATCTTTTTAACACTTTGGTTACCTAAACATAAGAAGATTTTGGGACACGACAGAATCTATTGTAAATCTCACTCACTTTAAGTGTAACACCTTTTCACTTAAGGAGTAATTTCTTAAAAAGTGTCACGGACAAATAACAGTTGTCACCATTTATTTCGTTTCGATCACCTCCGTTACCATAAGGTCAACTCGATAAAATTTAGGACTTTCTACTACGACACCTTCACGACTTGAATTATACGGTCGTTTAAACCTTTTGAGTCGTCACCGGTGTCCTGACCTTTTCCAGTCAGAAGTAAGGTTAGGGTTTCTTTCCGTTACGGTTTCTTACGAGTTTGATGACGTGTTAACGTGAGTAGAGTGTCCGATCGTTTCATTACGAGTTTTAAGAGGTTCGATCCGAAGTTGTCATACACTTGGTACTTGAAGGTCTACAAGTGCGACCTAAATCTTTTCCGTCTCCTTGGTCTCTAGTTTAACGGTTGTAGACAACCTTGTAGTTTTTTCGTTCTCTCAAGGTCTTTTTGTAGATGAAGACGAAATAATTGATACGGTTTCGGAAACTGACACACCTAGTGTTGTTTGACCTTTTTAAAAGTTCTCTACCCTTATGGTCTGGTGGACTGGGCGGAGGACGTTTTAGACATACATCCAGTTCTTCGTTGTCAATCTTGACCTGCACTTTTTTGTCCCAGGTTTGTCCTTTTCCTCAGGCAGTTCCGACATATAACAGTGGGACGAATAAATTGAAGATACGTCTCATGTAGTCCGCTTTACGACCTGATCTACTTCGTGTTCTACCCTAGTTCTATCGGTCTTCTTTATAGTTATTGGAGTCTATACGTCTACTGTGGTGGGAATTCCATCTTTTATTTCTTCTTGATTTCTCGGAGAACTACTTTCACTTTCTCCTTTCACTTTTTCAACCGAATTTCGAGTTGTAAGTCTTTTGCTTCTATTACCGTAGACCAGGGTAATGAATTACCCTTTATCTACCCCTTTGTTACCTTCGTCACTGTCTGAAATAAAACCCGAGGTTTTAGTCACGTCTACCACTGACATCGGTACTTTAATTTTCTGTAAACGAGGAACCTTCTTTTCGATACTGGTTGGATCTGACGTATAATTTTTCGTCTCTGTAATGAACCAGTTGTTTCCAGACAAATCAGTTTCGAGACCAAAAAGGTGATCAGTACATACCTACACTCTCAACCTGGTATTTCTTTCGACTCGTGACTTCTTAACTACAAAGACTTGACACCACAATCTCTTCTGACAACTCTCAGGGAGCCTGACGTTACTCTAGTTTGGTCAGTCAAGATTTCCTTTAGTCGGGACTTATAAGTTACCTTCCTGATTACGGTTTCGATTTTGAGGTTATGAAACCGGTGGACTATACTTCTTGACTGAGTAAACTTTTCTGGGACTACGACCCTTTCTAACTTCTGTCCTCCTTTTCCCTTACTGTCTCCTACTCGACCAACTTACCGTAGTGACTGAGTCACCTGTACTCAAACTCGTTCGAGGTCCTCAACCACTACCTGTCCCTTCAGACCGTATACGTCAGGTACCCCAACGTTTCTCAACCTGTGATGACTCATTACCTTGACTTGACTAAGTGGAAAGTCAAAATTTACACCATCTTCCTCCAGTGTCAACCCTTCGTTTTATGTCATTCATCCAAGAGTATAGTTTATGAATCGTAAATAAGGTTTTACAGGGGCTAGATCTGTCGCAAAAACTCTGTTTTTCTAAACTTATACTTTAATACCAAGTTTCGTTTTCACAGAATAATTGTTAAAGTACATCAAATTACTGGTCAGACATAACAAGTCCCAACTAAATATCAAAAGTAACAGAGTATTATCAGTTTTACGTTAACGAACTGAACAGTCCCATTAAATTTTGAAATAAGTTTGGTTTAAAGTTCTCTTTTTTCCGACTCACGTCATGAAACTTTTTAGTCTGGTAATACAATTAAATTGATCCTCCCCTTCTTACTTCATCAATGACAGATGGAAAGTCTTATACAAGGTCTACAATAAGTATAAGATCTTTACCGTCTTAACTAAAAAGGTTATAAAAACGGACCTCTTAGGGTCCTTGTCTCCTCGGACCACCCGACGGCAGACACCCCAGTGTGTCTCAGTCTGTGCTGACTTCGCTGAATCGTCGTCGAGATTTTCTCACTCTTATTAAGACCCTGGTTCACGCTTTTAGAACATCTAACCATCGAAGATGAACGTGATCAAAATTTCTTATTAAAAAAAAAAAAATGAAATGTCATAACATAACCAAAACGGTATGAAGTTGTACTTAGGCGGTGCCCACATGTGCACAAGGGTTAGGACTTGGGGGGAGGGTAGAGGGAGGGGTATGGTAGGGAGACCCAGTAGGGTCACGTGGTCGGGGTTCGTAGGACATAGGACGTAGTTTGGATCTGACCACTAAGCAAACAATTGTCTATTTTGTCATCATAAATAACGTAAACGTGAGGTATCAACGGCTATGAACCAAACTGTAGAGAAAGTCGTAAGTCCCACTAAAACTTATTCTAATTCCTAAAAAAAAAGGAGAACGTAAGAACAGTGAACAGAATAGAGATTGTCCAATAAACTACGTGCTCAAAGTATTCAAAACCTAACTTCTCCTGGGATACCTGTATTACCTTAAATTAGCACACGCTCTCTTTAAGGCGTTCTCCTAGTATTTTGTCGACGTCTTAGGTCTGTACCGTAACACGGGCGTGAAACGACGGAGTCTTCCAAATTAGTTGTACATCAGTGGGTGCGAACAAAATTACCCATCGGGTCTTGTGACGGAGTAATAACACAATCTAGAGACGAATCCAGGGTCGAGTACGTGACTTACGTGAGTCACCAACATACGTACGGAAAACAATGTCACAAAAGTATAGAACCAGTATTAATGGTCTAGGGGTCTATGGTGTCACAGACCTCATAGACAGTAGGTCACTGACGAGTATAACACCGTAGTACGTCACAATGTAGAACGGAACTGTGGGTCATACCTCTCTCAAAAGATAAAAAAATTTAACAGAAGGAGAGTGAGTATTAAATCGTAACTTCTTAACATAAAGAGATCGACATAAAATATACATTTTCTAAATCGACTTAAAACAAGACACTTTCGGAAAATTAAATAACTATACAAAACACTGATGTCGACGATCGAGAAGTCTGGTCCAAGTACGAACCTGGAGTAAGGTTATTTCATATTCTTAAATTTTACTATGTTTGTCTATGTCCTATTCTATTTAGTAATAATGTTTGTGGTGACGTGAAGTACTTTTACATTGTTCCGAATGTTCTTCGTTTAAATCCATCCACAACAAAAACAGACTTCGTGATACCTTAATATGACATTAAATGGGGATCAACATTAACACCGTAACAGTAGACCTGTAGCATAATAAAATAAGAGTATTAAAATGACCGAACCTACGGATTTATACAAATACTACGAAGTCGGAGTCTTTTCTTCATGCGTATGACGTTTACGACGTTTTCGAATAAGTGACGGACGGAGAACGACTTGAGTCTCAATTTGGGTCCGGGACAAGACTAGGTTCGTAGAAACGAACCCCGTGACTCACGACCGACCAAACAAGAGATACAGTTTTTCATTATAATTTTTTTAAAAAACGTTCTTTGACACACAACGTTCTCTTCTTGGACTGAATACTTTGATTACCGGGACAGAAAATAGTCACCTTCTTCATTTAACGAACCGTCCCTTTGTTTTAATTTAGTAAAACTTTGACGAATTTCAGTAGATTTTTGGTACTAAATCAAGTCTTAATACTAATATCAGACAACTTATCATAAATGGTACCGTAAAGTAGGGGTACCATAAAATATGGAAGACTGATAGTTAAAATCATAATAATCTGCAAACGTATTAGTAAACGAATAAATTCACTTAAAACTCATACCGGATTGAGTCAATACTTATTTAATGTACAGTAAGATGATATTACATATCACCTAAAGTAAAATTATAAAAACACAAACATGTGGAAGACTTATACGTTTATACGCCCACCCATCTTACAGTTTCTGACTGTTGGACCTCGATTTATATTTAGTACGGTAACAAGTCTCATTGGTCCATACTTAATGTCACACAATACAGACTCTCTAACGAAAATAAATTGATTGGAACTCCGGACTATCAGGAAATTACTTACTTATTCTAGGTCGAAAAAGAAACGTTGAAGGAAATTTCGGACTAAAGAGATAACAATCTACTATATCCTCTATAATTCCACGGACAACAAAGGTTCAGGTAAGATCGAGGAGATCCTAAAACGACAGGAAAGGGAAAGTCGACGCACGGTCCACCGTCCTAAAACGTACCGTAGAATATATGGAAACACGGAAAAGAATCTTACCCCTTCCCTTCCTCTACTAAATTACGTACTGTATATGGTACTCATCACTGTCCTTATATATAAGGAGAAGTCTTATTCACTCTTAAACATTTGGACCATTTACTGGACAAAACCCTCGGGACTCAAAGGTGGTATCACCTGTGACAATATATATTTCCACAATAAGATAAAAGTGCGGAAACATTCGGTGTATATATGTAACAGAGAAGGATAGGTCATATCAGTACACAGTGATTGTACCAAACTATTACACACCATAAATTGATCGAGTACAGGGAAGACATTCCGTCTCTAGTCAAGTCAAGTCAGTTAGTCAGTACACACTGAGAAACGTTGGTGTGTCTAACGTCGTACGGTCCGAAGAGATAGGTAGTGGTTAAGGGTCTCGAACGACTTTGAATACAGGTAGTTCAGTCACTACGGTAGGTTGGTAGAATAGGAGACAGTACGGGAAGAGGAGGACGGAAGTTAGTAAGGGACGTAGTTCCCAGAAAAGGTTACTCAATCAAGAACGTGGTCCACCGGTTTCATAACCTCAAAGTCGAAGTCGTAGTCAGGAAGGTTTCTTATGAGTCCTGACTAAAGGAAATCCTAACTGACCAAACTAGAGGAACGTCAGGTTCCCTGAGAGTTGTCAGAAGAGGTCGTGGTGTTAAGTCTTCGTAGTTAAGAAACCGTGAGTCGAACGAAATATCAAGTTGAGAGTGTAGGTATATACTGATGACCTTTTTGGTATCGAAACTGATCTGTCTGGAAACAGTCATTGCATTACAGAAACGAAAACTTATATGATAGATCCAACCAGTATTGAAAAGAAGGTTCCTCGTTCGTAGAAAATTAAAGTACCGACGTCAGTGGTAGACGTCACTAAAATCTCGGGTTCTTTTATTTCAGACAGTGACAAAGGTAACAAAGGGGTAGATAAAGGGCACTTCACTACCTTGGTCTACGGTACTAGAATCAAAAGACTTACAACTCAAAATTCGGTCGAAAAAGTGAGATGAGAAAGTGAAAGTAGTTCTCCGAGAAATCAAGGAGAAACGAAAGACGGTATCCCAACCATAGTAGACGTATAGACTCCAATAACTATGAAGAAGGTCGTTAGAACTAAGGTCGAACACGAAGTAGGTTGGACCGTAAAGTGCACTACATGAGACGTATATTCAATTTATTCGTCCCACTGTCATATGTCGGAGTTGCATGAGGAAAGGGATAAACCTTGGTCAGACAACAAGGTACAGGTTAAGATTGACAACGAAGAACTGGACGTATGTCTAAAGAGTCTTCCTTCTATTCCACCAAACCATAAGGGTAGAGCTTCTTAAAAGGTCAAACAAAACTAGATGTGTCAGTTTCCGAAAACACATTAGTTGTTTCGTCTTCATCTACAAAAAGACCTTGAGAGAGCGAAAAAGCTACTAGGTTGTCTACAACCGTTAAACTAGAGACCAAGGAGATGGAAAAGATTTAGATCGAACTTGTAGACCTTCAAGCGCCAAGTATATAACAACTTCGGATCGAACCTCTTAAAACTCGTAAAGAAACGATCGGACACTCTACTCACGTTAACACGCATCAAACTTGTGAGAAACCGTAACGGAAAGAAACCCTAACCTTACTTTTTGACTGGAAAAGGTCAGGACACCGGTGACGACTCAAAAGGTTTAAACGACCGTATAATTCAAGTCGTGAAGGTGTCGTAGTAGAAAATCTTAAACTTTATCGAGTTGACCTTAAGATAGTGAAGGTGATCGAAACAAGATTCCGGGTGAACTAAAGTGTGAGGTCCAACAGACCGAGATCCACTCACTAGTGTGGTAGCATCAATAGACCCAGTAATTCAAGAAAAAACATATCAAGAAGATACATAAGAACGGGGGAGACGAATTATAGAACAAAGACAATCCAGGTATGGTAAAGACAGGAAATATCACGGGTAGAAACGTAATTTACAAGAGAAACATGGAGATTAAAAGAACTTCTCTAGAGATCAGAAAAGGTAAGATAACAAAAGGAGATAAAGAAACGTGACTAGTGACTCCTTCCGAAAGAATAGAGAGGAACGATAAGAAACCTTGAGACGTAAGTCTACATATATAGAAAGGAAAAGAGGAAACGGAAATCGAAGAGAAGAAAAGAGTCGATAAACATTCCGAAGGCGTTTGTTGTCAAAACGGAAAAACGTAAAGGAAAAGAACCCCTACCAGAACTAGTGACGGAGGATATGTTACAGTACTTGGAGGTAAGTATCAAGTAGTCCGTGAGACAGATAGTTTAGTCCGTCTCTATCGACTACCATTGTTTCGATCCTCTAAAGGGAGGGTCGAGGAACCTAAAGAGAGACAACAAAAAATTGTACTGATGTGTTAAAGTCCTACTTGTCTGAGACGGTTGAGGAAGATCAAGACTAATAATAATCTAAAGAACAAGTGTGGAGAAACACTTTCTACATAAGACAGGACAGTATACTTCACTCCACACTTTTTTTTTTCTCCTCTTCGAAAGTTTCCGTATAAAATTTCACACTACAGCGACAAACAAAAAGGGAACTTGTAAAAATCGAACGAATATCAATGAGGTAACTTGTTCCCAGTTGGCGAATTTTACATTTAATACATCGTACGGAGATGGTCCAAAAAGTTTTGTGATGAACGATACTATTTTTTGTCAAATGGGTTCTTTGTTTTGAAAAACTTCGTGGTAAAGACTTTTAACACTGAAGTTAGACTAAAAGGAAGAGTGTCAGGAACAATAACATCACTTTTTTTTTAAAAAAACGAACCAGTGGGTGGTAACAATGATAAACTTAACTTCGAATTTATATATGATCTGGACTTTTATCCAGACCTTCTATATCGAAGGTTTGGTCCCATGAAGACTCTTATTTTCTCCTACAACAATTAAAGAAATCCTGTTATCCCACTTGACCCTGTTAAACTTCTTTGACTCTATAATCCACTGATTCTCTCTGTTTCTCTGTCTGTATTCATCCTTAGTAGGTGGGTCATGAGTTCATCTGTTTACGTTTGATTAAACTGAAAGATTGGAGACCGTCCTTTTTAAGTAGTATTCCTGGATCTGTAAAACTTTAGATTATATGATGGGGTCTTAGAATTCTGTGTAATCTCTATTCCCGAACCAGACTTGACTTTCCAGTCGACTTGTCCGACCCGAATATCCTCCAGTCGTTACCCCTTTGTTTCAGGTCGTTGGTTTGAAGTACCACTGTTTGAATAGAACTAGGTATTTGTATCTCCCGGTCTAAGTATGACTTGTCCTTACTCCTCCGCTGGTTCTAACCACCTTACATCTCGATCCCTTACCCTCCACCTCGCTTCACTTTTCTCCGTCTTTCCTTTTCACGGTCGGTTCGGGTCTCGGTGTAGGTCCTTTGTCGGTATCACTGTGTACGAAGTAGTTGCGTTACGGAGACTGAAAAGTCCCTCGAACTGTCTTGACTGACGAGACTAGGTCTTTGTTTTACCGTTTTTTCGTCCTGTTTCATATTATAGTTCAGGATCTTCTACTTTCTCTAAGACCACACCTAAGGTAAAGTTCTTAATTGTAAATCACTCACAACGACGGTTCACGGTCCTGACGATCAGGAGGGAATGTAACAAAGTAGAGTTGTTGTACGTTTCACTCTAATAAACGTACGAGCAAAAAGTCTGTTTGTTCGAATTCCTTAAATTTTTATAATGGTCTTCAGAGTTCTCTTTCTTTTAGTGTTCCTTCATAATAGAGTGTGGACAACCATACCAATAATAGTTTTTCCTTTCTTTATCGTTCACAACCACTCCTATACTTCTTTTCCCTTAGGGAACACACGATAACTACCCTTACATTTAACCGTATTGGTGACACCCTTTGTCATGTCTCTAAGGATTTTTATCTTGATGGGATTCTAGGTCTTTAAGGTGAAAACCTATAAATAGGTCTCCTTTACTTTTGTGATTAAGTTTTTCTATGTACGTCAAGGTCCAAGTAACGTCGTAATAAATATTATTGGTGTAGTACTCTAATTGGATTTACAGGAAGCTACCTACCTATCCATTTCTTTTACTATATAAATATATGTGTTACCTTATAATAAGTTGGTACTCCTTCTCCCTTCAGGAAAGTAATGATTATTGTATCTACCTAGAATTCAGTCTGTCAAGTCAAGTCAAGTCAAGTCAGTGAGTCAGCACAGGCTGAGAAACACTGGGGTACTCAGCGTCGTGCGGTCCGGAGGGACAGGTAGTGGTAGAGGGCCTCAAGTGGGTCTGAGTGCAGGTAGCTCAGGTACTACGGTAGGTCGGTAGAGTAGGAGCCAGCAGGGGAAGAGGACGGGGGTTAGGAAGGGTCGTAGTCTCAGAAAAGGTCACTCAGTTGAGAAGCGTACTTCACCGGTTTCATGACCTCGAAGTCGAAATTGTAGTAAGGAAGGTTTCTTTAGGGTCCCGACGAGAGGAAGTCTTACCTGACCAACCTAGAGGAACGTCAGGTTGCCTGAGAGTTCTCAGAAGAGGTTGTGGTGTCAAGTTTTCGTAGTTAAGAAACCGCGAGTCGGAAGAAGTGTCAGGTTGAGAGTGTAGGTATGTACTGGTGTCCTTTTTGGTATCGGAACTGATCTGCCTCGAATCAGCCGTTTCATTACAGAGACGAAAACTTATACGATAGATCCAACCAGCATTGAAAGGAAGTTTCCTCATTCGCAGAAAATTAAAGTACCGACGTCAGTGGTAGACGTCACTAAGACCTCGGGTTTTTTTATTTCAGACTGTGACAAAGGTGACAAAGGGGTAGCTAAAGGGTACTTCACTACCCTCGTCTACGGTACTAGAAGAAAAAGACTTACAACTCGAAATTCGGTTGAAAAAGTGAGAGGAGAAAGTGAAAGTAGTTCTCCGAAAAATCGAGGAGAAGTGAAAGACGGTATTCCCACCACAGTAGACGTATAGACTCCAATAACCATAAAGAGGGTCGTTAGAACTAAGGTCGAACACAAAGAAGGTCAGGTCGCAAAGAGTACTACATGAGACGTATATTCAATTTATTCGTCCCACTGTTATATGTCGGAACTNCAAGATTGACAACGAAGGACTGGACGTATGTCTAAAGAGTTCTCCGTCCAATCCACCAGACCATAAGGGTAGAGAAAGTCTTAAAAAGTGTCAACTAACACTAGGTGTGTCAGTTTCGGAAATCGTATCAGTTATTTCGTCTTTATCTACAAAAAGACCTTGAGAGAACGAAAAAGGTACTAGGTCGCCTACAACCGTTAAACTAGAGTCCAAGGAGACGGAAAAGATTTTGGTCGAACTTGTAGTCCCTCAAGTGCCAAGTGTATAACGACTTCGGACCCACCCTCTTAAAACTCGTAATGAAATGATCGTACACTCTACTCACGTTAACACGCCATCAAACTCGTAAGAAACCGTAACGGAAAGAAACCTTAACCTTACTTTTGACTGGAAAAGGTCAGGACACCGGTGACGACTCAAAAGGTTTAAACGACCGTATGACTCACGTCGTGAAAGTGTCGTAGTAGAAAGTCCTAAACTTTGTCGAGTTGACCTTAAGGTAGTGGAGGTGATCGAAACAAGCATCACTACGAAAAATTCCGGGTGAACTGAAGTGTAAGGTTCTACAGACCGAGATCTAATCACCAGTGTAGTAGTACTAATAGACCCAGTACTTCTAGAAAAAACATGTCTACAGACCGAGATCTAATCACCAGTGTAGTAGTACTAATAGACCCAGTACTTCTAGAAAAAACATGTCAAGAAGACACATAAGAACGGTAGAGAAGAACTATAGAAGACGAAGACAATCCAGGTCTGGTAAAGACAGGAAATAGCTCGGGTAGAAACGTACTTTACAAGGGAACCATAGAGATTAAAAGAACTTCTCTAGAGATCAGAAAGGACAAGACAAGAAAAGGAGATAAAGAAACGTAACTAGTGACTTTTTCCGAAAGAATAGAGAAGAACGATAAGAAACCTCGAGACGTAAGTCTACGAATATAGAAAGGAAAAGAGGAAACGAAAAGCGGACAGAAGAAAAGTGTCGATAAAAATTTCGGAGGGGTCTGTCGGTAAAACGACAAAACGTAAAGAAAAGGTACCCCTACAAGAACTAGGGACAGAGGACATGTTACAGTGCTTAGAGTAAGGTATCAAGTAGTCCGTGAGATAGATAGTCCAGATCTGGAATTTAGATAAAGAGTGAAGGTGACATATTAGTATTCCCTAAACTAAATCCAGTATGGACTTACCAGATCGCCAAAAGGGATGAAAGAAGTTAAATTCAGACTTAAACCGTTGTTCCTCAAGTAATAGACTCGGTGTCAGTCGAGGACCAGAATTCTTTTTGTTTATGGTATACTAGAGTGAATATACACTTTGGAAAAAAAAAAAAATTTCGTTGAAACTCTATGTTTCTTATCTAACCATCAACGGTCTCCGTACTCCATACCTGACCCGGTTTACACACTTATATCACTTTTCCACTATGTACTTATTTGTTTATTCATCGTAGTGTATCACTTCCATCAGTTTTCTGTTATTCATCTAGTATCTATGTATCTACTATCTATGTCGTATCGTTTTAGAACTTGGGTCTCGGAATTCGTGACTGAATTAGTAATACGATAGATGGATCAACCTTATTAAAAGATGACAGTTCCCATCTAATATTTGTGCATCTAATATATGGGGAGGGTTCAATATTATGTGATATGTATTTATTGTAGAGAACGAGTCTACAGGCACCCTACTTAAGTAGGAATGGTATGATAGGGAGTCTTGAACGATATAAAAACCAGTCTTAAAGAAGGAACTATGTCTTTCTTGATAAGGTTGTCCTAACACTCGGGGTAGAGGTCTATGAACGGAGGAGGTTCTCGTTATCTTCGGACGTATGGAGGACCGGGGCATCACCTTTTGGAGTCGTTTCACGGGAATGTCTCGGACTGACGTTTTATAAGTCCGATCGTCGATATCCCGTATAGACACCTTTTTCTTTAAATATCTTGAAGTTTCTACACTTAAGAAATATTTATTTTGTAAGGAAAATGAAGTTTCTAAGAACACAGGGTAATGGACTGTATCGGAGGTCTTATGACGATGAGTATCCGTGGAATTGTACACACTACAGTAGACAATTGTTGGGACCCTATGAAATGTCTTTGGTCCCCCATCCCAACGTTTTTATTTTACAACTGAATCAGGGAAAGATAATAAAATAGATAACACATGCATCGTAACACCAGACAGAACGTTTTTTCTGATATCTCCTTTCAACTACCGTTGATCTTTTCACACCGTTTCTTTTCCCTTTTGACTCTAATTTAAACATTTTGTTGTCAATTTGGAGGAGACAGTACGTTCTACTTAGTTCTGTTCCAACCCCTACTCCCCTTGGAGAAGTAACATCTAGTGACGGGTGGTATGTTCTCGAACTCACTTAAGGTGTCGTAGGGTTCTGTACTCAAACCTTATCCGAAAGGATCCCTTTAAAGTTTCGTTCATAATCATTCTCTTTTTTTCCACACTCACGAAGGGTAACAGGGTTCCGATGGTCCCGGACACACAATACGGTCTGTGTGACAGTCAGACCCAAGTCCACTTCTCGAGGACGTGAGGAGGAGAAGAGAAACCCCCGTTTGGATTTCGTGTGGAGCCGTCTCCCTTACTTGACTATCCACGTGAAACACCGGTCCGTTAGAACTAGACCGATGGTCGATGAGATAGGGACGTCTGAAACCCCAGATACCTTACAATGGCATTCCTTCCTTTAGAGGTCAGGCGTCCCTCCGACTCGAACGTACATCCAGGAAGACGACCCTCTTTCTTCTCTTCGACCAAACAAGGTCTTCGGGTCTCTCTCGAACTCAATAAAAAACGGTTTAGAGTATAGTGTGGGTATGTGAATATAAGAGCTACATAATCGAGAAGACACGTTTAGCACATCGTTAATGACTCCTTATCCTTGTAGTTGTCGGACTTCGTCATACTATGGTTCTCAAAACATTAGGTGAAAACCAGTTGAAAAATGATAAAGACGTCCCATGTGACCCTTTTTAGACATCCGTCTTCTGGGTATAAGGTCGAATAAACGACGATCGGAGGAATCCGATTACTGTGGGAGAGTTTGAACCGAATGGTAGACATTGTCTTTTCATTATTACCGTCGAGGGAAAGTCTTCTAATAACATTCTCATTTTTAGTTTATTTGATAGCAATTAATTTCACGAACCCTTCCGGATTTCATGGTTAATTTGTGTAACCATCATTAATACCATGATTAATATAGATTAATACCAACCGAAAATAGGTAAACCACAAACCGACACTCGATTGTCTTTTAATTCGATATTTTAAACAGGAACATCGGTCACAGGGGTAATTAAAATAAGTCGTTCGTAAATAACTCTTGAATAAAAACATAGTCTCTAAACGGTTGAGACCCCTAGTTTACCTTTTCGTATAACTAGAATACCTTGAGTATCAGATTTAGATGACGGAACGAAGAACGAGATTTTTTATAACTAGACCAGTAAGAGGTGACTTTGGAATGTACCAAATCAGAGTTGACAATTATTAAATCTTCATTTAGTTTGTGAAGGAAACGAAAAGAAGTTGAATGAAACAGTTATATTGAACTGTGACATGGGTGGAGATTGTTTCCTGATGTACAAAACAACAGTAATGGGTCTCCGTGTTTGTCCTCAATCATATCTCTTTCACCTTTCAACAATACCTGATCTATAAACACAGGAGGGTTTAAGGACACGACTTTAGGATTGGGAGTTCCACTACCATAATCCTTCACCCTAGAAAGTAGTGGAAACCACCATTTTGAGTATTTATCCTGATATCGGGAATATTCTTTTCTGTCCTCTCTCGAAGGAAAGAGAGAGAGAGAGAGAGGTATGGGAGAGGGAAAGAGACGGGAAACTCCTATGTCACTTTTCTACCGGTAGGTGTTTGGATCTCCTGTCAGGAGTGGTCTGTGATTACAAAGTGGGACTAGAACTGAAAAGTCGAAGGTCTCAACACTTTTTGTTTTCAAAGGACAAATTCGGTGCGTAGGGTATCATAACAATATCGTTGAGGGGGTTTAATTCTGTAGTCACACCTATGTCCAGGGTCCGCTTAGCGGTCGGGAGGGTGGGGTTTACGAAGAACTCTTCAAACGGTGTCATCGGTTTCGACGAAGACGGGGTCTACGTGTGTGGGTGTCTACCGGTAAGAGTTTCTCAAAGGAAGAAAGTTCCACAGTCAGTCCCACCGATCGAAGGATGTAGGACCTCTTTTGCTTCAGAAGTGAATGATCAGTTTGAGAAGTGAAGTGACTTCTCTTTGGTGGATTAACGTTGAACCGTCCATCGAGTCACCATTTCTTAGACGGACGTTTACGTCCTCTACGTTTAAACTAGGTACCCAACCCTTCTAGGGGACCTCTTCATTTACCGTTGGGTGAGGTCATAAGAACGGACCCTTTAGGGTACGTGTTTCTTCGGACCACCCGATTCTCAACCTGTGTTGAATCGCTGACTCATACGTGTTGATAGTCTCTTCAATAAACTTCATACTTGGATCTTACTTGGGTCCTCGAACTTTTGTGGTTCTCTTATTGTTAGTTTTATTACGTTGAGACGACAGGTTTACAAGACTGTGATAAATTCTCGTTTGGTTTTGTCTTATCTCGGTAAGAATTTATTTGGTTTCTGAGTGTGCCTAATTGTTGTTAGACTTAGAAAAAAGTACTAAATCTTATTTCTATCATTTACGTTAAATCTTATAATCGGTCAAGTTTCTTTCGATAATTTTAAGAATACTTTATTGATCTGAACCTCAATGTAAATGTGTATTGATTAAAGGACCGAAAATCCCGGATTGAACATGAACACAAGGGCGACGACGATTCAGCGAAGTCAACACAATTTGAGACACGTTGGGATATCTGCCGTCGGGTGGTCCGAGTGGGTAGGGACCCTAAGAGGTCCGTTTTTGTGACCTCACCCAACGGTAAAGGAAGGGGTTACGTACTTTCACTTTTCACTTTCACTTCAGCGAGTCGGTACAGGTTGAGAAGTGTTGGGGAACCTGACGTCGGATGGTCCGAGGAGGCAGACACCCTAAAAGGTCCGTTCTCATGACCTCACCCAACAGTAAAGGAGGAGGTTGAACACAAGGATGGAAATAAATTTATACTTTACTTAATTGTACGTACTTACACGATGTGTTTACACTTCTAGGTAGATTTTACGATAATTGAACGACACCTAAAAATTACCTAATTATACAAATTAAACTAATAAACAAAATAAAAACAAAACGAAAATTAGTAAATTCAACACTTCAAATTCTCTCCATATTCTTTACATCGTTTTTACTTTATATTTAATAAATGTGGTGAGTCCAGTTCCTTCTTTTATAATAGTCGTAGAGTCTTCGCGAGGGAAGTACGGGTGAGGAAACTTCAGTATTGGGAAGTAAACCTACCATCATAGACAAAATCAAATGGTATATCAAAATAGTGGGCTTACACACAAAATATACATACATAACGGTAGGGACAAAGGAAGAAAATTTGAAGTAGATTTACGTCAATATGACATATATTGGATAACCCAGGTTTAAACAGGGAGTTTTAAACTTAAAGTAGATATAATAACATATATGATCTCAACAAAATAAAAAGTAACGACTTACAAAAGATACCACACTTGTATAATATCAAATAAGAGAGGTAGACTGTTGTGAACGGAAAATAACCTGAGAATCAAGGTTTTTATAAATTACACTAATAACTATACCAACCTAAATCAAGATATTAAAATACTAAACAATAAATAGAGTAGACAAGAATTTGAAGTAAAAGTTATTTGAAATAAAAAACTCGTGAAAATCCAAGTGTCCTTTTAACTCGTCTTCAAAGTCTCAAAAGAGTAGACAAGGGATAAGAGTGCGTACGACAGTAATTGTTATAGAGGGTGGTCTTATCATGTCACCAAGATTGACGACTGAGATGTGACCGTGTAGTATTAGTGGGGTTTAGGTATTAAATGTCATCCCGAGTGAAAACTACAACATGTAATATACCTAAACTTGTTTATATATTACCGTACAAGAAACTAGAAAAAAGGACAGATCGGAAGAAAATCGAATTAACTAATGAATATTTTAAAGGTTAATTGAAATCGAAAAATCGTTTCAAAAGGAACGAAAATTTTTTAAATAAAATTAACCTAATATTAATGACATATTATAACATCACCAAAAACGGTGTGTAACTGTACTTAGTCGGTACCCACGTGTACGCAGGGACGATAGGGCTTGGGGAAGGGTGGAAGGAGGTGTAGGGTTGGGAGACCCAACAGAGTCTCGTGGTCGAAACTCGCGGGACGAAGTACGAAGTTTGAACGTGAACAGTAGACGAAATGTATACCATTATATGTACAAAGTCACGATCAGAGAGTTTAGTAGGGTGACAACGGAAGAGGGTGTATCACGACTTCAGACAAGAAATGTAGACAGAGAGAAAACGACAGAACGTATATCACAGTAGTAGTAATGGTAGAAAGATTTAAGGTATATTTACGTAATTATATGACATAACCACAGAGAGAAAGACTGACTGAATCCAAGGTCAAAGTAGGTGGAGTAATCTTGATTGAGGTTACGTAAGGAAAAATATTGACACATTATAAGATAACACATATACATGGTGTTGAAGGAATAGGTACGTAGACGGTTACCTGTGGATCCAACGAAGGTACAGGATCGATGACATTTCTCATGACGTTACTTGTAACCCCTTGTACACAGAGAAAGTTAAGACCAAAGGAATCACACATACGGGTTTTCACCCTAACGACTCAAAATACCGTCAAGATAAAGGTCAAAAAATTCTTTAGAGGTGTGACAAGAGGTATCACCGACATGGTCAAACGTAAGGGTGGTTGTCACATTCTCCCTCCCAAGGGAAAAAAGGTGTGGGAGAGGTCGTAAATGACAGAGACCTGAAAAACTACTGTCGGTAAGACTGGTCGTACTCTACCATGGAGTAGTACCAAAACTAAACGTAAAGAGACTATTGCTCACTACAACTCGTAGAAAAGTACACGAATAATCGGTAGACATACAGAAGAAACCTCTTTACAGACAAATCAACAAACCGGGTGAAAAACTAACCCAACAAGTAAAAAAACCATAACTCGACATACTCGATGAATATATAAAACCTCTAATTAAGAAACAGTCAACAAAGTAAACGATAATAAGAGAGGGTAAGCCTTCTGACGGAAAAGTGGAATTAATATCAAAGGAAGTAATAAGTTTTCGAAAATTTAAATTAATCCAAGGTAAACAAATAAAAACAAAAATAAAGGTAATGAGACCCTCTACCCTGTACCTCCTAGAACGACACTAATATCAAAGACCAGAATGTAAATCTAGAAATTAGGTAAAACTCAAATAAAAACACATACTACAATCTTTCATAACATCAAAGTCAGAAAATATGTACCAACTGGTCAAAGGGGTCGTGGTGAACAATTTCTCTGACAGAAAAGAGATAACATACAAAAACGGATGCCACAGTTTTTATTTCACAGGTATCCACACACCTAAATAGAGACCCAAAGATAAAACAAGGTAACTAGACATAAAGACAGAAACACGGTCATGGCATGACAGAACTACTGACATCGAGACATCATATCAGACTTCAGTCCGTCCAACTAAGGAGGTCAAGGTAAAAAGAAAGAGTTCTAACGAAACCGACAAACTCCAAAAAATACAAAGGTATGTTTAACACTTTAATAAACAAGATCAAGACACTTTTTATGGTAACCATTGACCTTTCCCCAACACAACTTAGATATCCAACGAAACCCATCATATAAGTAAAAGTGATATAACTAAGAAGGTTAGGTGTTTGTACCATATAAAGAAGTAGATAAACACAGTAGAAACTATAGAAAGTAATCAAAATATCAAAAGATATATATCCAGAAAAAAAAGAAATCCATTTAAATAAGGATTCATAAAATAAGAAAAGTAGTGTTACCACTTACCCTAACAAAGGAATTAAAGAAAGACAAAAAAGTAACAATCACATATCCTTACGTTTCCTAAAGACACATATTTTAATCATGTGTCTTATATTTTAATTATAGGACTTTGAAATGATATAAGTAACTAATCGAGACCATTCAAAGACCACCCTAGAAATACCAAAAGTTACATCTCCTAGTACAGTTAACGTTTGTTACTCTCAAAAGAAGAAAAGGTTAGACCTAAGGAAAATAAAGAAAAAGAAGAGACTAACGACACCGATCCTGAAGGTTTTGATATAACTTATCATCTCCACTCTCACCCGTGGAAACAGAACAAGGACCAAAATCTCCTTTACGAACTGAGTAGAAATAAAGAAGATCCAGGAAAGATTTGTAAAGAACGTAGTAGAGTTAGGAACAGATAAATAAACATTGATGTAAAACAAAAGGTCTAAACCCTAGTAGAAATGATAATAATAAGACTTAATAAAAAGTCCATCTTACGGATAGTGGAGGAGAAAACAAACCAAAACATCTAAAAATAGTACAAGGAAGTGGACGACCTGTAAAGAGACAGAAAATAAAACAAATCGAACGACACAAACCCCATGGGAAAGACGTCCGACCTTCATGTACCGAGGAGAATCAACACCTCAGGTGAGGGACGCCCACTCCAACCTGGTCATCAAAGAGTTCCAAAAGAGAACCTCCTCGAACGTAGACATAAGACCACTCACCTCGACCTAGAGAATAGAGATCTCACGTTACGTTCACAGGTCATCACTCAAAACTCCACAGACACCCAAACCGTATCGAAACCCGTCGGACAGAAAATTACAAGACCCGACACAAGGTCAAAACGACCTCTTAATCGTACCACACAGAACGTGACCTTGAACGACCGAGAACACGCCTCGAACCAAAGTCGTATCCATACCTCTGAAAACCCACTTGAGAACAGATAATTACAAAGGACCTCAGTCCTCAAAAGACTACCAAATTTCAAGACCTTAATTCGGAGGACGGAGACCGAAAGTCCGGAAGAGAATGTCATCGAGGTTCTGAAGAGACAGGTATGTCGTGTCTTCTATTTTGGGGATGTGATTACCACTTTGTCAACAGGTGCCGGTCCTTGTGGGTCTCTTTAAAAGTCAGTATATCTCTTCTGTTCTACCTCCTTCCTCTATCTCCACTGGACCTCCGCTTTTCCCTCTCTCGTTAGTTCGGTCATTAGTTTAGGGATTCACTTTTACCTATAACTTCTAATCTAAGGATTTCCATGTTTTAACTATTGTTTATAGTTTTTCGTTACTAATTTTTGGATCTTGTCTTCAATCTGAGGGTTTTTATGTTATATTTTTTATGTTTTCTTTTAGATAGTGTTTTTAAAAATTTTTATATACCTTAAACCAAAAAAAAAATTTATCTTCAAAAATTTTACCATTATTATCCGATATATTTACTTTCAATTTCCTTATTATTGATTTTAAAAAATTTTGAATTTTTTACTATTATCATTTTTAAATAGACCCTTAAAGAGATCTCGACGACACTCGTCATACCCCAGTCAAGTAACAGTTTATCAGGGGGTAAGGTTGAACAAGAACAAGAGTTCCAGATACCAACGGGGAGTTTACGTGTCAGAGTAGTAATTGACGTCCCAAAATTAGACAATGTGGACAGTGAAGGTCTCGTAAAGGGGGAAGAAACAAATAAAGACAGAGGAGACAAACGTTAAGAAAAGTCACAGATTGAAAGGGACTGTGTTCCCTCGTTTCCTCCGGTGAGTAAATCCGAGTGAACAAGTCAACACGACACCCCTCCCTCCCTGTGACGTTTGTTTATGGTAACCGTACACACCCGTCGCGAGTGTTACCTACCTGTTGTGACCTAAACGGTCTCGGGTTCCACCACAGTGAAGGACTCAGGTGTGACGATTCCGAAGTCCTGCGAAACGTTCCCGTGACAGGGTCCACTCGTGACTCACAGCACGTGAAGGGTCCAGATTCGGTGAGTCCAAGAGTCCAGGAGGTGTTCCCGTGTCTGGGTCTACCTGACACACAAAACACGGGAAGGGTCCAACTCGTCGGTTTCACTGGCCCACGAACCGCTCACGTGAACAGGATCCACCCGGTACGCAGAATACGTGGAGGGATCAGGGCCGGAGAGTCACAGGATCCACACGGAAATCCCGTGTCAGAGTCCACACGGTACACAGAGGAGACCCCTCGACTAGAGTCCGACACTGTGAGGACTGTCTATAGTTGGAGGTCCTAGGGTCTTTCTGCACCAATAGTTACCCCTCGGACGAGTACCAAACCACCTTCTACGTCAGAGACCCCGGTTCTAAGGTCGTCGGGGAACGGAACGTTAAGACCGACAACGTGTTGACGGAGAGACGGAGACGTCTCCTTCCCGGGAGACACCGTCGACAGAACGAGAGGAGACGATAAACGAGTTAGGAAAGAAGACACTCGTACGGTCCCCAGTGACATACCTCAATCTTGGAGAACACCCTTTCCTAAACGAAAAACACAAAAAAAACAAACAAAAAAGAGACCGTACCAAACCCACCGATAGAGTGCAATCGAGGGAGTCTAACAGGAGTCCCTTAAGTCCTGGTCAGAAATGGGATTCCTGGTCACTACTTCGAACACGGAGGGACGGGTCGGGGGTGAGCGACCACCTACGTTCGTAGTCACAGTGAAGAGAACATCATCAACATCAATCCACGCATAAGACACCCAACAAAAACAAAACAAAACAAAAAAGGACCAGTACAACGGGAGACTCTAAGGTTTCAAGGGGTGTCTGTACGGACACTCTCCCAAAGGATGACACACCTTTCAAGAGGAGGAAGTACTGAGGGAGGGGTCCTACTCAGAGGTAGGGATTTAGAAAACAGAAACAAAAATAGTAAATATAAAACAGGATGAAGGAAAGTTTCTCTGACCCGACGGTAAGACACACGGACCACAGGAGACGGTCGTAAGTCTTTAACAAAACACTTTCAACGAGTTGTAAGTTTACTAGAAAACTACTTAGACAACCCCTCTTTTACCAGAGAGGTAGGATAAGGAAACGGTAGAACTCTGGTGGAGATTAATACAATAAAAAATTTAAAAAGAGGAGTCGAAGACTTTAGTAAAAAATAATTTGAAGAATTATATTGACATAAAGTATGGTGTCCCTAGGGTATATGGGAAGTAGGTAAATGGGGGTTACTATTGTAGAACACATCGACACGATATTACGGTGTTTGTCCTTTAATTGTAACTATATTAGGTGGGTTCGAGCTAAAGTGGTCAATACAATTTTATTGAACAGTATAGAGATCCTATTTACGGATTCACACATTAACGATTTAGTATACCATTAAGTACAAATCAAAAGGTACTTAGTCAGTTTAACAAAAGGTCTCCCCGATATGGTAAAATGTATTTTCTATTAAAGAACCATGTTGTTTATTACGATTAGTAAGGGGTCATAAAAGAACTGAGTAGAGAGTATCATTGACTTTAGGGATCATTATTCGACTTCACGTACCGATGGGTTCTGATTTCTGAATGTAAAGGACGGAAGAGAAGGTCGATCCACACTAGTAAACTGTTTAAAATAATTCATCTTACATTCACCCTCATAACACTCTGCGAAGATTCTTACAAGGTAATTTCTTTGCGGGAGACAGGGAAATGAACAAAGATCAAGGGAGACGATGATATTTGACCTACACTATAAACGGTAGAACCTGGTATTTATGTTTTCGATGTAACATGCCTACAATCACTACTCAATTTACATCGGGTCCAGGGACTTCCGGAGTCGACTAGATGGTCGGGATCTGACAGAAGAGGTCTGAAAATACACTTTCACTTTGTGTAATAGAAAGTCAAAGTCAACCAAATCAGACAAGAAATAAATTCAGAAATATCCACCTGTCTTAAAACTGTCTTATATGGTCCACGGTTTCGTACCTCTGTATGTACTAGGTAGGTCCCTTGTGGTAATCGAGTCGTGTGGAAACCTGTCTCATAAATAACTATGGATTGATTTTTACTCCGTCTTCGGTTCCTACTTCCGTCTCCGGACTAGTACTTCCCACACCATATGGTGTGGACGATTATAAGTCCTTGTGTCTTGAAACTAATTTTTAAAAGGGATTGTTCAGTTTTTTATGGGTGTACGGGTCTACACGAGAGAGTGTTTGCTGACTTTCCCTCGGAACTGGAACTGTGATACGACCTCGAAAGGGACTTAGATGACGGAAGACGTCCAAACGGTCCGGCGAGTCGGGAGGACCGAAGTAACGACTAAACCGTGACTGTGACGTCGACACCCAGTATATCTGTAATATACTCTATTAGATCTCAGTGGGTAGGGGTAGTGGACCAGGGAGATCGTCTTTCAAACATCGATGTCAGAGTGATTACTACAAATTCTTCTGGTGATCAAACAAAAGAAAAGAAAAATTTAAAATAGTCATTATTAAACGCAGTGGCTTCGTTTTTAAGGTCTGTCATATAGAAGACAGTTGTGAAATGTTGACAAACTTATTACCCTGGTACTTATATATACAGAATAATAGTGACTACGTTCCTTACTGTCAAAGTCGAGTTTATTGGTATAAATAAAGGTAGAGTGACTAGTTGGGACTTGTAGGACAAAAACAAAGGATGGTGGGTCGTCGAGGTACATGGACTACGTCTAAACAAATGCCAGGACAATATATTCATCCTATAGGGACCTTATACAAGAAAAAAGAAAGGAAGTGTTAGTCTACCGATCCCTTGACACGTAAGTAAGTAGGTAAGTAGTCGTTTATAAGTGACCCGCGGACAATATACAGTCCGTAGTACGATTAGAGTTCCCATGTTTCTCCTTATTCCGCTCGAGTAACGGACGTTCAGGTCAACCTTCTATCTGTGTGTTAGGTAATGTGATGTCACTCCACTCACTTTATCAACCTGACATAATCCACGATACCCTCTGTTGTGGTACCCCTGTCATACCTGTTTCCGTGGTTCCACTTGTTTCGTGTTAGACCCGTCTCATAATATTCGTCAAGTCGGAAGAGTCTCTAGACTTTTGTGTCTTATTCTCACCGGAAATTTCAAAAGAATTTCTTAACCGTGAACTCCCACTTAAATTCTCCAGTTTTCATTCTGTCGTTCTAACAACCCTCTAACCATCACGTGAAGTCCATTGTTTAATAACCCCTAGTTTGACCTTAACATCCCCACCTATACATCTTCTCCTTTTTCTAAGTTTTTGACAAACTTTCTAATATAGTCTTCCTTAATCATTGACTCCTCCTCTCATACGTAAACCTTTCTAACACTATCTTCATAGTTCCATACTATCTCCTTTTTCTTCCTTATCTTTTTAAACATCTAATAAAATACTTTAAAAGTAGATAAAATTTATCTACTTCAGACTTAGAAGGTTTGATCTAAAAACAGAGAAAAGTTTATAAGTTTAGACTAAGCAGTCATTTCAAAACAGTAAAGGAAGTATATACAGAGTGAAGAATGACCGAAACATGGATACCTAAACAAAAGAAAGGGACAACGATAACATTTACCCGAGAGTGATTTTTTTCAGGGTCTATCATTATTTTATGAGACTCTTCATTCCTTCTACCGTCCTTTCTCAACCTGGGTCCCGACGTCGGATTTATCCAACGATATCGTCCGGGACCTTGTCGGTCTCCAGAACCTTCTTGTCCCGGTCCTTCACGATTTTATATTTCCATTCAACGTTTTTGTTCATCAACCGTTTAGTTGGATGTTCAAAGGTAAGTGTGTAAATAACTTTATAATAATCCATTGTGTCACCGGATCCGGGACCCCGTTTTATTCGACTCCTCTCTTCTAAGTATAAGTACTTTACTTGTCTCGTATTACTATGAACAACTCTCTCGATTAAGAATCCATCCAACTATTCCTCAGACCCCAGGGAGCTCTTCCTCCTCCTCCTCTTTCCTTGTCGAAAAAAAAGGGGATGTAAGGAAGGAGTATTATATGAAAAAAAAAGGAATTCGAGACCCAACAATACCGTTGTTAGATAAAGTGGATTCTGATTAAAAGAAATTCAGGTCTCGATTAATAATGTGTTGTTTTGTGGAGTAGAACGAGTTCCCATACAAAAAGGAATTCAAGACACGATTACTAATATATTGTTGTTTCATAGAAGGAACTTTTGTTCAAAGAGGAAGAATTCTTGGAAGACTGATTAGGACAATAGGATTTTACATACAACACCCTCACCCAGACCATTCTGTAAATGTTGGAACTCTGTAAGAAAACTAGATAACAATCATTGGTTAACTTTTTCATATATTCCGGAGGTATTCTGATCACTCACGCCGTGAGAGATGGACTACAGATACGGTCTTCGCAAAGGGAAAAAAGTGACACTATTTTGAAAACGGTGTACTTTGAGACTCACAGACTTCGGTACAGAGACCAGGGTTTCGATTTAAGAGAGGGAGGCTCTAGGTTTAGGTTGTAGCAAGTGGTATTCGATAGTAGAAACCCCCGAATAGGTCCTAGAAGTTCTGTTTCATTCCTGTTCCATTCGTCTTTCGAAATCAGAGAGACGAAAGAGTAACATGTTTAAAAGACGGAAAAAAAAAAAAAAATTGATTGAGATGTCACACGGACACACACACTAATTAACTTTCAGACTCTGCATGTTTTGTTCATGTTTCCTTTACAACTCGGGTCGAAACACCAAGACACCGCGGAACATTACTGACTTCCGTCGGGACTTTCCCCTCGGACAGTCCCCAAATATGTCTGGGACGGTTACGGTTCTCTATCGGTTGTAGGGACGTTTCCCCTCCCCGTTCTTTACCCGTTTCACACACCTGACTTGAAAGGAAAGAGCCAGTAGAAAGAGACCAGAGAAACTGGTAAAGAATTGACGGACCCCTTAATCTCGATGATTGGACTGGACAACCTAGTATCTGAAAGTTCCCTGAACACTAGGTGCGATAATGATACATGAAAATAAATCTGGGGTTCGAACCTAACTATCAGTACTCCGTGGGTCGGAACGATCCTAGGGTTTCAATGTAGAACCAACAAAAAGAGTACGTGAGGACTACCCTCGATCCACCTCGAGATCGAGGTCCTCACAGAGAGAGAACCGACGAAGGTATATCCCGGTCTCGGGATTTTCGCTCAGGAAAGGTTCCCGACATGGAGGCCTGATATACCTACCTTCACGACGATTACTTGTACTCCAAAGATGCTTGTATCCTACCCTTGGGGTCTTGGACCGGTCTAACCCTTATGTCGCCCTAAGAAAGGAACCATTACGATCGAGAATCGTCTGGTCTATTTCAAGAGGTCACCGAAGACAGAATTGAGGGATCTATAAGGAAAACACCTTAGATACTGTTACTTGACCTGCGTAACCGGGAACATCTAGCTCCTGTTTTTAGTGAAAAAGGAACGACCGGTTGGGAGATGGTGGAGAAAACGACAGTGTATATCACCACAGAGAATCTTCTCTGTAGAACCGAAAAAGACAAGTAGGGAAATACTCAGACGAAGATGACTCCAGTCCTTATACGAGTTCTTGCACGTGTCCGTGTGTCTTGTGTCTACGAAGGGGAGCACGAGGATCGAACCCTTTGTGAGGCCTTCTGATGAGACGAGGTGGGGTCCACCGTGGTCTCCTTTTCCCCTTTCATTCGGTTCCGGAATTACCATTCCTTGATATTTAGTTAAAGTCTACGGGTAGTCCAGATGGGGACCGTGCAGAGGTGGGGTGGAGCTAGCATCGCGTCCCTCCCGACTGTTCTTACTCATTCGACTGAGACAACCATTCCCAGTCTGATTCAAGTTGGTCCCTTCGTTTCGAAACCACCTTTCAGACTGAGATAGGGGTAGATCTCGTTCCTCCCTACCGAGGTCGTCTTTTTTCGGTGTCACGACCTACGGTGAAAAAAGGAAGAATGTCTACCCTCGATCGTCAAGGTCTTGGTGGGAAAACTTTACATAAAATTTGACCCTATTTAAGTTAGGGACTCGATTTGTAATGAACCTCTCTACATCACATATAGAATCTTGTGTCCGACTGCGGACTGAGTTTTTAAGCTCAAAACCTTTTTTGATGACGAAAACCTCTACTTACCGAACTTGTACCCAGTTATCCTTTCTCCCTTGTTCTCTATCGTCGGGAGGGATACCCCCTCAGTCTGTCAGGGGTGTTATCTCAGTCTGACCCTGATATTGTACCGATTTCCTTCTACCCTAGTCAGTGAAACAGTCTACATAAGGATTTCCTGAGTTCACCCGTATGCGATTCTGATTTAACCGTTCGTATCTTATCCCTCTCTTCCTTCGAGGACCATTTAAGGATCTGATACCCTTTTGGAAGAGTCTAAGTGACTCTAACTAGGACTTTCATGTTTCCCTCCTCACTGGAATTTTCTATCTAAAGAGTGAGTCAACCGACGTCTATAGGTGATCTTCGATAATTTTGTCTACAAATCTAATTTAGTCAGGAATCTATTTGACGACGACGACGACGACGACGATTCAACGAAGTCAGCATAGGTTGAGAAGCGCTGGGGTACCTGACGTCAGATGGTCCGAGGAGGCAGGTACCCTAAAAGGTCCGTTCTCATGACCTCACCTCACGGTAACGGAAGAGGCTCTATTTGACGACGTCGACCGAGTTTACCAGAAGATACCGTCTCTCATACTCCTCTTCTCCGTCTTTTTGTGACCCCTTTCTGACTTTGGGATCGCTACCGACAGTCTAGACGAGACTTTGTCAGACTCCTTTTTACGGGTCTCCCTGGGTCCACTTTTCCCTACCTGAATGATAATGTGACCTTTTCCCCCTGTGTTTCGTCCCAACAGTAGTCCGTAAATTCGGTGGAGGTCGAGGTACAGGTCAGACGTGTCCTGGTGTGACCCCTGACGAGAGTCTTCGTATTCGGGGTCCCGAGACTGAGAGTTCTGTTAGTCCTCACTTCCACGGACCCTTAGGGGGTGTGTTAGAGGGTAGGATTAATATAGACTCCTTGGGCCCATAATTTTTGACACCCCACGGTTAGTCAGCTAAGGGAAAACCCGTGACTCCGTTGTAAGAGACACAAGTGACTTCGGGGACTGGGTGAAACGAGGACTAGGTGATGGTATTACCCCGAGAGACCAACTCGGTTTACGAGAATAAAGTCAGTAGGAAATTCGACGTTGACCCGGAAATACGACAAAAGAGTTCTCAAGATTAACACGGTCTCAGAGGGAGTGGAAAAGACCCCTTCTTATATGACTCGTTCCAGGTCCGAAGACAAAAGTACATATACTTTAAGTGAGAAAGAGAGGGTAATTAACTTGTTTTACATTCAGGATCTCACAGTCGACTACCTTTTTGACACAGTTCGTGTTTAGGACAAGGACAGTAATAGTTCGAGTGGATAAAGACGTAGTTTTCGTCATAGGTAATTTTGTTCCAAAAAAACCCGAGGTTTTAGTAACGTCTACCACTAACGTCGGTACTTTAATTTTTTGTGAGGAACCTTCTTTTCAATACTGGTTAGATCTATCGTATACGTTTTCGTCTCTGTAATGAAACGGTTGTTTCCAGACAGATCAGTTCCGATACCAAAAAGGTCACCGGTACATACTTACGCTCTCAACCTGATACTTCTTTCGACTCGTACCTTCTTAACTACACAAACTTGACACCACAACCTCTTCTGAGAACTCTCAGGGAACCAGACGTTCCTCTAGGTTGGTCGGGTAAGACTTCCTCTAGTTGGGACCCTAAAGAAACCCTCCTTACTACGATTTCGACTTTGAGGTCAAGAAACCGGTGGAGTACGTTTCTCAACTGAGTGACCTTTTCTGAGACTACGACCCTCCCTAACCCCCGTCCTCCTCTTCCCCTACTGTCTCCTACTCTACAGACCTACCGTAGTGGTTGAACTATCTGTAGATAAACTCACTTGAGGTCCTCAACCACTACCTGTCCCTCCGGACCCCACGATGTTAAGTACCCCCAGTGTTTCTCAGTCTGTACTGACTCCCTGACTTGACTTGACTTGACTTCCTCCCTAGTTTTGGGTAGTGACTTTTAAATTTCCTTGACCCCGATAATTAAGCGACACTGTCAGGTACTTTGTGAGGATATACCCACATTTTTTCAGTTTACTATTTACCTCTAATCTAGTTCTAAATATTTATTATTTACTCCGACACTAAACAAATGTGGGATACCATGGATCAGTAATATGGAATAACAGACTTTAAAGACTTGTTCGGTTTATAAAAAGTCAGTAACTGAATTTCCCACCAAAGATCTTAATTTGGATAGATCTTTATTTGGATTTTAGAAGGAGTTAATAGTTACGTTTCTTGACCTCCTTTTGTTATCTTACCCTTTCTGATCACTAGAGAAGTTCTTTTAATCTCTATGGATCCGTTATAAAGTACTTTTCTACCCGTGTTATTTCCTATCTTTACCGTACCTGGATTGTCTTCGTCTTCTATAACTCTTCTCCACCGTTCTTATGTGTCTTGATATGTTTTTTGTAGAAGTACTGGGTCTATTGGTGTTACCACACTAGTGAGTGGATCTCGGTCTGCAGGACCTCACACTTCAGTTCTCGCGGAATCCTTCACAGTGATGGTCGTTTCGATCACCTCCACTACCTGAAGGTCAACTCGAGAAAGTTAGGATTTTCTACTACGACACTTTCACGGTGTGAGTTATATAGTTGTTTAAACCTTTTAAGTCGTCACTGGTGTCCTTCCCTTTTCCAGTCAAAAGTAAGGTTAGGGTTTCTTTCCTAACCTTTCTTTCCGTTACGGTTTTTACAAGTTTGATGGTGTGTTAACGTGAATAGAGTGTGTGATCGTTTCATTACGAGTTTTAAGAGATTCGGACCGAAGTTGTCATGCACTTGGTACTTTAAGGACTACGAGTTCGACCTGAATCTTTTCAGTCTCCTTGGTCTCTAGTTTAACGGTTGTAGCCGACCTAGTACCTTTTTCGTTCTCTCAAGGTCTTTTTGTAGATGAAGACGAAAAAACTAATACGGTTTCGGAAACTGACACACCTAGTGTCGTTTGACCTTTTAGAAGTTCTCTACCCTTATGGTCTGGTGGACTGGACACAGGACTCTTTAGACATACGTCCAGTTCTTCCTTGTCAATCTTGTTCTGTACCCTGTTGTCTGACCAAGGTTTAACCCTTTCCTCATGAAGTTCCGACATATAACAGTGGGACAAATAAATTGAAGACACGTCTTATGTAGTACTCTTTACGACCCGACCTACTTCGTGTTCGATCTTAGTTCTAACGACCCTCTTTATCTTTATTGAAGTCTATACGTCTCCTGTGGTGGAAATTCCGTCTTTCACTTTTTAATTTCTCGAAGAACTACTTTCACTTTCTCCTCTCACTTTTTCGACCCAATTTTGAGTTGTAAGTCTTTTGATTCTAGTACTGTAGACCAGGGTAGTGAAATACCGTTTGTCTACCCCTTTGTGACCTTTGTCACTGTCTGAAATAAACCCCCCGAGGTTTTAGTAACGTCTACCACCGACTTCTGTACTTTAATTTTCTACGAACGAGGAACCTTCTTTTCAATACTAGTTTGATCTTTCGTATAATTTTTCGTCTCTGTAAAAAAATGACTGTTTCTAGACAGATCAATTCCGATACTAAAAAAGTCATCAGTATATACCTACACTCTCAACCTGATGTTTCTTTCGACTCGTGACTTCTTGACTACGAAAACTTGACAGTACAACCTCTTCTGACAACTCTCAGGGAACCTGACGTTCCTCTAGTTTGCTCAGTTAAGATTTCCTTTAGTCAGGACTCATAAGTAACCTTCTTGACTACGACTTCGACTTTGAGGTCATAAAACCGGTGGAATACACTTCTTGACTGAGTGACCTTTTCTGGGACTACCTGTCCCTTCGGAGACGTCAGGCACCCCAGAGTTTCTCAGTCTGTACTGACTCGTTGACTTGACTATGATTTGGTAGGAGATGGATGGTACTGAAATTCTGTTAACTCTCCTAACAACCCGTAATGTCCGATAACAACGTAAACCTAAGGCCCAATACCCCTTGAACGGGTCGGAATTATATTTGAATATTGACTTTGAGTTGTCAGGTTCTGACCATTCAAATAGACCAGTAGTCTCTGAGTTTTCCGAAAATTCCGAGAAGTCTGACGAGAGGACGTCCGAGGACGAAATTCGAACGGGTGTCCCATTTCCAAATTAGACAAACAATGACTTTCTTTTCCATACCGGAACCCTCACTACTGTGTTGGGTCTCCCAGAGTTGTTGGACATCGAATATATTTACTTCTTAAGTCAAGTCAAGTCAGTCAGTGATTCAGCACGGGTTGAGAAACACTGGGGTACCTGGGGTCGTACAGTCCTTAGGGACAGGTAGTGGTTGAGGGTCTCAAATGAGTTTAAGTAGAGGTAACTCAGTCACTACGGTAGGTTGATAGAGTACGAGACAGAAGGGGAAGAGGAGGGTGGAAGTTAGAAAGGGACGTAGCCCCAGAAAAGGTTATTCAGTCAAGAAGTGTAGTCCACCGGTTTCATAACCTCAAAGTCGAAGTTGTAGTCAGGAAGATAACTTATAAGTCCTGACTAAAGGAAATCCTACCTGACTAGTCTTGAGGAACATCAGGTTCCCTGAGAGTTCTCAGAAGAAGTTGTGGTGTCAAGTTTTCGTAGTTAAGAAGTCGTGAGTCGAAAGAAATACCAGGTTGAGAGTGTAGGCATGTACCGATGACCCTTTTGGTATCGGAACTGATCTGTCTGGAAACAACCGTTTCATTACAGAGACGAATAATTATACGACAGATCCAATCAGTATTGAAAAGAAGGTTCCTCATTCTCAGAAAATTAAAGTGTCAGCGTCAGTTGTAGATGTCACTAAAACCTGAGGGAGTTTTATTTCAGACAATGACAAAGGTGACAAAGGGGTAGATAAACGGTACTTCCTACTCTGGTGTACGGTACTAGAATCAAAAGACTTACAACTCAAAATTAAGTTGAAAAAGTGAGAGGAGAAAGTGAAAGTAGTTCTCCGAGAAATCAAGAAGAAACGAAAGACGGTGTTCCCACCACAATAGACGTACACTCCAATAACTATAAATAGGGCCGTTAGAACTAAGGTCAAACACGAAGTAGGTCGGTCCGTAAAGGGTACTGTATGAGACGTATATTCAATTTATTCGTCCCACTGTCATATGTTGGAACTACATGAGGAAAGGGTTAAACCTTGATCAGATAACAAGGTATCGACCAAGACTGATAACGAAGAACTGGACGTATATCTAAAGAGTCCTCCGTCCAGTCCACCAAACCACAAGGGTAGGGAACTTCTTAAAAGACGTAAAACAACACTAGGTGTGTCAGTTTCCTGAACCACATCAGTTATTTCGTCTTCATCTATAAAAAGACCTTGAGAGAACGAAAATTCTACTATGTTACCTTCAACCGTTAAACTAGAGACTAAGGAGACGGAAAAGATTTAGATCGAACTTGTCGACCTTCAAGAGTCAAGTGTATGACAACTTCGGACCGAACCTCTTGAAACTCGTAATGAAAAATCGTACACTCTACTCACGATAACACTCCAACAAACTTGTAAAAAAAAAAAAAACGTAAGAAAAGGAAACCCTAACCTTAATTAGACGGTAAAATATAATCTTTTGACACCCAATCCCTTAATTAAATGAACAGTATCTTGTTTAACGATCATTCACAGACTCAGTCCTAATTTTGAATTCAGATTAACAACAGTTTCGGGTACAAAAGGGTGATACAAGAGAAGACTCCTTCTTTGACACCTTTCTTAAGGAAACCGTATAGAGTTCCTTTTCCTATAACACAGTGATCCTTCTAACAGATCGGTTCTAGGATACTACTAAGTATAAATCTAGTACAAGGAACTCTCATCCCTTTCTCTAGACATTCGTTGACCAAAATCGTAGACTCTCAACATTTCTTTCAAGAGTCCCTTTGGTAGGTTACTATAACAACCTTTAGAGTCTCCAGTATCCCGATAAATAAGGAGACGTGTCGATTTTAAAGTTGGGAACGATTTTAAAAACAAGATAAAGGTCGGTATTACTTCCAATTTCACAAATAATAATTCGTTGGTATTTTTTCTCATTCTCTAAGTTGTTTGAAGATTAAGTTCGTGGAGACTCGGGTGAGAAAAGTCTATTAACAAGTCAATATTTCGACTTATAATTTATCTCTCAGGACCCGTAGGTCAATCCTACTACACGGTTGTATGAAAGGTCAGGTACCATTCTCTTTGTACCAGTATTTATAGGAGTGTTAACGTGTCAAAGCTGACATATTTACACCTTATAAGTCTTTTTGCAAACGGTTACATTAATTTAACGTTTATTTTTCGTTATGAATATTTTTATATACGGAATATCTTTTTTCATTTCCAGTCTATGATACCGTACTAAAGAGAGTCTTCTCCATTCGAAAGTACAAGGAGAGGTATATACTCACTATTACACCGAAAATGTCGATCCTCACTTCGTAATCCGAACGAAATAGAAAAGTGACATCTATCTTCCCTATAGAATAATAACCCCCCTAACCAAACGTCTAAATGACGTTGGACTCGATTTTCAAGTATAATTAATAGTACAATAGTCTTATTCGTATAAACCCTGTGTCTTTTATCGTCCTTTTCTACCTTTTCCCTCTATCTTGGTTGATGTCTCTAGATATTCCTTTTATATAAAACAATATGTGTTGAAAGAGTCCTTCTCTTACGAAATACTGAGTCCTCGATTGGTAGTCATTACAATTTATAGTTTCTATACTAAAAAGTACTCTGTAAGTTTTACCTGACCAGGTTTTGGTAGTGATTTAAGTTACTGTATGTCATATTACATGTTACACAAAGTGCCAACCACTAGAGAGTTTAATGTTTACCAAGTAAAGGTTTTAGTTCCACACTAACAAAGTAGTGTACATAGTTTTTAGTTTGGAATGTTCAAATCGAAAGGTGAAAAATCCAATCAGTCGGTGTTAGTAAGACTGTCTCATCTCTACCTTAGGTACTGACTGACCCGGACTTTCTCCTCCCTCTAGTTCTACCATCTCATTCTACCATGTCTCTAGTGGAGGGAGATTTTTGTGTAGTTTTTATGTAGATGTGTACTTTGTTATGAGTGTCTTTTGATTATCCTTTGTCCGTCTTCCTGAGGATGTTCCACCACTCTTTCTATATGTGTATTAGTCCATCTCACCCTTCGTTTCGTGATCCAACCCTGTACACGGGGACCCTTCCCGGAGTCTTCTTTTCCCTTTAGTGTGCCATCTGTGAGTGAGACCCCTCACTCAATCAGTTCGGTGTCTGACTCGTAGGGTCGGGACCCTAGGGTACGTCCCCTCCGTTCGAAGGACTCGATTAGTCCCTTGGTGACCCCGTCTATCCGACTTCTTCGGATCTGAGGTGAGTCCTCCCCCTTCCACGACCTAAAGGGTATCTATCCCATCTCTCTCCGAACGGAATCTACAATGACGAAGGTGGTGTGAGGGTCAGACACACTGTATTTGTAGGGTCAGGGTGAGTGAGGTACGGTGTCGAACCGTGACCTAGATACTACCAGTCCTGGTCCCTTTTGTGACCTAGATCCCTGTGTCTTCGTTACGTCCACACTAGGTCCATCCCACTGTTACCGGAAATAACCGTGAATTTATGTGGTGTCTTCGTCGGGTGTGAAGACTGTCTTCACGTCGGTTAACTTGAGGGTGTTGGAGGTGTGGTATGAAAAGAGTCCAAATCGGTTCACTTACGAAGTCGTGGTGGGTGAGGTACTGTGTTGGATCGTGATCTAGAGTCCACCTACCTTGCTTCCTTTTCTATGTTGGTGCTCGACGTAAACTCGTCTCGGTTTCTGTGAATTGTCCGTCATGAAGACATTCACGTGTTTGGGAAATGTATTCGTGGTAAGGAAACCCCGTTTCAGGGTCACTTCCTTCTTCCCTTTTGTATGTGAATTTCCCTTGTCTCGGTTGAGTTCGAGTTGGGAGTCCCGAAAGTTAATTCGTTGAACCCTTGTTAAACCCTCGGTCACTACTGCCGGTGAATAGTCTCTATAGGGTACAGTGTGGGACTCTTCAGAGATCGAGGAGGTTTTGGTCGGCGTGAGGTATGGTTCCACTATCGTTCAGTCGTCTGTACTTTCTGTACTGACCGTAGGTGTAGTTTAGGTCGGGAGGGGGAGTTTCCGTGACCTCTGTGTGTCAGATGTGTTCCTGTGAGGATGTATTCTTGTGAGGAAGTTTTCGTATTAGCCACCGACAAAGTAGATTTAAGTATCTCTGTTTCAATTTATTTTACTTTTCCGTCTCCTTGACGAGAGTTAACTTTCTCATTCTCTTTCTTTATTTGTTACTTTCTCTGAGATAATCTTTTACTTAAGTTTCACACCCATTATTTTTATGATTGACTTAATCCTTTCTATGAATTAGATTCCTGACTTAGTAAAATTTTTTTGTGGATCTTTTATAGTTCTTCTAGCTCTTTTTTTATCTATTGTTATAAACTCTACTTTTCGTGAGATCTTCGTTACTTGTCGTCTGATTTACTGTGTTTCTTACGTATTCACTAGACCTTCTGTCTGATTATCTTTAGTGAGTTAGTGTTCTCGTCTATCTTTCTGTCTAAATTTTTTTACTTTCGTTGTATGTCTAGAATTTGGAAACTATAAGGGTAATATTTCTAAAGTCTTCCTCTTTTCTTTCTCTTTTTATTTTTAAAATAAATTTCTTTAATACCAACTTTTGAAGGATTTAGATTTCTTCTTTTGTCTATTAGTCTATGTTTTTCGTGTCTTCTTCCAGGGTTTGTTATACTTGGATTTACCTGGGTTTGGTTCTACATAGTGTTAATTTTACCGTTTTCAATCTCTTAAGATTTCCATAGTTCTCTTTCCGTCAGTATATGTTCCCTCAGAGTTATTTTCATAATAGACTAACGAGACATATTTGAAATGTCTGGGTCTCTCTCACCGTACTATATCAGTTTCACGACTTTCCAATTTTTGGACGTTGATCCTATGAGACGAATCATGAAGTCAGCACAGACTGAGGAACCCTGGGATACCTGACATCGGGAGGTCCGAGGAGACAGGTACCCTAAGAAGACTGTTCTTATGACCTCACCCAACGGTACGGGAGGTCCTCCTGTGAGATGGATCATTCTAATATTAAATCATATCTCTATTTCTCGAAGAGTCTGTTCGTTTTTTTGATTTTCTTAAGTAGTTGTAATTTGGATGGGATATTCTTTGTAACCTCCAAAAAGAGATTTATACTTTCTTCTTAGATATCCTTTCCTTTTTAGGGTTATCCTTTCTTTTTATATATCACTCCTATGACTTCTAGTGAGTTTATTCTTTTTACATTTTCGTTGATATCGATGTTATCTACCATTTCCTTATTCGTATTACTACATTTTATACTGTAGTTTTTGTTTTACTCCCACTTCCCTGATTTTTCTTTCTAGAAAATCTTCCATAAACTTGAATTTTCTGATAGTCGTATTTAGTTCATGATATTAATGTCAAACAGTATATACTTGGGGTACCATTGGTGTTTATTTTTTAGATGTTATCTCCTTGTTCTACCTCTTCATCCACCTACACCTCATGTAGAGAGAGGTGTCTATGTGGTCCTTATACGGAAGTCTGTGTCTTCACGTACGTCTTTTGGTCGACTCTCGCCTGTCCTCATGGACTGGTCGTCTTTTCTTATGTAACTTGGTACGTTTTGAGTCATCCTTCTTCCTTGATCCCCCCTTTTGTTCTCACAATCATTCTCACTTGGACGGGAGGCACCCACCCCTTCCCTTCGTCCCTAGACTAGGGGTGCAGTACCGTTAACAGAGTCAGTCTCCTCTTTGTAAATTACGACTGTCACTATGTCGACTAGACACCGTCGGATTTACCTTACTCTTAGTCTGTCAGGAACGACGTCGGTATGTATTGGGGACCAGGGGACCTTCCACGTCGTCGACCCTCGACCTCAAATCTCTGACACCTCGTTAGGGTCCCTCTCTCGACGACAACTGCCGTCTCTCTACCTAGGTCCCCTACACTTCCTCCTCTAGTACCACCCTTTACAGCTACCTCCTTTTGGTCCGTCGGTACCTTTGTTCCACTGTGACGACTCAGTACGCATCTCCCATCTCGGTAGTGGTATCTGAGAGAGAGGGGTGTACGGTCGTTGTCCATCGATTTGTTATCTCTCCGACCGGGTAGTTTACGGACTGTATGACTTGATGCCTCATCCTGGGGTGGATCCTACGGGGAAATTTATGGACTACTTGGTTAGATGTCTCATCCCGGGGTTGGTCCCCCCCGGGAGATACACGGACTACACGGTTTGTCTCTTCCTGGGGACCGTTCCCTCGGGAGATTCACGGATTTACACACCTCGATACCTCTTTCTGACCGGTTTCTCCGGAAGACTAGCAGTCGATGATCCCCGAGCTTTTTTCTGGGACTATCCGGTATTGGACTTCGTCTCCGTCAGACACAGAACGTGTGATCCTCGGTGGTCCCAGGGGTGTTCGGTTCGTCGACGAGATGGAAGTGCGAGTTGAGAGTAACTCCGTCTCGACGGTGTCTGTTTTTTCAGAACGCAGATACGTGTGTTCTAACGAAGTCAACACAGGTCGAGACGCCGGGACATCTGACACCGGACGGTCCGAAGAGACGGTCCCTCCCTCTCAGAAGTCCGTTCTTATGACCAACGGTATGGGAAGATCTCGTGATATAAAGGAGGACGACATCGACGCTTGAGGGGACTCATGGACCACGACGGTCTTAGGGACACTGGGTTCATCGACGTGGTGGAGGTGTGGACCGGGAGTGTCTCCGTTTGGGTCCAGGAGGTCCCGTCTGAGTCCTCGATTGGGGTCACCTACTGGGTGTACATCACCACCTTTATTTTAGTGTTAACTTTGGGTCCCGATTCCTACTTCTGGGTTTTGGAAGGGTAGTCGATATGTTCGACGTCTAATTTAGGTACGTCAGTTGATCCGTCCGAGATACAGATACCTTATATATTTTCCTGTGACTCTCGAGGGTGTTTTCTTTTGTGTGATCAAGACTATCGACACCTGTAACCTCCGTTCTTGTGTGTACACATCCTGGTCTGATCTTAGACTCGATGGGGATGTCGTCCAGGTCTCTAGTCACGTCACAATCTTCCGTAGGATCCCTCCATTCCACCTGACACTGAGGGTCGCTCCCTTCCCTGAGACTGTCATCACTGAGTCTTTTTTTGTAAATAATAAAAACAAAACTGGACAAGACGTCTAAGAAAACCTTAAAACAAAAGAAAAAGAAAAAGGAAGGGGGAGGGTGAGGGGAGGGGCATGAACAGTTAAAATAACCGTGATACATTAGGTTAATTTGAAAATCGTAAAAAAGAGGAGTCAGTTTAAAAAATAACAACAATATTTGGAGACGAAGATGAAACCCGAAAAGATGTCAAGATATCAACATACCTCAAAAGGAAAAGAGAGAGAGAGAGAGAGAAAAATTAAAATAAAAAAAATTGGATGATAATAAAAACACTGCAAAAAGGAAACAAAGGAAAAGGATGACAAGAAAGGGGAAACGTCAATTAGAAATTACATATATTCAGAAGAAATAGATGGAGATAAATTGAAATACATAGAGAACAAAGAAAAGAAAGAGAGGAAAGGAGAGTTGTATAAAGAATCAAAATAAAAGTAACGAAATAAGGGGTTAACCGTGGAAAGAAATCAAAACAAAAGTTCAAACACGAAATCAATCAAAACAAGAATTTACCATTTATATTAAAAACTAAGGGAAACAAACGACCCAGCCAGATAGGATGAAATAAAAACAACCCGACAAAACTGAAATAAGTTCCCACATATACATATACACATATAAGGTAATAAAATTAATACTAAACGGGTTAAAAAATTAACGGTAAACAGACCCCAAGTAGAAACCAAAGAACAAAAACCTATAAACAAAATTAGAGTGAATTACGGTATTGTTTCGTAAACACTTTAGAAACAAGGGCTGGTCTTTAGTTCGGGACTCGGAAACCTCACCCTCGTAACTGAGGTTCTGGGACCTGATGGTCTCTTGATTGGTATCCCTCATAGTTTATTACTCTTAAGGGTGTTTAACTTGGTGAACTTATGTTCTGGGTCGTAGTGGGTTGGTGGTCATCATGGGACACGTTCTACGGAGTAGATTTGTTGTCACTGTTGTTTTTATGTTTGGGTTACTAGTCGTCTGTCCTAATGGTGGAGTGAGTTTGAACAGGTAGTCTCCTTTTTGTTCGTTTGTTTGTTTGTTTTTGAGTCGTGTTTACAGTGATATATACTTCGAATGTGTTCGGTGACCTAGTTGGAATCTTCCCGTCTTTGGTTTTCCTTCTTTCTTAAGTTGGAAGAAGTTCCTTTCTTAAGGTGAAAGGGACTTCGGATCCTTTTCCTCTGGAGTTTGTGTTATTTAAATTTTTTTATGACTTTTCCGTCTTTTTATGATGTGTTTATTTCCTTATTTGATCTTTGTGTCTTCAGATTTATTTACTTCTCCTTTATCCGTTTGACGGACTTTTTCTTAAGTATTATTACTATCATTTCTACTGGTTTTTGAAACTTTTGTTTTACCTCTTTTACGTTCTTAGTTAATTGTTTCTGGATCTTCTTAATTTCTTATGTGTATGCCTCTGTTTTTTGTGTTAATAACTTCAATTTTTAAGAGATCTTCCTTAGTTATCGTTTTATAGACTTCACCTTCTTACTTAATTACTGGACTTTCTATTTTACAACCTTTATTGAAGACTTCTCGTCTTATTTCTTTTTTCTTACTTTTCTTGATTCCTATCAAAGTCTCTACAGACCCTGTTGTAGTTTACGTGGTTTTAAACTTAATGTCTTCAGGGTCTTCTTCTCTTTTTCTTTCCCATACTCTTGTAAAAACTTCTCTAATATCAACTTTTAAAGGGGTTGTACCTTTTCCTTTATCAGTTGTTCGAGTTCTCCGTGTTTCTCAGGGTATGTCCTATTTGGGTTCCTCTTTGTACGGTTCTGTGTATGATTAGTTTGATTATTTCTGATTTGTGTTTCTTTCTTATAATTTTCGTTGTTCCCTCTTCGTTGTTCATTATATGTTCCCCTTTGGGGTGTACGAATTATCGACTAGAAAGTCGTCTTTGAGACGTGCGACCTTCCCTTTCCGTCCTATATAAATTTCATGAGTTTCTCTTTTTAGATGTTGGTTCTAATGACATGGACCGTTACTAGAGTAAGTTTTAACTACCTCTTTATTTTTCGAAAAGTCTGTTCGTTTTCAATTCTCTTAAGTAATCGTAGTTTGGTCAAAATGTTATTTACGATTTCCCTAACTATATCAGTTCTTTATCTTCTTTTCTTTTTTCTAGATGTTTTAGTTGGGGTTTGTTAATTCTTTTACCGTTTTTCTTGTATATATAGTTATTAATGAAATTTACATTTACCTAATTTACGAGGTGGGTTTTCTTTGTCTGACCGACTCACCGATGTTTTTGTACTGGTTCTTTGGGTGAAGTCTGGATTTCAGTGTATATCTGACTTTCAATCTTCTACCTTTTTATATAAAGTACGTTTACCGTTCGTTTTCTTTCGACCTCATCGTTAGGAGTATAGTCTGTTTTATTTGGAATTTTATTTCTTATAACGTTCTCTATTCCTTCCTGTGATGTATTACTAGTTCCCTAGTTAGGTTCTTCTTCTGTATTGTTAACATTTATAGATACGTGGGTTGTATCCTCGTGGAGTTATGTATTCTGTTGTGATTGTCTGTATTTTCCTCTTTGACTGTCATTGTGTTATTATCATCCTCTGAAATTGTGGGGTAAGTGTGTTTACCTGTCTAGTAGTTTTGTCTTTTAATTATTCCTTTGTGTTCAGAATTTACTATGTAATCTACTCAACCTAGAGTAACTATAGTAGTTCTGTAAAGTAGGTTTACGTCTTCTTATGTGGAAGAAGAGTTCACGTGTACCTTGTAAGAGGTCCTATCTGGTGTAGAACCCAGTGTTTAGTTTGGAGTCATTTAAATTCTTTTAACTTTAACATAGTTCGTAGAAAAGGTTGGTGTTACGATACTCTGATCTATAGTTAATGTTCCCTTTTTGAAATTCACTGTGTTTGTATACCTCTAATTTGTTGTACAAAGATTTATTGGTTACCCAATGACTTCTTTAGTTTTCTCTTTGTTTTTTTTTTAAGATCTTTGTTTACTGTTACTTTTGTGATGTTGAGTTTTGGATGCCCTACTTCGTTTTCGTCAAGATTCTCCCTTCAAATATCGTTATGTTAGGATGGAGTTCTTTGTTCTTTTTGTATTTTATCTGTTGGATTGAAATATGGATTTTGTTGACCTTTTTCTTCTTGTTTTTTTTTTGGGGTTTTAATAATCTTTCTTTCTTTAGTATTTCTAGACTCGTCTTTATTACTTTTTCTTTAATTTCTTTGTTATCATTTCCAATTATTTTGATTTTCGACCAAGAAACTCTTCTATCTGTTTTGACTGTTTGAAAATCGGTCTGAGTAGTACTTTTTTTCTCTTCTTAGTTTAGTTGTTTTAATCTTTACATTTTCCTCTCTAATGTTGTCTTTTACGTCTTTATGTTTCCTAATATTCTCTCATAATACTTGTTGATATACCGTTATTTTATCTATTACCTTCTTTACCTGTCTAAGAATCTTTTCAAGTTAAAAGGTTCTGACTTGGTCCTTCTTTATCTTTAATACTTGTTGGGTTAGTGATCTTGACTTTAACTTCGACACTAGTATTTGGAGGGTTTTTTCGTTTTCGGGTCCTGATCTACCGAAGTATCCCCTTAAGATAGTTTGTAAATCTCTTCTCAATTACGGATAGGAATATTTTAAAAAGTTTTTCAACGGTTCCTTCCTTGTGAAGGTTTGAGTAAGGCGTTCCGGTGATAGTGGGACTATGGTTTTGGTCTGTTTCTGTTGTGTGTTTTTCTTTTGATGTCCGGTTATAGTGACTACTTGTATCTACGTTTTTAGGAGTTGTTTTAAAATCGTTTGTCTTAAGTCATTGTGTAGTTTTTCGACTACGTGGTATTAGTTCAGTCCAAATAAGGTCTCTACGTTCCTAAGAAGTGATATACGTTTAGTTAGTTATACTATGTAGTATAATTGTTTAATTTTCTATTTTTGGTATACTAGTAGAGTTATCTACGTCCTTTACGGAAACTACTTTAAATCGTGGGTGAATACTAATTTTGAGAAATTTTTTTACCCATATCTTCCTTGGATACAGTCGTATCATTTCAGGTTTATACTATTCGGATGTCGTTTGTAAGAAGAGTTCCACTTTTTGACTTTCATAAGGGGGATTCTAGTCCTTGTTCTGTTCCCACAGGTGAGAGTGGTGATAATAAGTTGTATCAAGACGTTCAGGATCGATGTCGTTAGTCCCTTCTTTTTCTTTATTTTCCTTAGGTATAACCTTTTCTTCTTCATTTCGAGAGTCATAAACATCTACCGTACTATGATATGTATCTTTTGTGATTTCTACCCTAGTCTTTTAATGATCTCGATTAGTCACTTAAATCGTTTCCATGTCCTACGTTTTAATTCTGTCTCTTTAGTGAACGGAAAGATATATGATTGTTACTTTTTAGTCTTTCTCTTTAATTCCTTAGTTAGAAGAGGTGGTAAAGTTATTTTTATTAATTTATAGATCCTTATTTGAATGTATTCCTCTGTTTTCTTGACACATGTCTTTTAATATTCTGTGATTACTTTCTTCAGTTTCTACTGTATTTGTCTACCTCTCTGTAAGGTACAAGGACCCCTCCTTCTTAGTTATAACACTTTTATGGATATGATGGTTTACGTTAGACGTCTAAGTTACACTGGGGATAGTTTAATGGTTTCCGTAAAGAGTGTCTTGATCTTTTTTTTAAACGTTAAGCATACCTTTGTGTTTTCTGGGGTCTATCGGTTTCGTAAAAACTCTTTCTTCTTACCTCGACCTCCTTAGTTGGAAGGACTGAAGTCTAATATGATGTTTCGATGTCAGTAATTCTGTCATACCATGACCGTGCTTTTGTCTTTATATGTGGTTACCTTGTTCTATCTTTGGGGGGTTTATTTGGGTACGTGGATACCATGGAATAAAAACTGTTTCCTCCGTTTTTATATGTTACCCCGTTTCTGTCGGAGAAGTTATTGACGACGACCCTTTTGACATGTTGATACACATTTTCTTACTTTAATCTTGTGAAGGATTGTGGGATGTGTTTCTATTTGAGTTGTGCCTAATTTCTGGATTTACATTCTGGTCTTTGATGTTTTGAGAATCTCCTTTTGTATCCGTCTTGTGAACTACCGTATTTAGTTTCATTCTAGGAGATACTGGGTGGAGGATCTCATTGTCTTTATTTTTGTTTTCATTTGTTCACCCTGTACTAATATGAATTTTCGAAAACGGTTCGTTTCCTTTGAACATTCGTATATGGGACTCCTTTGGTTTTAACTTTTTCTGTGTACATAGGGTAACAAGTGACGTCGTGACAAATGTCATCGATCTTGTACCTTCGTTCGATCTACAGGTAGCTGTCTACTTACCTATTTCTTCAACACCATGTATATGTGGAACGGTGGAACGGTTCGTTCCACTTTTCTGTTGAGAGTCTTACCCTCTTTTATTATCATTTCCTTTGTTGACTATTTCTTAATGAAAGGTTTTATATGTTCGTCGAGTATGTTGAGTTACGGTCTTTTTGTTTGTTGGGTTAGTTTTTCGCCCTTTTTCTGGATTTGTCTGTAAAGATGTTTCTTCTATATGTATAGCGATTGTTTGTGTACTTTTCTACGAGTTGTAGTGAGTAATAATCTCTTTACCTTTAGTTTTTATGTTACTCAATAGTGGAGTGAGGTCAGTCTTACCGGTAGTAATTTTTCCGATGTTTGTTATTTACGACCACTCCCACACCTCTTTGCCCTTGTGAGAACGTGACAACCACCCTTACATTTAACTATGTCGGTGATACCTTCTACTATACCTCTAAGGAATATTTTGATCCTTATTTTCGTAGTGTACTGGATCGTCAGGGTGAACATTCGTATATGGGACTCCTTTGGTTTTAACTTTTTCTGTGTACATAGGGTAACAAGTAACGTCGTGACAAATGTCATCGATCTTGTACCTTCGTTCGACCTACAGATAGCTGTCTACTTACCTATTTCTTCAACACCATGTATATGTGTCACCTTATAATGAGTCGGTATTTTTCCTTGTATAAACTTAGTCAAGACTACTCCACCTACTTGGATCTTGGATAATATCTCACTTCACTCAGTCTTTCTCTTTCTATTTATAACATAAGATTGTGTATATATACCTTAGATCTTTTTATTACGACTTCTTAAATAAAAGTCCCGTCGTTACCTCTCTGTCTGTATCTCTTTTCTGAATCCCTGTAACCCTCTCCCCTCCTCTCTCACTCTACATACCTTTCTCATGTAACGGTATACATTTTATCTATCGGTTACCCTTAAACGACATACCGAATCCTTTGATTTTTTTCTCGAGACATAGTTGGATCTTCCCACCCTACCCCGTCCTCTACCCTAGTTCAAAGTTTTCCCTCCACTATATACAAATGGATACCGACTAAATGTAACTCCAAACTGTCTTTTGTCGTTTTAAGACATTTAGTTAATTGGAAGTTATTTTTATTTGTTTTAAAAAATTTACCCTTTCCTATATACATATGGATACCGACTAAGTACAACTCCAAATTGTCTTTTGTTATTTTAAGACATTTCGTTAAAAGGGAGTTATTTTTCATTAAAATTTTTTAGATGTTATCTATGTGTTTTTTATTTATTTTTCTTTGGGTTCGTACGGTGTTTTATTTTAGTAGTTCAATGTTACTCGTTTTGTTTTTCTTCTTTACTTGTGTCTTCTTGATGTTTTATTTATTCGGACCATTCATTCGCAATTTTACCGTCATTGACGTATGAATATTTATTATTGAAATGTCCAGTTACTGGATTTATAAGGTTAGTTTTCTCAACCCACTGACCTATTTTTTGATCTGGGTAGATATACGACGAACGTTCTCGGAGTGAAGTCCCACTTCCTGTATATTCCTGACTGTCACTCCTCTACCTTTTTCTATAAAGTGTTTTTGTCCGTGTTGTTCTTTCACTCCCAACTTGTTATAAGTTTAATCTTTTGTGTCTCAAATTTGTTCCGGTATTACTTTCTGTTTCTTTCCGTAATGTATTACTATTTTCTTAACCAAGTTCTTCTCCTATAATATGAGTAATTGTATATGTGTGAGTTATGTCCTTGTGGATTTATATATTTCGTTTAATGTGAGGTGATTGTCTGTACTTCTCTCTTTAACTGTTGTTATTATGTCATTATCATCCTCTGAACTGAGAAGTGACTGTAGTATCTATACAGTTGGTCTGTCTTTTAGTTATTCTTTTATCTCAAAATTTATTGTGTTATTTGGTCAACCTCAATTAACTACGGACTTTCTGTAATATAAGATTTTATCCACTTATGTGTAAGTAAAGGTCTCATATATCTTACAAGAGGTCCTGTCTAGAATATGATCCAGTGTTTGGAGTTGTCTAAAATCTCTTATTTTTAATGTAGTTCGTAAAGGGGTGACTAAACTTTGATCTTTAGTTGATGTCTTTCTTTTTACCTCTTTCTTGTTATTTATTTTCACGATACTTTTTAGTTACTCAGTTACTACTTTAGTTTCTATTTTCAGTCTTTTATGGGGTTCTGTACACTTTTACCTTTGTGTTGAAAGGTAGTTGTTTTACTTTTTTAGATGTCTTTCTCTCTTTTGTAAACGTTTACCACTTTCGTTATTTCCCAATCATAGGTTTTATATGTCCGTCAAGTATGTTGAGTTATATATAAATTTTTTTTTTTTCTTATCCGTCTTGACTTACCTGTAAATAGGTCACTCCTTGATCTCTATCGATTGTCCGTGCACTTTTATACAAATTGTTGTCATTAGTATTCTCTTTACGTTTAGTTTTGGTGTTACTCTATAGTGGAGTGTGGACAGTTTAACAACAACAAGTCAGTGAGTCAGTACAGGTTGAGAAACCCTGGGTGCTTGACGTCGTGTATTCCGAAAGAAGTGATAGACGGTCTCAAACTAGTTTGATTAGAGGTAACTTAACCACTATGGTAGGTTGGTAGGGTAGGAGACAGTTGGAGTAGAGGAGGACGGAAGTTAGAACGGGTCGTAATCCCAAAAAAAGGTTACTCAGGCAAGAAGTGTAGTAAACCGGTTTCATAACCTCGAAGTCGAAGTCGGAGTCAGGAAGGTTACTTATAAGTCCTGACTAAAGGAAATTCTAACTGACCAAACTAGAGGAACGTCGGGTTCCTTGAGAGTTCTCAGGAGGTCGTGGTGTCAAGTTTTCGTAGTTAAGAACCCGTGAGTCGGAAGAAATACCAAGTCAAGAATGTAGGTGTGTACGACGACGACGACGACGACTCAGTGAAGTCAGCACAGGCTGAGACCCTCTGGGGTCTCTCCCGTCGGATGGTCCGAGGGGGTAGGTACCCCAAAAGCTCCGTTCTCATGACCTCACCTCACGGTAAAGGAAGAGGTCACGTACTTTAACTTTTCACTTTCACTTCAGCGAGTCAACACAGGCTGAGGATCGCTGGGGTACCTGACGTCGGATGGTCCAAGGAGGTAGGTACCCCAAAAGGTCCGCTCTCATGACCTCATCCCACGGTAACGGAAGAGGCTGTAGGTGTGTATTGATGATCTTTTTGATATCGAAACTACCATATCAACCTGTAAAAGCCGTTTCACTACAGAGACGAAAAATTATACGACAGATCCAAACGTTATCGAAAAGAAGGTTCCTCGTTCGTAGAAAATCAAAGTACCGATACCAGTGGCAGACGTCACTAAAACCTTGTGTTCTTTTATTTCATACAGTGACAAAGGTGAAAAAGGGGTAAATAAACGATACTTCACTACTCTGACTTACGGTAGTAGAATCAAAAGACGTATAACTCCTAAGTCGGTCGGACAAGTGGGAGGAGAAAGTGAAAGTAGTTCTCTAGAAAATCAAGGAGAAACGAAAGACGGTGATCCCACTATAGTAGACACATAGTCTCCAATAACTATAAAGAGGACTGTTAGAACTGAGGTTGAACACTAAGTAGGTCGGACCGTAAAATGTACTCCATGGAACATATATTCAATTTATTAGTCCCACTGTTATATGTCGGAAATACATGAGGAAAGGGTTTTAACTTGGTGAGGTAACAAGGTACAGACCAAGACAATGAAGAATTGGACGTATGTCCAAAGAGTCCTCCGTCCATCCCAACAGACCATAAGAGTAAAGACATTCTTAAAAGGTTAAACAACACTAGGTGTATCAGTTTCCGAAATCACATCAGTTACTTAGTCTTCATCTACAAAAGGACTTTAAGAGACCGAAAAAGATACTAGACTACCTACAACCGTAGTTTTATTGACGTTTATTGTTCACAACCCTTCCTGTACCTCTTTTTCTTTGTGTACATGTAATGAGACAACCACCCTGAACCACGTCGGTGATACCTTTTGTCATGACTCCAAAGGAATTTTTGATTTTTATCTTGATGGTATACTAGGTTAAAACGAAGACCCATATAGGTCCGTTTTTAATTTGGGATTAAAGATTTCTATGTATGTGAGGTAACAAGTATCGTCGTAATAAATGTTATCGGTCCGTACCTTCGTTTGGTTCACTTGTAATCTAATTCTTTTACACCTTATAACACCTTATAATACGTTAGTACTTTATAACGGTAAACGTCGTTACGCCTATCTGGATCTTTTATAATAAGAATCACTTTATTCAGTTTCTGTTTATAGTGAATATACACTTTAGATTTTTATTATGTTTATTTATTCACGTATAAGTTTTGTTGTTTGTGTCTATATCTTTTGTTTGAACAACAATGGTTTCTCCTCTCTCTTCCCTCTACCTTGTTTAATTTCGATGCCCTAATTGTTTATGTTCGATGATACATATTTTATCTATTCGTAGCTCCTATATGACTTATCACGTAATAGAACATCGTTGGATATTACCTTATATTAGACGTTTCCATGACTTACTGATACGACATGTGACCTGTGATCGTGTTAGAAATTTAGTTGATATAAAGTTAAATATTTCCCCCTGAATATTATAGTGACTAAGGTTCACAAAGAGAAGGTGTGTGTCTCTTTAGAGTTTCACTTAAAATTCTGGGATATTTACGGAACAATAAGACCTACTTCTCCCTTTTAAGTTCCTCATATGTCGTTTCTTGTCCTCGTCAAAAGTCCAAATTAACAACATATTAGTGGTACTTTGGAGACTGGTAGACTTTTCAAACATAACCCTTCTGTCTGACAGAACCTTAAATCGTCTCATATACACTCACACATCCACCACATAAAGTGATATGTACAATAGTGATATCTGTGTAATTCATAACTTTTATCTCAAAAATGTAACATCAAGAAAACTCCGACACAGTCTCCTTATACTTCACCAATTCACCAACCTTCTCTTCCGTAAGTGTGAACCTAGACCCAGTGTATCGTAACCAACCTCGGACACTTGCGACAGAGATCTGACTATAGTGTAACGTGTTTGGGACATACTTTACCGACGACGACTCTTACGTAAAAGTGAAATGGCGAGTCCCTCTTTCATTATTTCAAGACTTAAAATTTTTAGACTTAGGATTTCTGATGATATATGACTAAAAGATGAGACCGTACGTCAGACTGCATTTTTTTTTTTTTTTTAACATAATTTACCCTTGTGCTAGACCTTTTTAGAAAACTACAAATTACGAAGACTTCGATAATTTTGAACTTACTGTTGAGGTTTTAAAAAGACTTCTACATAGTTTTATCTTTAGAACGTATATTCGATTATGTGACATTGTAGTACAAAAGAAAATTAATTTACTTAGCCATCAGAACAGACTTAGACGTCTATGTTTCTTCTTTTGAACAAACCCTCTCTTAGATATCTAGGTTGTACCCTTGACTTAAGACACTAGGAAGACTCTTTCATTTTTACACACTTGAAGAGTCAGGTTGGTCACGGTTCAGGAAGTATTCTCCACGTTTAGGACACCTAACCGTAAACTCATACAACATTTAATCGTAAAGAGTATGAAATCACTCACATTTTTAGTAGGTTCTTCGACTAAATTTTATATCGTTCGGTCTGAGGTGGGAACCTCTAAGGTTAAGTCATACAGACCCCAACCACGTCTTTAAGTGTTAACATATTCACAAAGTCTATAATATGTGACATGAATAGTCCTCATTTTATTAGACTTTAAGAGAAAGAAAACGAAAGTTTTTTCTTAGGGGGTTGAAAGTGTTTCACAACATACAATAAAGAATTTTCTGTATTATAACTTTATTGTCGTCGTAACAAAAATAACAAAAAGTCAACGGGTCAGTACAGGTTAAGAAACACTGGGGTACCTGACGTCGTTCGGTCCGGAGGGACAGGGAGTGGTAGAGGTTTTCAAACGAGTTCAAGTACAGGTAACGTGACCCCTAAGGTAGGTCGGTAGAGTAGGAGACTACGGGAGAAGAGGAAGATGGGAGTTAGAAAGGGTAATAGTGTCTAAAAAGGTTACTTAGCCGACAGGTGTAGTCTACTGGTTTATGACCCCGAAGTTGAAGTCGTAGTCAGGAAGGTTGCTCCCAACTAAAGGGAATTCTAACTGCCCAAACTAGAGGAACGACAGGTTCTCTGAAAGTCCTCAGCAGTCGTGGTGTCAGGCTTCCGTAGTTAAGAAACCGTAAGACGGAAGAAATGTCAGATAGAGAGTAACATTTCTTCTATATCATAAGTTATATTAACTTTATTGTCGTCGTGATGGATGATGATTAGAAATTGTATAAAAATCCCTGATGATAAAGGGTTCGTAACTTTTAGGAAATGAATACAGTATTATTATAATTCATTGTAAATCATAAATGATTAACAGTCCGTGACAATAGACTAATTTGTGTTCCATAGATTTATTACCTGAAGAGTCCACTGAGTCACCATTTCTTAGGTGAATGGTCACGTCCTCTGCACCCAAGTTAGGGACCAGACCCTTTTAGGGACCTCTTCCTTTACCGTTGGGTGGAGTCTTAAGAACGGACCCTTCAGGGTACCTGTCCCCTCGGACCGTCCTATGTTCCGTACCCCAACGTTTTTCAATCTGTACTGAATCCATGACCTTGTTTTTGAAGATTTATTATGGAATGCATTAGAATAAGGATTTTTTACTGTGATATCAGATGAAAATGTCGATTCTTTTAACACTGAGTGTTTTCTAACCATTGAACAGACTCGAAAGGAGCACCGAGTCTACCATTTGTTAGGTGGACGTTACGTCCTCTGGACCCAAGATCGGGACCCAACCCTTCTGGGGGATCTCCTCCTGTACCGTTGGGTGAGGTCATAAGAACGGACCTCTTAGGGGTACCTGTCTCCTCGGACCGTCAGATGTCAGGTACACCAGTGTTTCTCAGTCTGTACCGACTCACTGATTCGTGTGTGTGTAATCATTCGTTTTATATTAGACACTTAAGTTTCTGACGAGAAAGGTCACGGAATGAAATTTTACTAGATTACTAACACAATCCATCAATCTTATCCCTTTTCCTCAGGTTTTACCGTTACCGATTTTCTGTTCCTTCCCTTTGGGGTATTTTTATCTTGTTTCCTTTCAGTTTCTTTACAGACTCCTGGACTCACTTCTGAAGTCCATCTTGTCGTGAGGACCGACTCGGGTTAAACGTATCTCGTCCCAGGTCCCCCTTCTTTTGTATATTTTCCTCCTCGGTTCGTGAGAGATCGAGAGAGAGAGAGAGAGAGAGAGAGAGAGAGAGAGAGAGGGGGGGGGGTGGGGGGTGGGAACCCGTGTGCGTGACCGCGCGAGGAGATGAGAGAAGAGAAGAAGCTCCTACCTAAGAGAACGATAGAAGATTTATTTTATCTCGACATTGCGACCAAACAGATTCTCGATACTGTACCAAACAAGTTCTAGGCTCTCGACACTGTGTGACTCCCGAAATTACAGGTAGCGAGGTTTAGTAATAACACTACTCCGTTCTTGGTTCTTCGTATATGAACGGACTGTTAACCTTCTGTTTTTGTAGAGTTTACACTGTTTAAGGATGTTCACATATATTAACCGATTAAAATTTTTAACGTTACATCAGCTAAATGTCGAAACATAATCAAAGACCATTGACCAATTACGATGACTGTCTCAGTTAAAGATCCGTCCAACTATTCAGGTCCAAGGGGCTCCTCCTCCTCTTTCCCCAGACCCCAAGAGTTCGTCCTCTATCCCCAGATCTTAAGAGTTCCTCCTCATTTCCTGTTAGCGAAGGATGGGGGCGGGGGGGGGTGATGTAAGGAATCAGAATCAGTGTATTTTGAAAAAAAGGGGGGAAAGTCGGGTCTTGACTACTAATGTGTTGTTTGTTGGGTCAAATTTGAGACATGACCCCTAATATATTATTGTTACATAGGACGAACTCCTGTCAAAGAGGAAGGACTTTTGGAAGACTGATTCGGACTATAGAATCTTACATTTAATACCTTCACCCAGACCATCCTAGAAAGATAACAATTTAAGCTAAGGACAATAGGATTTTCCGTTTAACACCCTTACCTAGACCATTTTAACAACGTTGAAACTCTGTAGAAACTAAATAACATTATTGATTAAATTTTTCATATATTGAGGGAACGATTGTGATCGTTTCCCCCGTGAGAGTAGGGGGAAGACTACAGACACAGTCTTCGAAAGAGACAGGGAAACGAATGAAATTATTTTGAGACGATGTGTTTTCGAGACCTCACTAGTTCGGACCAAGGACCAGGACTTGGATTTAGAAGAAGTCTCCAGTATTTAGGTTGTAGTAAGTGGTATTCGTATAATTTTTCGTCTCTGTAATAAAACGGTTGTTTCCAGGTAGATCAGTTCCGATACCAAAAAGGTCATCAGTACATACCTATACTCTCAACCTGACATTTCTTTCGACTCGTGGTTTCTTAACTACGAAAACTTGACACCACAACCTCTTCTGAGAACTCTCAGGGAACCTGACGTTCCTCTAGATTGGTCAGGTAGGATTTCCTCTAGTCAGGACCTACAAGTGACCTTCCTGACTATAACTCCGACTTTGAGGTTATGAAACCGGTGGACTACGCTTCTTGACTGAGTAAACTTTTCTGGGACTACGACCCTTTCTAACTTCTGTCCTCCTCTTCCCCTGTTCTCTCCTCCTCTACCAACCTACCGTAGTGGCTGAGTTACGTGTACTCAAACCCATTTGAGGTCCTCAACTACTACCTGTCCCTCCGGAGCACACAACGTCAGGTACCCCAACGTTTCTCAGTCTGTGTTGACTCGTTGACTTGACTTGACTATTAACAGAGGACAGAGAATACATCATAGTTTGTATCTAATATGGGAGACCTAGTTCTACCGTCTCATCTTTCTGTACGGGATAGGAGAACGTTCTCGTGGTTTCAGTGTTGATCACTAATTTCTTGGTAGTTGTCCTCGTACGACCTTTGGTGGTATTTTTCTATAGAGTGTAGGTTTCTGTCTCTTCTATGGAACTACTCTGTCATCCTCCCTGTGTTAGTGTTATTTTATTTTGGGGTATGGATCACCCACCGGCTGGGTGTTTGACTTCCTGTTAACATGGTTTCTTCAAGAAGGTGACAACAATTCCAAGATTCGGGGTTCAGTCTGAAGGTTAGGACTCCTAGACCGTTTCTATGAACCTAAGGGGTCCCTTAGACTGGAACTTTCGGACGTCCTAAACTAGTATCTTGAAGGTGTCCTGACCCCTTTGTCTGAAGAGAGTCCCTCCCGTGGTCGTACTAGAACGGACGTGGTTCTGGTCTCCTTCCCTCACCACTGAGGTGTCCTCTGACTTAGTTTGGATGGACGATTACAACCAGAGGACACCTCCGTACCCAGTCGTCACCGAAGGACGTCCTATCTCGTAACCATCGTCGTCAGGACCCTCTACGAGGAACCACATTCAGGAGAACTTCCAGTGGTGATTGGGATGGTAAATCGGACATCTGGGTCCTGACCCAGTGGATTCCGGTATGTTGATTGTCCCTCCCTCGTGTTGGGTAAGTATTCGTCTATTAGTCTAATTTCAAAAGACTCGTTCCAGGATGGGTGGTCTCTTTCAAAAAGGATGGGTCAAGGAGGGTAGTCCTTCAAATGTGTTCGGAGAATCGTAGAAAGTGGTCGTCCGTCTGTCTTCTTCGTTCTTGGTGTTAGGGTCTCTTCGATCTTGTTTCTGGTGTATGTCTTTGAATAAATCCCACCTTTTCGTCTCTCAATACAAGGTCTACTTCCCTGTTCTTTGAGGTCTTTTTGTTGATTTACTTCACCTCTATTCATTGGAAAGTCTTTATCTTAAGTTTTATTACTATCACTTCTAATAGGTCCTAGAGTCTTTCTCTTACCTCTTCTACGTATTTTACAAACGGTTTCTAGATCTTCTTGATTCCTTGTTTGTTTGTCTCTAGTTGTTATGTGATCTTCCTTAGTTATCGTCTTATTAACTCCGTATTCTTACCGATTCACTGGACCTCCTGTCTTACCACCTTTAGTGACGATATCTTATCTTATATCTTTTTTCCTACTTTTTTTTTTTTACTTCTATTGGATTCTCTAGATACCCTGTTGTAATTTGTGTGGTCGTAAGTGTTATATTCCCTTCTTTTCTTCTTCTCTCTCTTTACTGGGTTCTTTTATAAACTTCTTTACTCCCGACTTTAAAAGAGTTGTTTCTTTTCTTTATAAATCGGTTCAAGTCCTTCACGACTCTCAGAGTCCGACCTATTTGAGTTCCTCCAAATGATTTTGTGTATCATTAGTTTTACCACTTTTACATTTCTGTTTCTATTTTACAAGTTTTGTTGTCCCTTTTTGTTGTGTATTGTATGTTCCCTTGAGGGTATTCCAATAGTCGACTAAAGAGTTATTTTTGGGATATTCAGTCTTCCCTTACCGTTTTATATGAATTTTACTACTTTCCCTTCTTGGAGTTTGGTTCTTACGAGATGAGTCGTTCTGACAGTAAATTTAAACTACCTCTTTAGTTTTCGAAAGGTCTGTTCGTTTTTAATTCTCTAAATCGAGGTGGTTTGGTCGAAATGTTGTTTGCGATTTCCTTAAAAAGATCCGTCCTTTGTGTCCTTTTCCTTTTCTGGACGTGTTTTATTTGGGGTTTATTAAGTCTTTACTATTATACCAGTATGTATAACTATGAATGGAATTGACATTTACCTAATTTACGTGGTGGGTGAGCCGTCTACTCTTTTCCACGTTCATATGTGAAGGTGAATGGTGTAGTGAGATAAAGTTAGTCAAGTCAAGTCAGCGAGTCAGCACAGGCTGAGAAACGCTGGGGTACTTAGCGTCATGCGGTCCGAAGGGACAGGTAGTGGTTGAGGGTCTCAAGTGAGTCTGAGTACAGGTAGCTCAGTCACTACGGTAGGTCGGTAGAGTAGGAGACAGCAGGGGAAGAGGAGGACGGGGGTTAGGGAGGGTCGTAGTCTCAGAAAAGGTTACTCAGTTGAGAAGCGTACTCCACCGGTTTCGTGACCTCAAAGTCGAAATCGCAGTAAGGAAGGTTTCTTTAGGGTCCCGACTAGAGGAAGTCTTACCTGACCAACCTAGAGGAACGTCAGGTTCCCTGAGAGTTCTCAGAAGAGGTTGTGGTGTCAAGTTTTCGTAGTTAAGAAACCGCGAGTCGGAAGAAGTGTCAGGTTGAGAGTATAGGTATGTACTGGTGACCTTTTTGGTATCGGAACTGATCTGCCCGGAAACAACCGTTGAATTACAGAGACGAAACCTTACACGATAGATCCAACCAGTATGAAAAGAAGGTTCCTCATTCGCAGAAAATTAAAGTACCGACGTCAGTGGTAGACGTCACTAAAACCTCGGGGTTTTTTATTTCAAACTGTGACAAAGGTGACAAAGGGATAGATAAAGGGTACTTCACTACCCTGACCTACGGTACTAGAAGCAAAAGACTTACAACTCGAAATTCGGTTGAAAAAGTGCGAGGTGAAAGTGAAAGTAGTTCTCCGAAAAATCGAGGAGAAGTGAAAGACGGTATTCCCACCACAGTAGACGTATAGACTCCAATAACTAAAAAGAGGACCGTTAGAACTAAGGTCGAACACGAAGAAGGTCGGGTCGCAAAGAGTACTACATGAAACGTTTCTGCAATTTAGTCGTCCCACTGTTATATGTCGGAACTGTATGAGGAAAAGGATAAACCTTGGTCAGACAACAAGGTACACGTCAAGATTGACAACGAAGGACTGGACGTATGTCTAAAGAGTTCTCCGTCCAGTCCACCAGACCATAAGGGTAGAGAAAGTCTTAAAAGGTGTCAACTAACACTAGGTGTGTCAGTTTCCGAAACCGTATCAGTTATTTCGTCTTTATCTACAAAAAGACCTTGAGAGAACGAAAAAGGTACTAGGTCGTCTACAACCGTTAAACTAGAGACCAAGGAGACGGAAAAGATTCTGGTCGAACTTGTAGTCGTTCAAGTACCAAGTGTATAACGACTTCGGACCGAACCTCTTAAAACCCATAAAGAAACGATCACATGCTCTACTCACGTTAACACGCTATCAAACTCGTAAGGAACCGTAACGGAAAGAAACCCTAACCTTACTTATGACTGGAAAAGGTCAGGACACCGGTGACGACTCAAAAGGTTTAAACGACCGTATAACTCACGTCGTGAAAGTGTCGTAGTAAAAGTCCTAAACTTTGTCGAGTTGACCTTAAGGTAGTGGAGGTGATCGAAACAAGCATCACTACGAAAGATTCCGGGCGAACTGAAGTGTAAGGTCCTACAGACGGAGATCCACTCACTAGTGTGGAAGCACTAATAGACCTAGTACTTCTAGAAAAACATGTCAAGAAGACACGTAAGAACGGTGGAGAAGAATTATAGAAGACGAAGACATGAAGACAAAGTGAGATGAATAGGGGGGTTTAACGTACATTAATAAATATAACAATCCAATCAGTACAAAGGTAATACCGAACGTTCACATTAATAGAAAATAAAAAACAGACCGATAACTAACACTTTTGACTATTTGAAGAAAATCATCATGCTAATACATTGGTAATAAACGAATTATGGTAAGATAGTACTAACAAGTTGTCTTTTATTATCTTAAGATATAGTGATTATGATCCCCGAAGGGACCCCCGAGTCTGCCATTTCTCAGACGGATGTTACGCCCTCTGGGACGAAACTAGGGACCCAGCCCTTCTAGGGGAGCTCTTCCTTTACCGTTGGGTGGAGTCATGAGAACGGACCTTGTAGGGTACCTACCTTCTCGGACCATCCGATGTCAGGTACCCCAGCGTTTCTCAGTCGTTGAAGTGAAGTATAGTGATTATGATGGTAAATGATCTTTTCGCACATTAGTGCAAGATTTTAAGTCTACGTATTGTCCTAATAGACCCTTAAAAAGTTCTTATGTTTACGAGTCCATAATAACGAAAAAAGAGGTTTCGAGGACCATACAAAGATTACTCGTCAGTAATTTTTTTCTCTCTCTCTCTCTCTCTGATCTGGAATACTACTAGAAAATGAAAATAGAACAAAGTAAAAAAGAGAAAGTATAAGTCACGATGATAAAGTAAATCAAACACAAAAAGTTAAAGAGGTAGAGGTAGAAAAAACAAAACAAAAGTAACTAGAAAAAGTTCGAAAATAGTTCACATCATCTTTTCGATTTTACGATTTCAGAATACTGTGAAACTAAGGTAAACAAACTGAAACATACGTATCTTACGAACTAAAGATTAAATATAACTGAGTTTTGAAACTATATCAAAGTACATAAAACCGTAGATCATAATGACGATTTTCAGATCTTTCAAATAATAGAATGACTAATTTTTTTAAACTTACACCAAACTTTGAAGATTAGGTTAAGACTTTTATATTTCTTTATAATACAGATTTTTTTTGTTTGTCCTTTAATTAAACACTATGTCATAATAGTCTAATACAAGTTTAAAGTGTTTTAAAATACGATCACAAGTAATAAACAAAAGTATGGAATACATTCTTGAGGTGTGACATAAGTTAACGTAACTCGTAGAAGTCGACGTATGTTGTTTAAGACCATTTAAGAGAAAATTAAAAATAAGATAATATTTATAAAATAGAAAGGAATAATACTAAAGAATCTATGTGGGTAGTAAATTTTCACTTGTAAATTAAAGGTTTATGTACCCTAAAAATTTCATGGAAACTTTAATCAAAGAGTAAAAATATAATTAAATAGTAAGTTTATTAAAGAAGAAACGTTAGTAAGAGACACAAAAAAGTCAGAAGGTTGAAATAACTTAGAAAGTTACCGATTCAGTTTTTAGAACGAACCATTTACAGTGTAATGTGAACTTTTATACACCCAATAGAAGTTTATAGAAGACTATAACTAAACATTGTTATAAGGTGTCACTATTCTCTTGTCTGATATATAATAAAGTTATAGAAATCTTGTAGTTTAAAAACGAGAACTAGAATACAGGGACCTATACGGGCACAGAGGATCAAATATCAGAAACCCTTGAACTTATCTTAAACAAAGGATGAAGACACATTTAACACATTTAGAAGTAATACAACTTAACCAAGTATCTCGAAAAGTCCAGTTGATATCGAAAGATGGGGAGACAAATAAGTAAGATAATTAGAAACTCTCAAACCATAACTTTGAGGTTGATTTTTAGAATTAAATAGATAAGTTTTTTATTAACATTATCACCTTGATATACATTGGAACAAGACATAAAAGTTTTTGAGAACATTTACACAATAGTATAAAAGTATTAAATTTTTTATTTTTATTTTTTGTCTAACAAGTAGACGAAAGTTGTAATTTCATGTCTTCCGTAAATTTGTAGTTTTACCTCATTAATACCATACCAGGTCCGTAGGTTTTACGTCGGTCCACCGACACCAAAATCTGTACAAGGACGCAGTGACTCTTGAACTTAAAAGAATTGACATAGTTTGTGTTCTCGTAGTGGTCGGTATGAGTTTTGGTATAGACAATCGTCGACGTTCGACGTCGGAACACCAAAGTTCCTGAGAGGAACGTTGATACGTTTTTAAAGTGTATGGTTGGTTAGAAACGAATTGTCCGTGGAAAGAAAGAACGGTCGAGGTTAGGATTAAGAACTGTTAATTGATTACATTAAAATGGATATATTTTAAGGAGGTAAGACATCAGATGTGTCGTTTTAAGTTCACAAAGAACTTAGACGCAGAGGGTCCGAAAACAGGAATGCGTATACACACACGGTTCATCGAAGTTAGGATAGGTCAAGACACTGAGATACCTGACATCGGACGGTACGAGGAGACAGGTACCCTAAGAGGTCCGTTCTTATGAAGTCACCCAACGGTACGGGAGGAGGTCCCCTAGAAAGACTGGGTCCCTAGTTTGAGCGTAGAGGACACCGAGGACGTGACGTCCACCTAAGAAATGGAGACTCGGTGACCCCCTTCAGGAAATAGGGATCAAATCAAGTTTATTTTGTGAAAGTGTAAAGTAATCTCCAACGACAAAAGTATTTGTAACGAAACACATTAACCGTCCTTTCTATAGTCCTTTTGAGTTGACTCTAGTCGATCGTAGTTGAAACCTGACCATGGATCATGGTTCGTAGCCGTAGAACTGGGGAGGGGTGGGGGTTAATGTCGAAGTGTCGTCAGAAGTCCTCAGAGTTACTCAAGAAGGACCATAGACCTAGATGAATAGAAAAAAGGAAACTCAAAATAACTCTATATAACTGTACATAGTGATATATTCAAATTTCACATGTCGTATTACTAAACTGTACATAGTACTTCGAGGTCCTCTTCCACTTCTTACCCCTTTAGACCGAACGACGTCAAGTACCCCAGAGTTTCAACCTGTGTTGACTGGTTGACTTGTTGTTGTACTTCACTAATAGTTTTGTTCAAATCATTTATTGGTAGTAGAGTATGTTCGTGTTTTAATTCATCTTTTTGAAAACAGAACACTAGTGTTGAGTCCTAAATCAGAGAATTGTTAAAAGTACATATTGTATATCGTCACAATTAATATACATAGTACAGCCCATGATACAGAGATCGTGAATCAGAATGTTGAGACTCAAATATGTAAAACTGACGAAAGTAGGTTGAGAGGGAGGAAGATGAACGATGAAGACTTTGGGTGTTTAGACTAGAAAAAAGGATACTCAAAAAAAAAACAAACGAACGAAAATTTATATTAACTGGATGTTATGATATAATCAAGGACAAAGTGCTGTATCACCGAGTTATAAAGATACGTAAAGTTTTACATATCTTCGGATTAATGTCCTACCGTTTTCTTCTACCATCTCCTCATTCTGTCCCTCTAACGGTCGGAGGGGTGTTTATGTAGTTTGAGAAGTTCTATGTCTTATTGACGATGTTTCGGTGGAAATCCGTTATTGTCTTTTGGGGTCCCGAGGTGTCCCTGTCCTATTCGAGGGACCTTATTCCATCCTCTCTCCTATCTCTGTATTTTTCCTTTCTACCTCTTGTAGACCTACCCTCGAACATGGGGTTCCCTCCCTCAGTACCTCGTCCTTCTCAAGGGTACGTGACCCTTCGAGGGAGTGTCCCTCCGGGTTCCCCCTGGACACCTTAGAGTCTTTCGGTCCGTTTCGTCCTGAATCTTCCGTCTTTTGTCTCTATCGACGTGAAGAGTCGGGTATTCTTCGAGTGCCTGACACCGTTGTTCTTTTACCGACTGACCCCTTGACTCTCTCCGGGTGTCCTCGGGACACCGTGTTTCCCACCCGGACCCCTCGGTTTCCTTCCTGTGTGTTCGGAGCCCTGTATTCCTCGTCCGACCACTCGGCTGTGTTCACGTGTGTTCAGGGCACTGTATTTTCTGCCCGGGTCCCTCGGTTGTGTTCATGTGTATTCAGGGTGTTGTATCTCCCACTCGAGGCCCCCCTCCCGTCCCCTCTCTTCAGGTGTGTTCAGAGGTACTACGTACCAGTCCCTCGACTCTTTTCTAGGTGTCTTCAGGGGATGGATCGTTCGAAACCGGACGTCGCGTCCTACCTCGGTCCCTTGTCTTCGTGGCTGTTTCTAAGGTCCCTGTTCATCCCCCGACCGCCGACTCTCCCGGTAAAACTGCGTCGACACCTTTATCTACGCAGATTGTGACGGTTTCGGTCTTCCTGACGGATTTCTGTATGATTTGGGTATCTGTGGGGTTTTGGAAGATGACCTGTGACGTGACGGGAAGTTTCTCCGTTCTAGGTCGAGATAGTTGGTATTGTGTCCGCGTGTGAGGAGGTTGGTCCCTTTGTTTTGTCCTGTGATTAGGTTGGGGTAGGTGTTCCCGTCTGAAGTGTTGGTTCTTCTTGGTCCTGGAACTTTTGAAACAAAAAGGGGGTATTTTTAGTGTGAAGAAATAAGAGGAATACATAAAGACGGAAGTGTAATCGAGATACACCAACATACCTCAAAAGGAGAAACGAAAAGGACAATTTTTCGTTTAAGAAAAATTCTAATAAAAAGAAGTGAAAAAGAAAAAAAAACCACTAAAAAGACTAAAACAAAAAAATATATAAACTGACGAAAAGAATGTCAAGAAATGGTCGATATCGATAAGGACTTATATATATTTAGAAAAGTGCATGTAGATAAATAGAAACGAAAAGATAGAAAAGAAAACAGAGAAAAAAATTGGAAGAGAAGGTGGGGAAGGAAAAGAGAAAAGAGAGGGAAGAGGAAAAAAGACATAAAAAAAGAGGAAAAAAAGGAAGAAAGAAAAAATTGGTACATTCAATTTAACAACACGAGAGAAACGAGATAAGGGGTCAACCGTGAGACGAGTCCGAGTCAAAAGTCTGACTCACAATCAATCGAGACGAAAATTAACCAGTTATAGTGAAAACCAAAAGGAACAAGTAGTTCAGTTAGATGACATGAGAAAAGAAATCTTGTGAAACCAATATTGACACATACACACCTTCACACCACATAAAGGGTGATAAAGATATTAATGGACGAACTAGATGAACTAGAGGAGGGTGTTCTTGTCTCCGTGTTCAGTGGGGATTGTTCTTCAGTTGTGTTTGGTGAGCTGGTTAGAAAGAGAGGTTCCCGTTTTCGGTTTTCCTTCTTCCTTATTTTGGGATTTCCGACCCTTTTCGTCTGGAGTTCATCTTGTTCAATCTTTTTGTCTTTTCTGTCTCTTTATGTTGTGTTACTTTCTTGTTCCATCTTTACGTGTTATGGTTTATTTGTTTTATTAGATAGACTTTCTCTTAAGTCTTATTACTATTATTTCTACGTGACTTCTGAACTTTTATCGTACTTCTTTTCCGTTCTTTGGAAATTGCGTCAATTACGTTAGTGGTTCCTGTATCCTCTTTATTTCTTATTCGTTTGTCTCTACTTATTGTGTTAATGGTTTTAATTTTTATGAGATCTTCCTTTGTTATCGTCTTATTAACTCGGTCTTCTTACCTATTCACTCGACCTTCTATCTTACCACCTTTATTGACGACTTCTGGTCTTATTTCGATTTTCTTTCTTTTCTTAACTCCTATCGGAGTCTCTGGAAACCCTGTTGTAATTTACGTGTTTGTAAACTCAACATCCCTAGGGTCTCCTTCTTCTTTTTTTCTTTCTATGACTCTTTTTAAAACTTCTTCAATATCAACTTTTGAGGGGGTTGTACCCTTTCCTTGATCAGTTAGTTTAAGTTCTTCACATCTCTCAAGGAATGTCCTGTTTGGGTTTCTCTTTGTGTAACTCTGTGTATAATTAGTTCGAATGTCTACAATTTGTACTTCTTTCTTATAATTTTCGTCGTTCCCTTTTACTCGTTCGTTGTATGTTTTCTTTTGAGTATACTAATTGTCACCTGGAAGGTCGTCTTTGAGACGTTCAGTCTTCCTTTACCGTCATATATAAATTTCATGACTTTCTTTTTGTTAGGTGTTGTTTCTAATGATATGGGTCCCTTCTAGAATAAGTTTTTACTTCCTCTTTAGTTTTGGAATGTCTGTTCTTTTTCAATTCTCTTAAATCGTGGTTTTCGGTCGGAACGTTGTTTATGATTTCCCTGAAATGTATCGGTCTCTTGTGTTCTCTTTCTTTTCCGGATGTTTTTGTTTGGGTTTCGTTAATTCTTTTACAGTCATCCTTGTATATATACTTATTAATGAAATTTACATTTACCTAATATACATGGTTGGTTTTCTATCTCTGACCGACTTACCTATGTTTTTGTTCTGGATATATACGACAGATGCTCTCTGAGTGAAGTCTAGATCTCTGTATATTTCTAACTTTCAATTTCCTACCTTTTTCTATAAGGTACAATTCCCTTTTTTTTTTTTTTTCGACCTCACCGTTAGGAATAAAGTCTGTTTTACTTGAAATTTTATTTCTTATTATATTCTCTGTTTCTTCCTGTGATGGGTTACTACCTTACTAACTCGGTTCTCCTGTATTGGTAACATTTATAAATACGTCGGTTACATCTCGTACAGTTATTTATTCCGTTTGTGATTGTCCGTATTCTTCCCTTTAACTGTCATTGTGTCACTATCATCCCCTGAAATTGTGAGGTGAATATTGTGACCTGTCTAGTAGTTTTCTCTCTTAGTTGTTCCTTTGTGTTTGAACTTTATTTTGTAATCATGTTTACCTGGATTAACTATAGAAATCTTGAAAGGTAGGTTTACGTCTTTTCATGTGAAAGGAGTTCACGTGTACCTTGTAAAATGTCCTATCTGGTGTAGAACCCGATGTTTAGTTCGGAGTCATTTAAATTCTTTTAACTTTGACATAGTTCATAGAAAAGGCTGGTATTACGAAACTTTGATCTGCAGTTGATGGTCTTTTTTTTTACGTTTTTTGTGTCTGAGTACCTCTAATTTGTCATGTAACGATTCATTACTTTTCTAATGACTTCTTTACTGCCCTTTAGTTTTCTGAGGACTTTTGTTCTGTTACTTTCGAGCTGTTGGGTTTGGATACCCTAAGTCCTTTTTGTGAAGATTCTCCCTTCTAATATCGTTATTTAAGGATGGAGTTCTTTGTTCTTTTCGTAGTTTATCTGTTGGATTGAGATATAGATTTCGCCGAATTTTTTCTTGTTTCTTTGGGTTTAAGTCGTCTTCCTTTCTTTGGTATTTTTAGTCTCGTCTTTATTTATTTTTTCTTTACTTCCTTTGTTATCGTTTCTAATTATTTTGATTTTCGACCGAAGAAACTTCTATTCGTTTTATCTGTTTAACGATCGGTCTGAGTAGTTCTCTTTTTCTCTTTTTAGTTCAGTTGTTTTAATCTTTACTTTTTCCTCCAAGGTTGTCTGTTGGGTCTTTATGTTTTCTAGTATTCTGTTATAATACTCGTCAATATGTGATTATTTTACCTGTTGGATCTTCTTTACGTCTAAGTATCTTTTCAAGTTGAGGGTTCTGACTTGGTCCTTCTCTCTCTTTAATACTCATTGGGTTAATGTTTGTGACTTTAACTTTGACACTAGTTTTTAGAGGGGTTTTTTGTTTTCGGGTTCTTGTCTACCGAAGTGTCCCTTTAAAATAGTTGGTAATCTCTTTTCAATTACAGATAAAAAGACTTTGAGAGGGTTTTTTAATGTCTCCGTCATTGTGAAAGTTTGAGTAAGATACTCCGGTTGTAGTGGGACTATGGTTATGGTCCGTTTCTGTTGTGTTTTTCTCTTTTAATGTCTGACTATAGTGACTACTTGTATCTACGTTTTTAGTGATTGTTTTAAGATCGTTTGTCTTAAGTTTTTATGTAATTTTTCGAGTGTGTGGTACTAGTTCAACCCAAATAAGGTCTCTACGTTTCTAAGAAGTTTTACACGTTTAGTTAGTTACTGTCAAGTCAAGTCAAGTCAACTCAGCGAGTCAGTAGAGGTTGAGAAGGGTTGGGGTACTTAGTGTCGTGCGGTCCGGAGGGACAGGTAGTGGTTTAGGCTCTCAAGTGAGTCTGAGTGCAAGTAGCTCAGTGACTACGGTAGGTCGGTAGAGTAGGAACCAACAGGAGAAGAGGAGGACGGGGGTTAGGGAGGGTCGTAGTCTCAGAAAAGGTTACTCAGTTGAGAATCGTACTCCACCGGTTTCATGACCTCAAAGTCGAAATCGTAGTAAGGAAGGTTTCCTTAGGGTCCCAACTAGAGGAAGTCTTACCTGACCAACCTAGAGGAACGTCAGGTTCCCTGAGAGTCTCAGAAGAGGTTGTGGTGTCAAGTTTTCGTAGTTAAGAAGCCACGAGTCGGAAGAAGTGTCAGGTTGAGAGTGTAGGTATGTACTGACGACCTTTTTGGTATCGGAACTGATCTTCCTGGAATCAGCCGTTTCATTACAGAAACGAAAACTTATATGATAGATTCACCCAGTATTGAAAGGAAGTTTCCTCATTCGCAGAAAATTAAAGTACCGATATTAGTGGTAGACGACACTAAAACCTCGGGTTTTTTTATTTCGGACTGTGACAAAGGTGACAAAGGGGTAGATAAAGGGTACTTCACTACCCTGGTCTACGGTACTAGAAGCAAAAGACTTACAACTCGAAATTCGGTTGAAAAAGTGAGAGGAGAAAGTGAAAGTAGTTCTCCGAAAAATCAAGGAGAACTGAAAGACGGTATTCCCACCACAGTAGACGTATAGACTCCAATAACTCTAAAGAGGGTCGTTAGAACTAAGGTCGAATACAAAGAAGGTCAGGTCGCAAAGAGTACTACATGAGACGTATATTCAATGTATTCGTCCCACTGTTATATGTCGGAACTGTATGAGGAAAAGGATAAACCTTGGTCAGACAACAAAGTACAGGTCAAGATTGACAACGAAGGACTGGACGTATGTCTAAAGAATTCTCCGTCCAGTCCACCAGACCATACGGGTAGAGAAAGTCTTAAAAGGTGTCAACTAACACTAGGTGTGTCAGTTTCCGAAACCGTATCAGTTATTTTGTCATTATCCATAAAAAGACCTTGAGAGAACGAAAAAGGTACTAGGTCGTCTACAACCGTTAAACTAGAGACCAAGGAAATGGAAAAAATTTTGGTCGAACTTGTAGTCCCTCAAGTGTCAAGTGCATAACGACTTCGGACCGAACCTCTTAAAACTCGTAATAAAATAATCGTACACTCTACTCACGTTAACACACCATCAAACTCGTAAGAAACCGTAACGGAGAGAAACCCTAACCTTACTTTTGACTGGAAAAGGACAGGACACCGGTGACGACTCAAAAAGGTTTAAATGACCGTATAACTCACGTCGTGAAAGTGTCGTAGTAGAAAGTCCAAAACTTTGTCGAGTTGACCTTAAGGTAGTGGAGGTGATCGAAACAAGTATCCCGGGTGAACTGAAGTGTAAGATACTACAGACCGAGATCTACTCACTAGTGTGGTAGTACTAATAGACCCAGCACTTCTAGAAAAAACACGTCAAGGAGGTACATAAGAACGGTGAAGAAGAATTATAGAAGACGAAGACAATCCGGGTATGGTAAAGACAGGAAATACCTCGGGTAGAAACGTACTTTACAAGGGAACCATAGAGATAAAAGAACTTCTCTAGAGATCAGAAAGGATAAGACAAGAAAAGGAAATAAAGAAACGTAACTAGCGACTTCTTCCGAAAGAATAGAGAAGAACGATAAGAGACCTTGAGACGTAAGTCTACGAATATAGAAAGGAAAAGAGGAAACGAAAAACGGAGAGAAGAAAAGTGTCGATAAAAATTCCGGAGGGGTCTGTCGGTAAACCGAAAAAACGTAAAGAAAAGGTACCCCTACAAGAACTAAGCACAGAGGACATGTTACAGTGCTTGGAGTAAGGTATCAAGTAGTTCGTGAGATAGATAGTCTAGATCCGGGAATTTAGATAAAGAGTGAAAGTGACATCCCAGTATTCCCTAAACTAAATCCAGTATGGACTTACCAGATCGCCAAAAGGGATGAAAGAAGTTAAACTTAGACTTAAACAATTATTACTCAAATACTAGACTCGGTGTCAGTCGAGGGCCAGAACAAAAACAACTGAAATATCTCGAAGAGGTACAAACCGACGTTCCTTATATTAGTTAGATTAAAACCACAACTGATAGACCACTACAGGTACACATCTCAGAAGAGAACACAACAACCTTCTCCCACAAACGATTCTCGTCACGTAAAAGAACCGTTTTGAGATAATCAGAAACGGGACGAAGTAAGGTGTAAGGTTCCGGTTTAAACGGACAATGAGGTCCACAAAGAACTGAAGGGTGAAAACGTAAGGTCAGGGGATATTACTTTTCCTGTAGAAAAAAACCCACAATCAAGATTTTTCAGAACAACGACGACGACGATTCAGCGAAGTTAGCACAGACTGAGACACTCAGAAGTATTTTGGCAAGTTGAAGTCCAAGAAGTCGCAATGACCAACCCCGTATCTGAACCTATTGACACTATTACTTACATTATGGTATAATTGTTTAACTTTCTATTTTTGGTGTACTATTAGAGTTATCTACGTCTTTTTCTGAAACTGTTTTAAGTCGTGGGTAAGTACTATTTTTGAGAATTTTTTTACCCGTATCTTCCTTAGATAGAGTTGTCATTTCCGGTATATACTATTCGGACGTCGTTTGTAACAAGAGTTACCACTTTTTGATTTTCGTAAGGGAGAGTCTAGTCCTTGTTCTGTTCCCAGAGATGAGAGTAGTGATAATAAGTTGTATCAAGACCTTCAGGATCGATTCCGTTAATCTCTTCTTTTCTTTGATTTACTTAGGTCCAATCTTTTCTTCTTCATTTTAAGAGTGACAAAGGTCTGATGTATTATGATATGTATCTTTGGGGAGGGGGGGTTTTTTGATACTCTTTTAATGATCTCAATTAGTCACTTAAATATTTTCAGTATTCTATGTTCCCGTTATGGGTCTTTAGTTAACGTAAGGATATATAATTGTTGTTTTTTTAGTCTTTCTCTTTAATTCCTTAGTTAGAGTAAGTGATAACGTTGTTTTTCTCATTTTATAGATCCCTTTTTTAGATGGATTCCTTATTTTTCTTGACATATACCTTTTAATATTCTCACGACTTTCTTTAGTTTGTGTCGTATTTGTCTACCTCTCTATAGGATATAAGGACCCATCCTTCTTAGTCACGACACTTTTATTGATATGATGGTTTACGTTAAATGTCTAAGTTACACTAGGGATAGTTTAATGATTACCGTAAAAAGTGTCTTGATCTTACTTTTGAAGGTATATAGTATACCTTTGTGTTTTCTGAGGTTTATCGGTTTAGTCAGAACTCTTTCTTACCTCGACCTCCTTAGTTGGAAGAACTGAAGTCTGACATGATGTTACTTGTAACCTTACGTACATAGGAAAGTTTGGTACATAAAGGGACACATATATACGGGTCCTCACCCTAACGACCTAGTATACTATTGAGATAAAATCAAAAAATTCCTTAGAGGTACGACAAGAAGTGTCACCAACATGTTAAATGTAAGGGTGGTCACCACACCTTCCCAAGGGAGAAGAGGTGTGGGAGAGGTCATAAATAATAAACATCTAGAAAACCCACTACTGGTAAGACTGACCAAAACTAAACGTAGAAAAGTGCACGGAGNCAGAAACGAAAACTTATATGATAGATTCACCCAGTATTGAAAGGAAGTTTCCTCATTCGCAGAAAATTAAAGTACCGATATTAGTGGTAGACGTCACTAAAACCTCGGGGTTTTTTATTTCGGACTGTGACAAAGGTGACAAAGGGGTAGATAAAGGGTACTTCACTACCCTGGCCTACGGTACTAGAAGCAAAAGACTTACAACTCGAAATTCGGTTGAAAAAGTGAGAGGAGAAAGTGAAAGTAGTTCTCCGAAAAATCAAGGAGAAGTGAAAGACGGTATTCCCACCACAGTAGACGTATAGACTCCAATAACTCTAAAGAGGGTTGTTAGAACTAAGGTCGAACACAAAGAAGGTCAGGTCGCAAAGAGTACTACATGAGACGTATATTCAATGTGTTCGTCCCACTGTTATATGTCGGAACTGTATGAGGAAAAGGATAAACCTTGGTCAGACAACAAAGTACAGGTCAAGATTGACAACGAAGGACTGGACGTATGTCTAAAAAATTCTCCGTCCAGTCCACCAGACCATACGGGTAGAGAAAGTCTTAAAAGGTGTCAAATAACACTAGGTGTGTCGGTTTCCGAAACCGTATCAGTTATTTTGTCTTTATCCACAAAAAGACCTTGAGAGAACGAAAAAGGTACTAGGTCGTCTACAACCGTTAAACTAGAGACCAAGGAAATGGACAAAATTTTGGTCGAACTTGTAGTCCCTCAAGTGTCAAGTGCATAACGACTTCGGAGCGAACCTCTTAAAACTCGTAATAAAATAATCGTACACTCTACTCACGTTAACACACCATCAAACTCGTAAGAAACCGTAACGGAAAGAAACCCTAACCTTACTTTTGACTGGAAAAGGACAGGACACCGGTGACGACTCAAAAAGGTTTAAATGACCGTATAACTCACGTCGTGAAAGTGTCGTAGTAGAAAGTCCAAAACTTTGTCGAGTTGACCTTAAGGTAGTGGAGGTGATCGAAACAAGTATCCCGGGTGAACTGAAGTGTAAGATACTACAGACCGAGATCTACTCACTAGTGTGGTAGTACTAATAGACCCAGCACTTCTAGAAAAAACACGTCAAGGAGGTACATAAGAACGGTGAAGAAGAATTATAGAAGACGAAGACAATCCGGGTATGGTAAAGACAGGAAATACCTCGGGTAGAAACGTACTTTACAAGGGAACCATAGAGATAAAAGAACTTCTCTAGAGATCAGAAAGGACAAGACAAGAAAAGGAAATAAAGAAACGTAACTAGCGACTTCTTCCGAAAGAATAGAGAAGAACGATAAGAGACTTTGAGACGTAAGTCTACGAATATAGAAAGGAAAAGAGGAAACGAAAAACGGAGAGAAGAAAAGTGTCGATAAAAATTCCGGAGGGGTCTGTCGGTAAACCGAAAAAACGTAAAGAAAAGGTACCCCTACAAGAACTAAGCACAGAGGACATGTTACAGTGCTTGGAGTAAGGTATCAAGTAGTTCGTGAGATAGATAGTCTAGATCCGGGAATTTAGATAAAGAGTGAAGGTGACATCCCAGTATTCCCTAAACTAAATCCAGTATGGACTTACCAGATCGCCAAAAGGGATGAAAGAAGTTAAACTTAGACTTAAACAATTATTACTCAAATACTAGACTCGGTGTCAGTCGAGGGCCAGAACAAAAACAACTGAAATATCTCGAAGAGGTACAAACCGACGTTCCTTATATTAGTTAGACTAAAGCCACAACTGATAGACCACTACAGGTACACATCAGAAGAGAACACAACAACCTTCTCCCACAAACGATTCTCGTCACGTAAAAGAACAGTTTTGAGATAATCAGAAACGGGACGAAGTAAGGTGTAAGGTTCCGGTTTAAACGGACAATGAGGTCCACAAAGAACTGAAGGGTGAAAACGTAAGGTCAGGGGATATTACTTTTCCTGTAGAAAAAAACCCACAATCAAGATTTTTCAGAACAACGACGACGACGATTCAGCGAAGTTAGCACAGACTGAGACACTCAGAAGTATTTTGGCAAGTTGAAGTCCAAGAAGTCGCAATGACCAACCCCGTATCTGAACCTATTGACACTATTACTTACATTATGGTATAATTGTTTAACTTTCTATTTTTGGTGTACTATTAGAGTTATCTACGTCTTTTTCTGAAACTGTTTTAAGTCGTGGGTAAGTACTATTTTTGAGAATTTTTTTACCCGTATCTTCCTTAGATAGAGTTGTCATTTCCGGTATATACTATTCGGACGTCGTTTGTAACAAGAGTTACCACTTTTTGATTTTCGTAAGGGAGAGTCTAGTCCTTGTTCTGTTCCCAGAGATGAGAGTAGTGATAATAAGTTGTATCAAGACCTTCAGGATCGATTCCGTTAATCTCTTCTTTTCTTTGATTTACTTAGGTCCAATCTTTTCTTCTTCATTTTAAGAGTGACAAAGGTCTGATGTATTATGATATGTATCTTTGGGGAGGGGGGGTTTTTTGATACTCTTTTAATGATCTCAATTAGTCACTTAAATATTTTCAGTATTCTATGTTCCCGTTATGGGTCTTTAGTTAACGTAAGGATATATAATTGTTGTTTTTTTAGTCTTTCTCTTTAATTCCTTAGTTAGAGTAAGTGATAACGTTGTTTTTCTCATTTTATAGATCCCTTTTTTAGATGGATTCCTTATTTTTCTTGACATATACCTTTTAATATTCTCACGACTTTCTTTAGTTTGTGTCGTATTTGTCTACCTCTCTATAGGATATAAGGACCCATCCTTCTTAGTCACGACACTTTTATTGATATGATGGTTTACGTTAAATGTCTAAGTTACACTAGGGATAGTTTAATGATTACCGTAAAAAGTGTCTTGATCTTACTTTTGAAGGTATATAGTATACCTTTGTGTTTTCTGAGGTTTATCGGTTTAGTCAGAACTCTTTCTTACCTCGACCTCCTTAGTTGGAAGAACTGAAGTCTGACATGATGTTACTTGTAACCTTACGTACATAGGAAAGTTTGGTACACAAAGGGACATATATATACGGGTCCTCACCCTAACGACCTAGTATACTATTGAGATAAAATCAAAAAATTCCTTAGAGGTACGACAAGAAGTGTCACCAACATGTTAAATGTAAGGGTGGTCACTACACCTTCCCAAGGGAGAAGAGGTGTGGGAGAGGTCATAAATAATAAACATCTAGAAAACCCACTACTGGTAAGACTGACCAAAACTAAACGTAGAAAAGTGCACGGAGAACCGGTAGACATACAGAAGAAACCTCTTTACATATAGATACAGAAAACAGTTGAAAAAGTAACCTAAAAAAAAATTATAACTCGATGTACTCATCAAACATTTAAAATCTCTGGTTAGTATAGTCAACTCACGTACGAGTCAACGAGGAAGTACAAGTTGAGAAACACTCAGATGCCTGACATCGGACGGTCTGAGGAGATAGGTACTCTAACGGGTCCATTCTTATGACCTCAACCAACGGTAAAGGAAAAGGTCCCTTAGAAAGACTGGGTCCTCAGTTTAGGTACAAAGGATATAAAGGAAGTAACCGTCCGTCTAAGAACTGGTAACTCGTTGGAGACTTCGGAGTGTAAGACGGATCGTATATGGTTTTAAGATCTAAGGATCCTTCTTTCGTCTAAATCGTGTTTAGTGTGGCGTGTTCGTGGAATCATCATCGTTCCTTAAGAATAGCTACTTCTCACCTCCCTTGTGAGAACATTAAATTCAAGGGTCTACAGTCGGTTCCTGGTTGGAATATTCTTCCGGAAAGTTTCCTATCTTCAGTCCAGACGATACAATGAGAAAAAACGTGTGAATCACTGTTATGGTGTCATTATTAGTTAGTTGTATGAAGTGTGAAAGTTTAAGTTCTAAGAAGATTAAATCTTTGTTCGTAAAATAATTTGTAAACGTTTGTAAAAGAGGGTAAGACACATGATAGAAAAACGAAGTAAAACAAATACCAAAGGAAACGACATGTTTTGAAAAAGTCAAATTAATCTAGAGTAAACAAATAAAAACAAAAGTAAAGGTATTGAGACCCTCTACTTAACTTTTTCTGTAACGACGTTAAATATTGTATCTCACAAGACGAATACAAAAGGAGATTCAGAGAATATCATAGACCAGAATCTAAATCCAGAAATTAAGTAAAATTCGAATAAAAAGACGCACCACATTAAGGAGGAGCGAGTAAAAAAAAGAGAAAAAACTCCGCATTCAGACCGATTTCCAAATAGTAAAACAAATAGAAAAGTTTCTTGGTTGTAAAAAAGTGACTAAAAAAAAAGGACAAGTAAAAATCAGAGATAAAATAAAGACGAGTAATACTAAAAAGGAAGGAAGATGATTTGAACTCAAAATAAACAAGAAGAAAAAGATCAATGAAATCCATTCCAACAAATAAACTCTAATAATCCATTCCAATCCAACAAATAAACTCTAAAAAGAATAAAGGACTCCATCTGAACATAGTGATAATTTGACGGAAAATCTGGACGTAGGGTCTCTTAAACCTAGTGACACAAAAGTAAAAGTAAATAGAGATCCATAAAAATTAAAGAAGAAACTAACAAAATTCATAAGGTAACCAACAAATCAACGTATCGAGTGGGAAGTGTATAGACACGAAAAACGTCACAAAAAGATCATTAACTTAACGTAAAAGATCATTAAGTGTCTTAACACTAGTCTTTTCTATGAACTATCCTTCAGTTAAAAGAATTTAAATGACTCTGAACGGAAGACCAGTCAGTAACTAGATAGGACCTTATACAAGGTATACGTGAACTTTTCTTACACATAAGATGACGAAAACCTGCTTTACAAGATAATTCAAGTAAACTAGATTACTCGGTATATTTTGTTAGACAGGAGTAAAGATATACCTATTAGACAGATCACTACATTCATCTTACAATTTTAAAGGGTGATAATAATACAATGACAGTTAAAGAGGGAAATACAGACGATTATAAACGAAACACATAAATCTACAAGAAAACAACCTACACGTAATAAATACTAACAATATAGGATTAAGAACCTAACTAGGGAAATAGTAATACGTCACGGGAAGAAACAGAGAAAAATGTCAGAAACATAATTTCAGATAAAACAGACTACGTTCACAACGACGACGTCAAAAGAAAAATAAAGACAAACGTACCTTAGAGAAAAAGGTAGGAGAATAAAAGTCAGCCACACACAGAAGTCTAGACTTCACTTAGAGAATGTCTGTCGGTGAGACAGAAGTTGGTGAGACACGGAAAAGTAACCTTGTAAATCAAGTAAATATAAATTTCCTCAGTGACTATTCATACAGAATGACAGTAACACAATTAATAACCCCCTCGGAAAACATCAAAAAAAACAACAACAAGGAAAGGAAAAGAAAACAAAGGAAGGGAACACTAAACTACCGGTAGATAAAGAAGGAGAAGAAACACAGACATAAATAAATAATATCTCAAAAACACACACCAACAGTACTCCAAATATATATGGTTAAATATTTATATTATATATATTACCATATGTGTATATTTGATAAAATTAAACGACTAGAGAATTAAAGTGTGAGTAAAATTGTTAGGACACGTAAATAAGGGAGAGGGTATAATGACAAAAGGTATAGTATAAAATGTAAAAAAACAAAATACACAGAGTATTGATAAATAACATCTATATCTACTAAAATAACGAGAACAGAAAATTAGAAGGATGATCGAAATAATTACCGTTAAATGATGGGAAAGGGAACAAAGAAAATTATAAGGAGAAATAAAAATTAAAAACGGTAAAATTAATGTTACATAGAACTGTAACAGGAGATACTCAACTAAGAGAAAAACTAGATACGAAGGACCTGGACCTACCCGGAAGAATAGACTTAAAACTGACAGTATACTTAAAATAAACCCGAGAATTTTGACCTCAGAATTCTTCTACGGTCATGAAAAGGACTCGTCCCCTAATTTCCCTTAAAGAATCAAACCCCGACTCCTCCTTAAAAGAACCGTCCTTTCCGGATCTTCCTTGTAAACTAACTTGACCCAAACGACTGCAAAAATTACACAAATTTTAACTTCTCTAAATATATATACCCGAGTTGGTCAACGAACTGTAATTAACTTACTCTTTGACTTAGGTAAGGTAAGACTTCTCTCCCGAGGAAGACCGGTGGTCCTTAGATCACTTTCATAAACTCTGTTCATCGTCAAGGTAACCCGTGGGACAGTACTGTGAATCAAGTATCGAGTGGACCGTTGTGTGTGTATGTTTAGCACACGAGGTTCGAGGGTACCACCAAAATCTGACAGTCACCTTCTTTGATTTCTGTGTTTTTTTGACTTGATTGAGTTCACACTGTGGAACTCCTCGATTCGAGTGTTTGTCGTGTAAAACCTGGGTCATAAGACAGGAATTTTTAACAAGTCTCAAACATCATTTTATTTCGAATTTTTTCTTTTTTTTTCTTTAGTACAAAGATTTCAACTGTTCGAGGACCTGTACGTCGATAGGGTTCCTGAGATCAACTGGAGTATATATTAACTTTATCTCGATTATGAAAATTTTTATTAAATTAATTAAATAAGTAAAAATTGACGTAACACAGAAGTAACGATACACGTACGAAAGAGATCAACACCACACGTCTGAAGAGTAACACGACTGAAGAGAACAACACCTCGTGTTCGAGATTCCGTGTGTCAGGAGTGATCAACACCGTACACCCGAGTCATCGACGTCAAGTACTCGGGATCTTATGTCCGAGTCATCAACACTACGTGTCCGAATCAACAGGGTACCGTACACCATAGAAGGACCTGATCCCTAACTTGGACACAGGAGACGTAATCGTTCTTCCAAGAATAGGTGACCCGGTAGTCCCCTCAGGTCTTTACCTCACTTATGTACTTTTATCTTTAGAACGGTTCGTTACTAGAATTACTCCGGGAAAACTGTAAGGTTTTGACCAAAAACGTATGTGTCTGTTTAGCCGAAGTATTTGTAGAAAAGTTTACTCGTTTACTCATGAAGGTCCTCTTTCGAACTTAAATGTTGAAAATAATACAGGAAATTATTCCTGTATTTGTGTCGGGTGTATCGGACTCTGATCGGAACCGAGTTAGTCATCTTGGATTTTGTTTTTGTTTTGTTTTGTTCCCATTTCTTCGGAAAAAATTTGGGTTCACTTATTTGGATAAGGTTGATATTACATATACGACCACTCAAAATATAACATTAGAGATTGAGTATTGACTCAAAAATTTATTTTTCATACTCTAGAGACACAGATAGACCTACATACATATAGATACATACATACAACATTTGTACAAAGATAGAGATTTATCGTAAAAGGTTTTTTATGAACATTTAACGGAGATAAATTAACCACACTTGTTTATTCGTGAATATATGAAAAGTTTTTATGTTATTTCCCTTAAGGGACCGTTTAAGTTACCAATCCTGAGGTGCAAAAGTGACGACACCCAGATCCAAGTTAGGTAACGACCACTTGATTCTAGGATGTTCGGTGTACCACACCGGTTTTAATTCGGTTTGTTGAGTACAAGTAGTCTAGACCCTTCATAAGTTGTAAACCAATTACGACTTAATCAATTATGGTTCAATCATAAACCATAATTTCAATTTCAACAACTAAATTAATTATGTATGTACAGAAATCTTAGTAGTTGTAATCCGTATTATGAAAATAACATGTATCCAAATGACTTTCAGTCATTCGAGTACAATAGAGAAAATGTTTTACCAGTTCTTCTTTATACTGAACCATACTATAAAAGTATTCATTATTTTATCTCTACTTACCAAATTTGCAAAAATCCGGTTGAGAAACTCTTATTAACAAAGTGTCATACAGATAAATTTTTATAAAAGACGTATAAAAACCATTCAACTTCGAAATTTAAAACGATTAATTCAATTTATTGTCCTTAAGTAACTCACGGATTTTGTAAAAATTAATTCTATTGTACGACTTCGTAAATAACGATTTCCTAAGATACGAATGAATGAAACTGAAGAATATCGTCTCTCTGATTTATACAAAATCTGATAATCATATAAAATACAAAAAAACTTTTAATAATATTTCATCGTGTAGCAAAATCTTTAATTCTAAAATTTTCCTGATATATACATATCATCCAATACACAACCATTCTCTTTCATACTTCTTACCTTTAAAAAACAATTCCTCTTTCCTAAAGTAGGACTTCGACCAATAAAGCTTTGACTGGTGTTCCATTAAAGGAACTCTCCAAACAATTTCAAGTTCAACTCTAAGGAGTACTTTTCAAGGTCGTTTCAGTTTAAATTTACTTAGGCATACTAGTAAATACGTTTACTACGTGTGAATACGTTTATTAATCTTGTTAAAATAACTTTGGTCTGAATAAAACGGTTGTTTAATCAGAATTAAACCGATATCAACCGTCTTTACTCCCATTAAAATTTCTCTTTTTGATACAAAGTCATTACATGGAAACACCTATAATTTAAGAATATAACAATTAACAGAAACTCCAAACCTTAAACTACGGATTCTGAGTAAAAGATCTACCGAGGAACAACGATACAATGTAATAACATTACAAATTAATTTAATAATTTTACTGTAAGATTCTGGTAAAACTTTAAGTTGTGTCATTATATAGAAACCTACTTCCAGTCCACGAAGTACTTGTCGTTGGTCCTCTGACACGTATGACCTTTTCCGTAATAAATTTCCTAAAAGAGGTTAAATCTACCTTCTTGAGAATGGATCGAGTAAACGTCACTTTGACTTTCCTTAATTGAGAACTGAAGCATAAAGGGTGAAATTTTTCGGGGACTTGACCTGACCTGATAACTCTCCTAAAGACTGGAGTTTGAGCGGTACTTTTGTTACAAGTTTATCTCTTTTATATGGAAGTTTTTCAGTTCTTCTGTTGTTGTCACTATCTGTTGACTGGGATTTTAGATCTGGTGCGGATATTCTGGATAGGATGATTTAGTCATCATGACAAATGACCCATAAACAGAGGGATAGTTTTACGGTTCGATGACAAAATGAAGATCGATATGAAAACGGAGTCACAAGTCCTGCCTTTCTTTTGAAAAACACTTCAGTAGTGTCTCATATCGATGAGTACTGTACATAATGACTAACGAAATTCAGATGACGATTTCGTTTGTATTTTACATACACACTATTAAACTATATTGACTATTTTATATATCGGATATACCGAAGGGACCACCGAGTCTTTTCTTAGACGGACGTTACGTCCTCCGGATCCAAGTTAGGGACACAACCCTTCTAGGGGACCTCCTTCCGTACCGTTGGTGAAGTCATAGGAACGGACCTCTTAGGGGTACCTGTCTCCTCGGACCACCCTTTTCTCAGCTTGTACTGACTTGTTGATTTGTGTCGTGTATCGGATATTTTATAAAAGGGTAGTCGTATATAGAGACACGAACAAGTGATACAAACTAATCAAAAGGGGACCTACCTGGAGGGTCGACCATACTCTCCGATAAACGTAACCGTTCTTGGTCAGACAGTTACGTTCTTTGTACGTCTGGATCTAAGTTAGGTACCCAACCCTTCTAGGGGATCTCCTCTTTTACCATTAAGTGAGGTCATAAGAACGGACCTCTTAGGGTACCTATCTCCTTGGAACGTCCGATGTCAGGTATCCCAACGTTTATCAACCTATACTGACTTCACTGAATCGTACGTTCGTTTCACGTATTGATTCGTTTATATTTATGTGTGTGGGCGTTAGTGTGGGTGTGAGTCTGTGTGTGTTTCTTCCGGATGGTGGTGACTCCCTGTACTACCTGGGTCTCGTCTGTTGAGAACGGCCCCAGGTCGGGGGCGTCCTAGGTCCCCTTGGGTTTCCTCTTTGTCGCAGCCACTTACTAAATCTCTCTCTATTCCTTTCTTACATCATCTATTCTTTTATCTCCTCTCTTTCTCCGACTATAAAAAACCAAATGTGTCTTTCGATTATTTCAGAATCTTCGGGTCCGTCCTTTCACTTGCGTCTCTCGGAAACATAAGGCCCCCTAGTCGGACTTTTTCTCTCCCTCCCTCTCCCTCTCTCTCTTTTTCTCTTTTCGTGCCCCACTGGTTCGAAGAAGCCACTCGATCCGGGTAATGAAAATAAAAGTTTTCCCTGAAAATATGGAATTGAACATGTGTCTCCCTTTATTTTCTACGTTTCGGAAAGTCTCAGTCGGGTTCGTAATGTAGACAAAACAGAAATAGTTTTGGTCCTAAAAAAGACGTATGGAAAGGGTATTCGTTATAACACATGTAATAGAAGACCGGAATCTCCGGACACTTGTAAAATACTGAGAGAAAACTATTTCCGACGAGTTGGTCTTTTGAATAAAAGGGAACTTTACAAAAAAGAAGTATAAAGATTAGATACAGTCGGAGTCTTTTACAATTTGTCTCAATGTAAAGAGTTCCTCGTTTCCACGTCACTCAATGCTGTTTCTTTCTTGGTTAATCGAGTTTCCAGACTATACCAATTAAAGTTCCGATGTGAACAAAAAGAATGTAAGGTTGATATAATTGATTATGTGAGGGTCCACGTGCCACCTATTCTCTACACCCTTGAATCGTTGTTCGTAACCGGGTTATTACTTTAGGATGTGGTCGTGATGAGATTATTGAAAATTGAGAAACTTTCCGAGATACAAAATCCGAAGGACACGGAGAGTGTCAACCCTCCGACACTTGTTAGTATACGCATTGACGTTCTCAGACCTATTTGGACGGTTCGTTCGATCTTACGATTGTCTCCCCCAAACTTAACTTTATAAGGAGAGTACAGGTCCTCTGAATAATCGATCTCGGGATTCAACTAAAAGAGGTCTCTTTCCACCAACCCCTATCGGGGGACAATTACAGTCCCCTCAACCACTTTCAGTACTTTATTATTTTGTCTGTCTAAGACCAAAACCCCATCTACGAGTTCTTCCCCCCGAGGAGCTCCGGACTAGAGTGGAAAGGGGTAGTCCGGAGAAGGAGTACTGGAAACGGTACTCGTCCTAAGGGGTACGACCGAGGTCCGTTTGAGACCGTAGTTCCTTGTTTATAACATTAGTTGTTATTAAAGATAATCGAATTAATCGGTAGTCATAAGAATAAGGAAGAACAGGTGACGAGAAAACAATCTGTTTCTTTTCTACTAAGGTTCTGAAACAAAATTTGAGAACCATTTATATTAAAATATTCAACATGTGGGGTATACTAACTCACCATCTCGTTAAATTCATAAACGGATCACCAAAAAATATATACGGTAGAAACCGTGAAATTCAGGTCTCATTCTCTGACACGGAAGACGGGATCTTAGATAGACTGTCGTGTCTCCTTGTCGGTACCACTAACCTTTCTCGAGAAAGACTAGACTCAACCCTTCTTGACTTAGACGGACAGGAGAGACGTAAAGTAATCGAGACACAAACCCTCGACCAGTAAACAGGAAAGACTCGGAGTTGGAAGGAGAAAATTTTATTTTCAATAGTTATTTTTTATTTGTGAAGTGTTTTATTTTCCTTTAATTTATTCAAAGATTGTGTCATCTACACTTTTTTCTAAATAAATTTATACGACAAATATTCACTTCAATTAATTGGGATGGACATACGTCAAACTTTTTACTTTAAAGTGGTCATAAATGGAACAAACATCTATTTAAAATTTTATATGGGTTATGTGACCCAAACTACTCAGTTAGTATTTGTAGAGTTTGATAAGTCTTACTACTATCTAAATCTAGTTTTCTTCTTTCGTGGTACTTATAAAGTATCTCGTCATTTGACGGAAACCTTTTCGACGAAGTTGACGAGTATTAAATTTTCTTCAAATCAAACGAGTAATGACATTGTCTTGACAATCTTGATGTCTAAAGTACGGGGGAGAAATAATATGTCACCCCCGTATCGAATTCTTAGAATTATTATCGAGGTCCTTAACCACTACCTGTCCCTTCGAACCGCACGACGTCAGGTACCCCAGTGTCTCCACCTGTGCTGACTCGCTGACTTGACTCGACTTGACTTGACTTGACTTGACTTGACGCCCATAAACCCGACTACATTCTAATACGTATCCTAAAAACTGACTCAACCCACAACCGTGGGACTTGTCGGAGTAATAGTTCCCGGTTGGTCCAAATGACATCCGTAAACTTTATAATTCCCATGCCTTAGATCTTTTTACCATGACTATTGGATAAACGTCTCGTCCTTATCTCTGTGTCTACATCTCTTGTCTGGACACCTATACCTTCGTCCCTTTCCTCTCCCACCCCACTTAACTCTCTCATCATAACTGCATATATGTGATGGTAGATATTTTATTTATCGATCACTCATCGGTGATATATCGTATCCCTCGAGTCGAGCCACGAGACACTACTGAATCTTCCCACCCTGACTCCTCACCCGACCCTCCCCTCGAGATCTCACACCCCTATATACATATGAATATCGACTAAGTACTACAGTATATCGTCTTTACTCGTGTTGTTACATTTCGTCAATATAAGGTTATTTTTTAAAATTACCAATTTTTTTTTCTTTACGTATGTCTAGATAAGGTTCCTAAAAAGATAGATCGGTTTGTAAATAAATATACAAGTTATCTATGAATAGATTACTATTACTACCTGGTTGATCCTTGATTTTAAATCGTAACTTCTCTCAGGGGTATCTACTCTTTGTTTGTATCCTCTCTGTGTTTTTGTTTAGTAACTTACACTATTCACGATACTCGTACAAGTCTTACTTCGAGTCTTTTGCCTTAACGGACCCCTATTCAAAGTTATTCATTGTGGATTAACGTTAGAATTGTTTAATTACAGTCCCCTTCTTTCTCTCCTTTAAATCCCGTTTCCCTTATCTACACGTTCGAGTGACGTCATATTCTCTCGTAGTGAAGTCAAGTCAGTGAGTCAACACAGGCTGACAAACGTTGGGGTACCTGACGTCGTACGGTCCGAAGGGACAGGTTGTGGTTGAGGGCCTCGAACGAGTTTGAGTACAGGTAGTTCAGTCACTACAGTAGGTTGGTAGAGTAGGAGACAGTAGGGGAAGAGGAGGACGGAAGTTAGAAAGGGTCGTAGTCCCAGAAAACGTTACTCAGACGAAAAGTGTAGTCCACCGGTTTCATAACCTCGAAGACGTAGTCAGGAAGGTCACTTATAAGTCCTGGGTAAAGGAAATCCTAACTATTCTCTCGTACCGTGTAAACTTTTGATGTTTACAACTTTTACCAACCTTTATTCTCCACCACCCTCCCCCGTGTTCTTCCTATCCATTTGTCTTCTCTTGGATGTACCTAGTTGATTTTCTGAGAAGACACAGTTTAAAAAATTTTCTGTAAGACTTTCGTTCTATTACTATTTTATATAGAGCTTCTCCATTGTATAAGTCTTGTTTTCCTCTGGCTTAAACAAATCAAACAGAGATTGATGACCCCCACGAGACCCGAAAGTCCTGTCCTAAGACCCACTACCTTAAAGTTCCACCACTGTCTACTTGGGATGGAAGAGTTCCGTCCGAGACCTTGGGGTAAATCCTTACCGTTCCTATTACATGGTTTTGTTGACTCCTTGTCCACCCTTATCGTTTTTCATAATCCGGGGTCACCTTCACTTTCCCCCGAAGAGGGGAACTCTACCGAAGATCTAACTGACTCTCGGGGTTCATTCTTCTTTTGTTACCGTCGTGATGGTAAAATATTGTTATAAGTACGTGAGTACAGACCCAGTTACCTCGTCTCTACCTTTACACCAATACTTTCGACTAGTCCAACCTTATGGAACCCCGAAAAAAGAATCTCGATACCAAACATAGTACTTAATAGACCTATTAAAGAATACGAATTTTCCAATTAATGTACCGTCAGGATCCCTCTCCTCTATCACTGGTCTACACCACAACCACGACGATCTTTGACTACAAGATCGTACACACAATGGAGTTTCACTTTTTAACAACCTATTTTTACTCTACAAGGTTTTCTACGGGTTAATTCATCAAATCCCCTCTGACCTTCTTTTCACATTCGGTTGTCGTGTAGAAGGAAAATTTTAAGTATACCAAACAACCGTAACACTCTCGTCGAGTTGAAATTCTATAAGAACCTAGAACCGAAGAGTCTTAAATAACATCCTTCTCTGGTAATGGGTTGTCTCTCGACACGTTTGTCATACTACCAATGACCCCTCCTGACAAGACTACCAATACCTATTTACAACACTCCACAAGGTTCTGAGTTTCAGATTATAGACACATCCGTGTCTGTAGTAAATCTTTTGACAGTCACCGTCCTTCGAACCGTTACTCCCTAGGGTCTCTATCAAGTTAAGTCTTTAGTTGAGTTCAGTCTTAGAACTCTAGACAGGAATACACCATATTGAAGACGGTTACCAACCTCTCCATAAGATATGAAGTCGATCGTCTATGAAAGTTAAAGGATTTAAACAGTACAAGAGACCTCTTCCTTTACCGTTGGATGAGGTTATAAGAACGGACCTTTTAGAGCACCTGTCTCCTCGGACCATCCCATGTCAGGTGCGTCAACGTTTCTCAACTTGTGCTGACTCGTTGAAGTGAAGGTGAAGTGAAGACTGGAAATCTAGAAATAATTACGACAGGAGAGACGGATCTTAGAGGAGGTTATTGTAGGATAGGAAGGGAACAGTTTCTTGAATACGGTGCTACTGGTAGACAAATACAGAGGAAACCATTTAGTATAAGATGTACTCTTACCCCGAACAAGCAGAGTAAGAGGCAAAATCGAGGTCCCTGATCATGTTATTCGATGGTCATCAAAGTGTGTTAATATTACTTACCTACTTAATTTCTCTCTCTTCGATACATCCGAGTTCAGATACTCGACATTAAATCAAATCGTTTGTATTAAGTCGTAAAACCAAGGACTCCTCTCGATCGTAGAAGAAACCCCTATTGATCTGTCGAAAACTCACTGATCCCGGTTATAACTATATCATGACACTACTAAGTCCTTTTGAGTCCGGTATCCTTTCTAATATGTATTTTTCTCTGATAATTTACTCTGACCTTAAATTATTACTGATTCTGACAACTTGTACCCTCTTTAATCCGTTTTAATGATCAGGGTCGATTTCCTATAGATGGAGAATTTTTCACTGGGTATTGCTCAAGATAGTCATCTAGGTTAGTGTACTTTTATCTCTTTTTCGTCCACTCCTGACTGTTCGTTCTTTATAACGTATCTTTTAATGTTGTTACTAGAAATCCGATTACAAAATATTACGATTTCTCACACTCCCATTTTTAAATATGAGATCACCAAATCTCTAGATATCAATTCGTACCAAACACACGTCAGGGGTCGTCTTTAATTAGACCCTAAAAACAGTAGGATCGAAGTGATGAATATAGACCAATCACTCCGGGTGCTAGGAGTCAAGAGTGTAGACGATTTACCTTTATTACGCATCCCTCCCGGGTATGTTATCTGAGTTATTTACCGTGGACAATATTTACAACCGTAGTTGTGTGTCTCCTTGTCTAAAATAGTAAAAAGACAGGTAAGGGGAGAGGTGATGGCGTGTGTATGGAAGAGTTTGTGTATATGTTTGTACCCATCTAAAAGACTCTAAAAAGAAACTCATTCTTTTTCTGATCATTGAGAGATGGTTCCCCGGACCTCGGTACACGGGTACTCATTCGTACGACATGTGATTTAGTAATTGTTAACGTATAAGTATACACATCAGACTGAGACTTTAACCCTTGTACTGTAACTTCTGACATATATGTGACAGCAAAGAGTTTAAAACACCCTTGAGTAGTTTTATTATTGTGAAAAAAAGGAAATAGAGAAAGTCCCAAGAATCGGAACCGACGTGTAATCTTAGTGGACCTTAGGAAAATTTTTATTTATTACGAGTCTAAGTTAGGGTCTTATCACTACAATCTTTGAGGACCTTATCCCGAGTTCGAACCCAGTAAAAGACTTCCAAGGTCCACTAAGATTGCATGATTAAGGTGTTCAGATTAGACGATTCAGTCACCTCTGGTATCTGACATCGTGACCGTAGTAATTCATCGAACAAATTTTACGTCTCAGAGTCCGGGGCTATGTCTGATTTAGTCTTAAGTTTGACTTAACCTTGGACGTGAAATTTTTCACGAGAGTCACTAAGTATTAGTGTAGTTTCAAACTCTTCATGACCACATCCATAGTCACAAAGAGTGGAGACCGATGTGTTATATAAATAGATCTCCTGAAAACCTTTTGTGTCTAAGAACCCAAGATGGGGGACTCTAAAAATAAATTGATCAGACTCCTCCTGGGTCTTATTTATAAAACTTTTTAGTGAGGATTCATTTATTTGACACGTAGGTCCCTACTTTTAGTATTACGATCCATCCGTTTCCGTCACTATTCGATGTAAGTCATTCCTTACAGAAATACTCCCCATGATACTTTTGACTCCGAATTGTTATGAGGGAAAGAGGTACCAATGGAACTCTAATCGTGTCTCTTGTTTACACTAGACAGATCACACCCCAAAAGATCGTTGTCCGAATTCTTTACAGATAAAGTGCATAAGTGTTTGTACTTACAACATAAAAGATAAGAGACAATGTTGACATCAAATAATCGCTGATCGAGATAAACGTAATCATATTGGGTTGACCTTATACGATGAGAATCCCTGTACTGAGTACAAAGTCAAAATGAGTTACCCTTTATTACATTTATATATAAAATTTCGTTTGTCTCTATAATGTCTTATTTTATATGGAAACAGTTAAAATTACTATTTTGTTCCGAAGTTTCTTTAAAACACGAAAATCACTTGTCAAGTCCGACATAAGGTCTGGAGGATCACTTTACCTAAATAAAAGGGAGACGGGAATCCTGATTAAGTCTTCCTTTAAACTCCTTGTGACTTGGTTACCTTAACAAACTTTATACTGTGAGAATTAACTGAACCAAAGTTTAGGAGTCGTCAACCTACTAGAACCGAATAGAGTTTACGATCTTTATAACATTGTAAACAGTGAAGTCCGAGTCAGTTCCTAATTTACCTCATAGTGTTTGTCTTCGATTTTATTTAAGATTTTCAGAATAAAAACCAACTGAATTGAAATAAGTATACTATCAATATCCCCGACTGTTTCTGAAGGAAATTGTAAAGAAAGAAGACCGTTCAACTAAATCTCAAACCAACGACTCACACCCAACTTCCCTACACACCACTCTGTCTAGTCCTCGAACAATTGTAAGATACAGTAGTACTTAGGTCAAATGAAAATTGGAACACCGAACAGATTGTGTAAACGTCATTCTTAACCCCTTATTTAGATTACGAATGACCGTTTGTAAAACTTCGGTAACTCTCGTCGAGACCTCCGTGGGGTCTATAACACGCTTGACCAGTCTTCACGGTACCCCACGGTCTTTTCCGTAGGGTACTGTCGTCACCCTACAGTCCCGTATGTCTTCTATCGGGACCTCGTAACGTCAGTTAAGGTCCTCAACACCGTAGAGTCATGACTATCCTGGAGTGTTCCTCGGTATATTCCTACTGACATTAGTCCTGTTGCCACTTCAACTCTGTCTAGAGGGCCCACCTAGCAAGGTAAGAGTCTCACCGAACCACTCTTGACTTCCGTTTGAAGACTCCCGTGTGGTTTCTGGAGGACGAACAGGAATGGAGGATAGTATATTATTGTTTCTTTTGTATTCTTTAATCATCCGTAAGAAAGGAGTTTCCTTTATCTTCGTAATACCTTCCCTTTACACAATATCCGATTTAACATAGGGGGTGAGATTTAAGTGTACAACTTTAGGATTAGGGGTCATAGAACCCTACGTTGATATATATATATATAAAAAAAAAAATTAACTCCTTACACCAATATAAACCTCTATCCCAGAAAGTTCTCCATTAGTTCTACCCAATTTAATTCTACTCCATTAATTCTACCTAGGATTAGGTTATACTCACAATAGGAATATTTTTCTTCTCTAATCCTGTGTTTGTATACGTTTTCCTTCTGGTATACTTCTGTGTCCCTCTTCTACCAGTATACGTTCGGTTACTGTCCGGAGTCCTTTTGAGTTGGGACGGTTATGAAACTAAAGGCTATAGATTGGAGGTCTGATACAAACTTGATCTTAATAATGAGAAGAAACCCAGAGGTCGGAGATTAAAGGGGACCTCTAAAACCTGAACGGTCGGAGGTGTTAGTATATTCGGTTAATATAATGTGTGTGTATGTGTGTTGGAGGGACAGCTAAGACAAAGAGACTCTTTGGAACTGAATGTGTCTCTCGGAAAAAAAAAAGAGACCTGGACTACAGTTTTTCTGGCTATGTCAAGACTAATAAAAGGACACTACTAATATAACTACGAATACCCCGAAGGGAGTATTGAGTCAACCATTCCTTAGGTGGACGTTACGTCCTCTGGAACCAAGTTAAGGACTCACTTCTTCTAGTCGACCTCTTCTCTACCCGATGGGTGAGGTCATAAGAACCCGAAGGGAACACTGAGTCGACCATTTGTTAGACGGACGTTACACCCTCTGGATCAAAGTTAGGGACCCAACCCTTGCACGGGACCTCTTCCCCTTCCGATGGGTGAGGTTATAAGACCGGACCTCTTAGGGTATATCAGGTACCCCAGTGTTTTTCAACCTATGCTGACTCACTGAAAGTGAACTATTTTGTGTTTTATAACGTAAAAAGAAAGAGGTTGAAGACACGTATACACACACGTACGAACGAACGAAACGATGGTCGTTCATTCCAGTGGTTTTGTCTTTTTTTTTTTTTTACAATACCGAATTTAAAAAAGAACGAAGTTTAATGTATGTCTCCATCCTATGGTATTAAAAAGTTCAAGGTTCGACTAGATAGAAACAGATTGGGACACTTTCGTAATTCATCAAAGTTGTCGACGAACCGGAGAACTTTAGGGACGAAACCCGTATCTCGGATGACCCCAGTTGTTTTTCAGGGAGTGTATTGTCCGTAAGTCAGGTTTGTCGTTCACAATTGGGGTACCCATGAAGATAAAGTTGTTCCCGAACACGGTCGATAAAAATCAGTTCAGGTCCTACACGAATATAACATTTGTGAAGTTTTTCACCCCCACCATAGAAATATCAGACATATCTATTATGAACACCTTTTAGTACGAAACTCTTTGTAATTTAATAATGAAGGTCACTACACCGTATTAACTGTGACACAAATACGTTTGGTTTACTTTCATTTCTAATCTTTATTTTAAAATTGATAAATCTCGTTTTCAGATGATACCTCATCTTTTTCAAATTCCCCTTTTTCACAAAATAAAAGATTTCACCTTCAAGTCCCCCTTCTTCAGAGGGGACTTAATACTTAATATTAATGATATAAAGAAAATAACAATCACATGGTTTAATAATTAACGTATTTGGTCAGTTTACTAAGAAAAATTACAGAATACAATAACAACCATATTGTGTATTCAAGGTTATTCTAATATAATTGTCCATACAACAACTTACAACCAAATTTTATACTGGTTACCATTGACTAAGTGGTAAGTGAAAGGAAAATTAAGAATGAATATAAAAACGGAAGATGTGGTAAAGGTTACTTTTGGAAATGTTTCTAAACGAGCTTCCTCTTTCATTTGTCTTCTATTACTTCATAATTCCTTTATCTCTCTTACATATTCGTACATGTAGTCTCGTCTCCTCCTGTCCTTCAACTAATTAAGTCCGTTCCTCGGATTCTTGTTTTCTTAGATTTCTGAGATTTCGTCTAAGAAGGAATACCTAAATAATTACTTCAATTTAGGACCAGGTTTGTGATTAAATAAACTCATTCAGGTTTCTTCATGTTTCTATACATTTTTTAAACTCCGGAATAAATGTTACTAGTTTTGTTGGGTAATAAAACGGGTCCTTCCCGTTTTATTGACAGGGTAGTTTAGAATACTCTGACACTGTACTGTCCTTGTATAAGTCTTTTACAACGACTTTCAACAGGTCTCGAATCGAGTACACTGGAAGGGTTGTTAAGCCTGAAAATGTTGAGTCCGTTCAAAACACTAAAAAGAGAGAGGGTTCTAATAACGATTCTTCGACTGAAAATCTCTCTCCAATTCAACAAACACACTACTGTGTATCGTTCAATCTCCGTCTTGATCTTGACCGTCCGACCTTTATCAACAACCTAACACCAATGAGACATCCTCACTATTGTACTTACTATTGGTGTTTATTGACGGGACCGATCATATTTAAAAACTGGAAACCCTTTTGTTAAACTGTAAAATTAAATTTTACCAACTATTACAAGTAAGAGAAAATAGACCGAGAAAGTGAGAATGAAATCTTTGAGTTCGTGTATATATGGTTCTAAATATATATATTCTTACAAGTATCGTTGTAAAAGTATTATAGGGATTCGACCTTTGTTGAGTTTACAAGTAGTCGTTATCTTACTTACACTTGACACCATACAAGTATGAAAGTTTACGATGTCTCGTTTATTTTATATACTTGATGTCGTGGTGTATTATCTACCCACCTAAAGTGTTTTTATTGATACTTCGTTTTCTCCTTAAATGTTTTTCTTTGTGTCTTACATTAAGATAAAGAAGTTTGGGGTTTTGTCCTTTAAATTGATATAACAAATCCTTGCGTCTGTCTTTACCATTTTAATATTTCTTTTGGTACCTATTCTGATCGAGTTGTTAATTCTACTACTAATGGCTACTACTCCGTTTTCTCTTTTCACTAGTTCCTACCTTAAGACCTCACGCGGTTACTGTTAAAGAACTGGACTCAGTATAATTATGTCTACAACGGAATGTTATTAACAAGTTTCCCATACAAAATACCTGAGAAGCGCAAAAAAAGTCACCAGAGACTTAACTGTCGATGAGTAGTGTGAAGAAATAATGGATACCAAATGGAGAATGATATAGAACGTGAAACTACCATTCGAATTTACGACAACAAAACATACAAAAATTTCATTATTTTGTGTCGTAATTCCACCCTTAAAGATCACTTAGGTTAAGTTAGTTGTATATTCGATTGATATCCCTCACCCGAGATTAAAGTGTGTGTAAATATGGTGTCAATCCATTTTGGGGTCTAGTCGTTAGAAGGTAAAAAGACGACAATTGGGTGTTTCTGTTAAAACCGGAGTAAAATTTAGAAAGGACTGTAGTTCTAGTGTCATATACTAAGTTTCACTTTTTTTGTCTTCTTGAGACTTATTTGACAAACTATAATTGAAAGAAACTTACCTCTGAAACTTTTCTACCTTCTGTATAAAAGGACATACTATAAAAAATTATCCTTCCCTCTGTTGTGTACGGTATTTCACTTTTTTTCCTTCTGTTCTTAGTTATTATAAGAGAAAGATCAGATTCTTTGTGACACATGTTGTCCGTAACAGATAAAGTAATTCTTTACATTTATAAGGACACGAAAAGAATAAACGTTGAACATGTGTGTATGTGTGACATACGATTCGAATTTTTAGGACGACAATGGACTTATCCCAGTTCCTGTGTGACCCGACGTCATCCGAAGAGGAGAGAGAGAGGATGAACCCGAGGTTGAGGACGAACAGAGGGTCCGACAGACCTGAAGACCCGAGACCCGTCCCGGATTTCATCAGGTTCCCTCCACCGTTAGTGACACTACAGTGACCACTTTGTAGAGCTTCCTTGTTGGAGGTTTCTAACCTCCGATAAACACAAATCCCCCTGTACTTTTACACAACTGATTCCGATAAGGAAACCGACGCTTAAACATAATAATTATTTTCGAGTTCCTGAATTTTAGGAAAAGAAAGGTCAACTGAAAACCATGTTAACTACATCCAAAATTTAAGTAGAAAATGTAGAAGTGTTCATAGAGATTGTACACAAGTTTTGTGACATTTGGTTCTCAGTATCTGATTATAATTGTTTAAAAATGACGTAAACCGACGGAGAAGGTGAATCGTATACTCCCACATTTTCACATTGAAGTAAATTGGTGGGTATAAAAGTTGAAAAAACTTCATATTTCTTAAGAGACGGCACGTGTACGTGAGGAGTTTGGTGTGTGTACGTGGTCTTAAGCTATCCGTAGAAAATCGAGGAAGTTTTAACTAAAATCAGGTTCACCACTTTCGATAGAGGGGTCAGTGGACAAGGTGTATTGAAAGACCCATTCGACATACAACGTTCAAATGTGTAATTATATGTCAAAGTAGACTTTGTCGACATCTTCGGTACCAAATATATAGAAACAGTTATATGATTATGTCGTCATTTGGGTATGTCGTTTTGAGTCAGTAAACCTATCTAACCCCCATCGTCCTCTTGACCATTTTTGATCGTCTTTCGTACTCAATATCTTATATAGACTTTCTTTATTTTAACACATTGTAAGTTTGTATTTGTAAACGATTTTAAACTGATGATTTTACTCAAACATTATTTGTAAAATCCACAGACCACCATTTACCTTGGAGACTTCCCAAATTGTCCCAAAGGGACCACCGAGTCACCATTTCTAAGACGGGTGGTCACGCTGTCTGTACCCAAGGTAGGGACCCAGTCCTTCTAGGGACCTCTTCTTTTACCGTTGCGTGAGTTCAGAAGAACGGAACCTTTAGGGTACCTGTCTCCTCTGACCTTCCGATGTCAGGTACTCCAGTGTTTCTCAACCTGTACTGACTCGCTTACTCGTGTTTCATAAATTGACTTGAACTTTTATGTAGGTAATTTGTACTGGGGTCGTTAACACAAAAAAGTAGTTTAAGAAAGAAATGTCTACTGTCTTGTTTGAAGGGGAGACTTAAGGGTCCATCTCAGTTAGTTTTATTACACAAGCGTCTTCTGTATTTGTTTTAAGGGACACACACGTCCGTACTAGGCAGCGAAGTCAGTACAGGTCAAGACACGTTGAGACACCTGAACCGAGTGGTCCGAGGAGACAGGTACCCTGAGAGGTCCGTTCTTATGACCTCACCCAACAGTAAAGGAAGAAGTTTGAAAAGGGGTAATAAGGACTACTTGATCTTTATAATGATTTTGTTTTTGAAAGGTGAGGTAAAGAAGTAAAAAATATATTTGAGTTATAACCCCTTGGAATTATCTTGTAAGACAACAGTGTACGGAACATTTTTCTGTTCCGAATGACTTCACTATCAATCCTATATCTTTAATATCAAGTCAGTTAGTGACCGTTTAAAGAACTTACATTAGTCTAAAGACAGAAAACGAAGGTTCGGAAACGGTCTAACAAAGTTTATAATACTTACAAAGGGATGAGTGATTCAGTGTGGGTGAGGAAATAATTGGTGAGTTTTAATTAAAAATAGGTCAATTTTTAAATATATAAATAACATTATATAACTTTTATATTTTCATATTTCTTTTAAATTATAGTCGTGGATTTTCCTTTTTTCAAATATAATGAAAAATGAGTACAAACTCCAATGTATCTGTATTAGAGTTTAAACGTTCTATAAAAGTCATCTCCTTAGACTAAGAACTTTTCGGAAATAGAAAATATTAAGAACGTCTTAATTTAATGAACATGACATGGTACACAACCATAACCTAAATACCCTGTTCGAAAATAAAACATATACAACCTTATCCTTAATCGAGAGGTTATAAATTTTACGATTTATGTTACCCCTTCCCAATTGTATAGTGTTGCGTCGAGTGATTATGACATTTAAAATAAATGAACCAGTTAAAGTTACTGGTTACTTTGCATTGAACTTTCTATTTGAGGATGACGAATAAGTACTCAGACAAATCAACAAAGAAACCAACAGGGCAAATTCAAACAGATTGTAATACGGTCCCTAACAACAAGGACCACGTGACTGTTTAAGGGTCTATCTATGAAGTCTTCGAAGAACTATAATTACCAAATAGGACACTATAGTACTCTATTATGACTCGTAAATCGAAGAACAATCAACTGGATTGAGAGAGGACTTCTTAAACGTTCGGTGAGTTTCAGTGTACTGTCGGTAAGTTGGGGTTCAAATTGGGGCTCCTAGACGTTCCAGTTTTTTTTTTAGTCGTATAACAGAGAGTTAATTTTCCGACACCTTATTATTCTAAAGTTTGAAGTGATGGTTTCTTTTAAACGGAAGTTTAATCGAAATGAATTAAGAGAACCATAAAACAAAAGACACTCGTTAAGGGTACTGTATTGTAAGGTATAATTGAAAGAAAGTTCCATGTCAAGAAGGGTAGTCGTCCTCCTGTATGATTTAGTCATTAGAAACTGTAATAAAGATAGGGACAATTAGATCTTAAATAGGTTTCCGGAAAACGATTCTTTTGTTGCGTATAACTGTAACCATAACTTCTCGATTAACCGTAAATAAAGAAGGGTGAGGTATACAATATATGTAAGAATTGCGATTTTATAAAATGGGAAACTTTTAGTTACAACTCAAGAATACGGACTAATATTCGATTTGATTGAATAAATTAAATAAGAGTTAAAGATAGGTGGAAAAATGAAACCCTTCGTTTTTCACTTCTGTAGTACAGTCGGGTACTTAGTTGTTCAGAAACTGTGTCACCCTCTTAAGTCATTCCGGAACTACTTTCCGCTACCCGAGTCGGGTAGTGTCATTACTCATACTACTAATACACGGAGAGAGTGGAAGTGTAGAAGTGTAAGTTGGCTAGTACCTGGACGTGTCTGTCTTTCTTTGTCGAAAGACGATAATAAACAATTATAGGGTATGTTCATCTTTGGGTCTCTTTCTGCTTTGGCGTAAGGAACTTCGAGAGAAGTACAGGAACTTTTTAGTTACTAGTAATAGACGTAAAATTCGGTGAACATCGTCTACACACTAAAAATAGAGTGATTGACGTAAAATTAAAGTCTCGTTCCTATCAACGGACATAAAGAAAACAAAGAGATTGGTACGTGACTTGACCACTTCTTAGTATTATCTACGAGATCCTATATATCGTTCCCCGAATCAAACTCGGAGGTAGTGTAGTGTAGAGGACGACTCTAGATCTACACAGACTCGTACGGTCCGTTTGGACCCACCTCCTTTGACTTCAGATGTAGTTTAGATAAACAGTTTCCTGGATCTTCGGTGGACCCTTTCTTTTAAGGAAACTTCCCCTCAGTAGTTCTTCTATATACACCAAGTCGTTTTCCCTCTTATAAATTCGATAAGACAACGTGTATTGTCTACAGGACACGATTAGATCCAGGACACTTTTCGTTCCACTGTTCTACCCTGATTTATACGTTTTTCTTTTTACATGACCCCCTCTATGGACACTCTCTTTTTTTCCTTCCCTTGAACCTGATATCAAGATTCCTTTCAAACTGTTTCGACAACCCTTTGAAGTTTAGTTTCTATAGATAGTCTTCACAGGGTACTTAGAGTCCCACAGGGGGAAAGATAATAAGGGTACGAGTTAAGAACCGACTCTCGTCGGTACCTTAGTACCGGAGACGTTTGGACTAATACTAAAGTCTCGTGTCGTCGACCGCAGGTTGGAGTTAATGTCAGTGTACAATCTCCATGGAAGGTTCCGGTGGTGTGAGTTTACGATGGGTAGGATGAGGTGATGTCGAACAAACCCAGGATCCCCTTCTCTCTCTCGATACCTATTTTCGAGATATTGAGAAACTGTTAGTTCGAGTCGTCACACCTTGTGACTTTCCCTGTCTCTCTAAGAGGGAGATGGACACGGAAGAGCACCTGGAGCACATAGGTACCTTGGTCGTTACATTACAGGAAGGTGACTTCACAGTACCTCGGACCGTCTTCGTCTTTATGACTAGTTCTGAAGGAACGTCAAATATAATTCGACACGTCCGGAATCAACGTCTACCGTAGTCTCTTCTTGAACTCGATTTCCCGTTCTTTTACCGTCCGTAATACACCATCGACTGTCATGCACACGTACTCGTGTACAGTTGGTGGAGGATTTCAACGATCTTTATTAGTCCTCCTTGTAATGTCCCCGTACGTCAGAACGTATTGTTTACCCTCGTTTTCGGTCTTTTTATGCATAATCAAGACAAATATTATTGGGTAAAATTCAGGACCTAACCACTCCACTGTGGACAATTGTAGTAAACTGAACCTTGGTTAATTTAATGAGAAGAGACCTTGTTCACATAAAGACCAGATATTATTCTAAGACGTTCGTTTGTCGAAAGAGAGTCGGGTAATTTGTATCGACGACTTTCCCTCTTTTTCTTTCCTCGTCGGTTTTTTACATAAATCATGATCCGATATATGGTTGACGGGTGTTTTGTGAGGGTAAAAAGTCTAACCAAAACAATAAAAAGACTACCCTTTATTTTTAAGTCGTCTGAAAACTACACGACAATGACTTATCAAGTCCCTCTAAGATCGGTCTGTGTAGGTGAACTTTGCAAGACAAGAATCACTTAAACTGGTCCTTATTAAAAAGATTTAGAGAGAACTCTTAGACAGTCAGTCTTATTGTGTTAATGTTAAAGTCATTCTTACTCTATCTAGTTAACTAGTCTGTTTTAACGACCAAAAAGAGACATTTGTTCAAATAAACCAAAATCGAAAACCGATAATTTCACCTCTCTTATCTCAGTACTTTTTAGTACTTTTAGAGAGAGACGTCTTTTGTTTTCACGGATCAACGTCATTGCACCTTCTAATCGACCTACGTTCTAGTCCGATCCAAAGGAAAACCTACTCCCTATACGATAGAGACTCCCGTTAACCCGTGAACAAGATGTCGGACCCCTCATTGGATTGGAAAATGTGAAAATGTCATTCACTTGCATCTCAACGGTCCTGGATCATAAGACCCTCAAACCCGTCGAATAGACCCTCTCCATCAAGTCCGGAAGAGAGAAATGACAAATAAAACAACGAAGAACGGGGGTAAACGATCACATCTTGTCTTTTCCTCCAGACGTGTGAAGTCCGATTAATATAGACACAGATGTTCTCCCATGTGTAAAACACGATTGTTCGATTTAAAAGAAGAAGATGATAGAGCGAAAACGTTCTATAATGTCGTTAGTGGTCGGTAAATGTACAGTTGGTGAGATGGTTCCTTGTCGTGTTCGTGTTCTGTAGGGAAATGTAAGAGATGTTTGTTGGTGTAGACGACTCTTGGTGGTGAAGAACGGAACTCATAACTGGAACAGATGTTCTATGGGAAGGAGACGTTGACGGAGACGATTCATGGTATCAATAACTGATAACTTTCAGTTTTTTTTTTTTTTTTCAATGTGAATGAAGGTCTCGTTTTACTCCGTAACCCTTCTCCTTGACACAGAGAAAGATACACAATGTGGGACAACTTCTTATAGTTTACTTATGAAGGAGTGAGAGTGAAGTCACAAAAGGTTCTATGGGGTTATCCATAGAAAAAATAGATTCTGAGTTAAGAAGGGAAGTGATGATTCTAAACTATAACGTGTGTGGTTTACAAGGAAGATAATCCTACTTAAGAGAGAGTCCTCCTCGGATTCAAGGGTTTTGTTTAGTCTAAGATAGTCCGGACGAGGTAGTCGTTTATTGTGTTCGAATCCTTGTTCTGACCCTCGACTGACACCGAGTCTAGTACTTGAGGAATAACGTTTTAAGTCTACATTTAACTTCTTTTATCCCCTTTGGTGATCTGGTAAGTCCATACTGGATTTAGTTTAGGAAATGCTAATATGTCACCTTTACTGTTTATTTAAGTGTTCTACTCTAGACTATCTGTCTCACGGACTTCTATATACCTACCTCCAAGTACTATAACATGTCCTCCGTCACTATTTCTGGTATGGGTTCTTCTTCTTTACTTTTTTCCGTTTTAGGAACGGACTCCTCCGGAATTTTTGTAGACTCTTTTTCTCTCTTCACTTTCTTTCCTCTTTTCCTTTCTATACGGGTAAACTTATGTCTCAAGGTTTCTTATCCTTCTTCTCTATTTTTTCGTAAGGAGTCAATAGTTACGTTTCTTTATCTCCTTTTCTTATCTTACCCTTTCTGAGCTCTAGAAAAGTTCTTTTAATTCTCTGTGGTTCCCTTGTAATTTACGTTTTTACCCGTTATTTCCTGTCCTTACCATACCTGGATTGTCTTCGTCTTCTATAAGTCTTCTCCACCGTTCTTATGTCTTCTTTCCTCATGCAGTTCTGACATATAACAGTGGGACGAATAAATTGAATATACGTCTCATGTAGTACTCTTTGCAACCCGACCTTCTTTGTGTTCGACTTTAGTTCTAACGACCCTCTTTATCGTTATTGGAGTCTATACGTCTACTGTGGTGGGAATACCGTCTTTCACTTCTCCTTGATTTTTCGGAGAACTACTTTCACTTTCTCCTCTCACTTTTTCAACCGAATTTCGAGTTGTAAGTCTTTTACTTCTAGTACCGTAGACCAGGGTAGTAAGGTACCCTTTATCTACCCCTTTGTCATTTTTGTCACAGTCTGAAATAAAACCCCCCGAAGTTTTAGTGACGTCTACCACTAACGTCGGTACTTTAATTTTCTTCGAACGAGGAACCTTCTTTTCAATACTCGTTGGATCTATCGTATAAGTTTTCGTCTCTGTAATGAAACGACTGATTCCAGGCAGATCAGTTCCGATACCAAAAAGGTCATCAGTACATACCTACACTCTCAACCTGACACTTCTTCCGTCTCACGGCTTCTTAACTACGAAAATTGACACCACAGCCTCTTCTGAGAACTCTCAGGGAACCTGACGTTCCTCTAGGTTGGTCAGGTAAGACTTCCTCTAGTTGGGGCCCTAAAGAAACCTTCCTTACTACGATTTCGACTTTGAGGTCATGAAACCGGTGGAGTACTTTTCTCAACTGAGTAACCTTTTCTGAAACTACGACCCTCCCTAACTCCCGTCCTCCTCTTCCCCTGTTGTCTCCTACTCTACCGACCTACCGTAGTACCTGAGCTACCTGCACTCAGACTCACTTGAGACCCTCAACCACTACCTGTCCCTCCGGACCGTACGACGTTAAGTACCCCAGTGTTTCTCAGTCTGTACTGACTCGCTGACTTTACTTGACTTGACTTGACTATGTTTTTTCTAGAATTACTGAATCTACTAGTACTACCACATTAGTCAGTGGATCTCGGTCTGAAGGACCTTGTACTTAAGTTTACCAGGAATGTTTCGTAGTGATGTTTCGATCCCTTCTACTACCTTAAGGTCAACTCAATAAAGTTCAGAATTTTCTACTACGAGACTTTCACGATGTGAGTTATACAGTCGTTTAAACCTTTGGAGTCGTCACCGGTATCCTGATCTTTTCCAGTCGCAAGTAAGGTTAGGGTTTCTTTCTGTTACACTTTCTTATAAGTTGGATACCGTGTTAACATCGTTTCATAACGAGTTTTAAGAGGTTCGCTCTGAAGTTGTCATTCATTTGACACTTGAAGGTCTATAAGTTCGACCTAATGTCTCCTTGGTCTCTAGTTTAATAGTTGTAGGTAACCTAGTGTCTTTTTCGTTCTCTCAAGGTCTTTTTATAGACGAAGATGAAACAACTGATTCCGTTTCGGAAACTGACACACCTAATGTTGTTTGACACCTTTTAAGAAGTTTTCTACCTTTATGGTCTGGTGGAATGAACGCAAGACTCTTTAGACATACGTCCAGTTCCTCGTTGTCAATCTTGACTTGTACTTTGTTACCTGATCAAGGTGTAACCCTTTCCTCTTGAAGTTCCGACATATGACAGTGGGACGAATAAATTGAAGATACTTCTCATATAGTACGCTTTACGACCCGACCTATTTCGTGTTCGACCTTAGTTCTAACGTCCCTCTTTATAGTTATTGGAGTCTATACGTCTACTGTGGTGGGAATACCGTCTTTCACTTCACCTTGAATTCTCGAATAACTACTTTCACTTTCTCCTCTCACTTTTCGGACCGAATTTTAAGTTGTAAGTATTTTACTTCTATCACCGTAGGTTAGGATAGTGAAGTACCGTTTATCTACCCCTTTGTTACCTTTGTCACTGTCTGAAATAAAAGAACCCGAGGTTTTAGTGACGTCTACCACTGACGTCGGTACTTTAATTTTTAGTGAACGAGGAACCTTCTTTTCAATACTCGTTGGATCTATCGTATAATTTTTCGTCTCTGTAATGAAACTTCTGTTTCCAGACAGATCAAATTGGATACCAAAAAGGTCATCAGTATATACCTACACTCTCAACCTGACACTTCTGTCGACTCACGACTTCTTAACTGCGAAAACTTTACACCACAACCTCTTCTACGAACTCTCAGGGAACCTGTCCTTCCTCTAGTTTGGGTACGTATGATTTCCTTTAGTCAGGACTTATAAGTAACCTTTCTGACTACGTCTTCCACTTTGAGGTCATGAAACCGGTGGACTACACTTCTTCACTGAGTGACTTTTTCTGGAACTACGACCCTGTCTGACTTCCGTCTTCCCCTGCTGTCTCCTACTCGACCAACCTACCGTAGTGGTTGAGTTACCTGTACTCAAACTCGTTCGAGACCCTCAACGAACACCTGTCCCTTCGGACCGTACGACGTCAGGTACTCCAGAGTTTCTCAGTCTGTACTGACACAATGACTTGACTTGACTCCGTGTTCAACTCCAGGATGGTGTAGTCACGGGAATGTGTGTACCATGTCATACAACACGAAAGATGGTCAATAGAAGGGTAACCTCAGTCTATTTTTAACTGAGAAGACGTGATATCTGTCTTTCGTATAATAAAGAATGAAGTCACCAAAGGACTAATCCAAGTTTTAGAAGTTCACGTCTCCGTTCCGGAATCTCACTAGATCGAAGATTTGAGGGACTGGAGGAGACGTCGTTAGGGTTTGGACGTCAAGGAGTCTACAAGAGAAGTACATACGTATACGGTAAGGGAAACTAATATGGTGGAAAATGGGGAAAGGAGTTGTGGAGGGTGGAAACAAACTACTAATTATTGTCATGAACTAAGTTCACAGTGTAAGGGACTAGGAGTTCTGACCCTGTCTACTTAGAGACTAGACACATTGGGATCAAGTCAAGTCAACGAGTCAGTACAGACTGAGAAACACTGGGGTACCTGACGTCGTGTGGTCCGAAAGGACAGGTATTGGTTGAGGGTCTCGAACGAGTTTGATTACATGTAACTCAGTTACAACGGTAGGTTGGTCGAGTAGGAGACAGCAGGGGAAGAGGAGGACAGAAGTTAGATAGGGTCGTAGTCCCCGGAAAGGTCACTCAGTCAAGAAGTGTAGTTCACCGGTTTCATAACTTCGAAGTGGAAGACGTAGTCAGGAAGGTCACTTATAAGTCCTGACTAAAGGAAATCTTACCTGTCCAAACTAGAGGAACTACAGGTTCCCTGAGAGTTCGTAGAAGAGGTTGAGGTGTAAAGTTTTCGTAGTTAAAAAGTCGTGAGTCGAAAGAAATACCAGGTTGAGTGTAGGTATGTACTGACCTCTTTGGTATCAAAACTGATCTGTCTGGAAACAGTAGTTTCATTACAGAGACGAAAAATTATACGACAGATCCAACCAGTATCGAAAAGAAGGTTCCTCGTTCGTAGAAAGTTAGTAAAGTACCGACGTCAGTGGTAGACGTCACTAAAACCTCGGGTTCTTTTATTTCAGACAGTGACAAAGGTAACAAAGGGGTAGATAAATGGTACTTCATTACCCTATCCTACGGTACTAGAAATAAAAAACTTACGACTCAAAATTCAGTCGAAAAAGTGAGAGGACAAAGTGAAAGTAGTTCTCCAAGAAATCAAGGAGAAGTGAAAGACGGTATTCCCACCACAGTAGACGTATAGACTCCAATAACTATAAAGAAGGACGTTAGAACTAAGGTCGAACACGAAGTAGGTCGGGTCGTAAAACGTACTACATGAGAAGTATCTTCAATTTATTCGTCCCACTGTTATATGTCGGAACTACAAGAGGAAAGGGTTAAACCTTGATCAGGTAACAAAGTACAAGCCAAGATTGACAACGAGGAACTGGACGTATGTCTAAAGAGTCCTCCGTGCATCCCACCAAATCACAAGGGTAGAGAACTTCTTAAAAGGTGTTATATAACACTAGGTGTGTCAGTTTCCGAAACGGTATCAGTTATTTTGTCTTCATCTACAAAAAGTAAAAGACACTAGGTTACCTACAACCGTTAAACTAGAGACCAAGGAGACGGAAAAGATTTAGGTCGAACTTGTAGACCTCCAAGAGCCAAGTACATGACAACTTCAGAGCGAACCTCTTAAAACTCGTAATGAAACGCATTGGGATTCGCGATAACTAAAGTGACATAACAGTCATGATTGGAAGGACAGGTAGAGGAGAGAAATTCTTGTTCCTAACACAGAGAGTGGGTACCTCTGGGTCACCTATCTGTTCGACACGTGCGTTACATCACCCGTAAGATGTTCTTAAACAATTTATTTATATACATACTTACATTTCATTAATTATTGACGAGTCGAGACCTTTCAGTACCCGTTTATTTACAAAATGTTTATTTTACGACATTAAAAATGGTTAAATGTACTCTTTTATATCACTATAAATATTCTAGACATCATTGAACTTGATGACTCCTAAAGAACTAGATTCTTATCATGTAAGGTCCGAAGGATGGTGACTGGTCCAGACTGCCGACAAATAATCCAACCGTGTATTATACGAAATTTCCCTACTAAAAGAGAGACGACAACTTCAACTCGTTGTTTGTTACATAATTATTAAACAACATCATAAAAATCTCTTTTAAAATTTTAAATCCTTACATTTTTATTAAATTGTAATTTAAAAATGGTGTGCTTCAATTGTTTAGAATTAAAAAAAACAATGGTTTAATCTGGTATACCTGAGGGTGAACCAGGGACCAGGGCGTCTCCGGGGGACGGAACCGTCCCTTTTACGAAAAAGACAAACTCAAGTGTTTCGGTTTTTAGTTTTGTCTAGTTTCGTCGTGTTCAAAATAAGTTAACAGTCTCTAACCACTTCACTCTTGAATCAAATGTTTAGTTGAGGCGAGGGTCCCCTACTGATTCTGTTTTACAATCCCGTTCTATTTATTTTTTATAAGACCCTTATCCACTCTAAGATGGACCTTGACCTCACGGTGGAGAAAAGACGGGAACGTCACCAGAAAACCTTAGACGCAACCTTCAGTCAACTAATAGTGCCACCCCTGTACGTCTCTAGAATGAGTCAGACTCACTAACCCTCAGTTGTAGTAGTTGGAAGACCAAGGTCGTTCAGACTCCAGATTCGCGAACACCAGTCACATGTCGATTGAAGAATTAGTAAAGTCATAGACGTTTTGTCGAATTTGTTGTCCCGAATCCTATAATAGATATCTGGATTATCTGTTCCCCCTTGATTTGAAATAGATTACTATTTCAAACAAATTACCATTTGACAATATTAGAAAAGAACGAACTAACAAAGGGAAACTAAGACGTAAAAGAGTAAAAAGACTAATTTGTATAAGAACCATTGAACCCCTTTCCGGATCCTTCGATTTTAAAAAGATGTTTGTTTTCCGTTCGTCTCCTGGATTCTCCCAGACTGGGTCCTCCCGAGTTATCTCAGGACGAACCAATATGAAACAGTACAACGAAGAACAGAAGAAAATTATTCTCTTAATTTTATAATATCTATTTCGACTTCAGGGTAACTTGATGGGAAAAGTCAAGAGATCTAGTAAGGGTGGAGGGGTCTATTTTGTCGATGATATAAAATTACATATTAGGATCAGAACATTAAATGGAAAATTCTAAATCGTAGGGTCAATACAATCGGACTTATTCGTCCAAAGGGAGAAAGGAGAGATTTTGTCATACCCTTTTTTCTGTTATGGAAAGAAAAAACAATTCAAATTTTGTTGATCAGGTAATTTGAGATCCCCGGACCACTGAAAAACCTCACAGTCTCCTTTATAGACTGATGATTAAAGTACTAAAAATAAAGAATCTTTTATCTAAAAGATAAAGAATTCAGTTAAGACCGTTAAATAATATAATTAGTTTTTAACAGGTATTAGAAAAACATTAAAATAATCATAGTGAATAGTCATACAAGAACTAAAAAAAGTCAAGAAAGACTAGATAACAATATGAGGATAGAAAATATTGAAAAATTGTTTTCATCTTCTTTATTAGGTAGACTTGGTGGTCCCTTCGGGGTTGTTTGGGATCAAAATCGTTAATATAAAAACGGTCAGAACAGTGTAAATAGTAAAAGGGAGAGTGAAAAGGAAATAAAAGAGAGAAAAAAGGAAGAAAGAAGTACAGAAAGTCCATAAAATCACCTTTAGGACCTTTATCACTGGTAAAGTATTCGTACCAATTAACTATTGTGACAGAAAAAAAGAAAAAAGGTAAGTGGTGTAGAAATAGTATGGATTGTTTCACTTATTGTTAAGGACTATAAAAGAACAAAGAACGACTTAATAACAGTAGTGAAGATCTAGAGAAACAAGGATCATAATAAATCAAAACGAAAAGGGGGGGAATAATTGTCTGGAACGATAACATAATTAAACAAATGATAAACTAATTTCAGAAGAAATTATAAATGAAGAATGAAGAAAAATAAAGAGAAAACTAAATAAGGCAGAACAAAGATCGAAGAAATAAATTTACGGATTCTAAGAAAAGAAAGGGAATGAACAAAAGTTTATATACTTACACTCAGATATTTAGAGGATTTGAGATTAAATTGACGAGAGACATACAAAGTCATACTATCGTGAACACTATGATAACCAGTCAACATTTTAAAATAGAAAGAGTAATCTTAAAGGAGAAATGGGTGTTTAATAAAACTTCACTCAATAAAAACATAGTTTATATACCTATAAAACCAAAAAAAGATAACAAAGACAAATTAAAATAAATTAATAATAATACTCAACATCATTGAAAACTTATGACGGAAACTCAGATTATCCTCTTTTCAAGTACATTGACAAAAGACACACGAATTTTTCTTACATATAACAGACTAATAATTTTTATTGAAAATTATATATATAAGTCAGTTGAACGATAAAAATAAAGAGTTTGGGGGTTATGGGATTTATTAAAAGTCAATGAATTAGACAAAGACTCGTTCTAGACAATTTTATATGGTATTATTGACATCCAAACGTAAAGGATATAATATTGTGAGAAAAGTCTAAATATATAAAAACTTGGAAAGAACAATATAATAATGTTAAGATCCCTCAAAATATTGGAGTCCAGTCAAGTCAGTAACTCAGTACAGGCTGAGAAATGTTGGGGTACCTGACATCGTGAGGTCCGAAGGAACAGGTTGTGGTTAAGGGTCTCGAACGAATTTGAGTACAGGTACCTCAGTCACTACGGTAGGTTGGTAGAGTAGGAGACAGTAGGGGAAGAGGAGGTCCGAAGTTAGAAAGGTCTTAGTCCCAGAAAAAGTCACTTAGACAAGAAGTGTAGTCCACCGGTTTCATAACCTCAAAGTCGAAGTCGTAGTCAGGAAGTTTACTTATAAGTTCTGACTCAAGGAAATCCTAACTAACCAAACTAAAGGAACGACAGGTTCCCTGAGAGTTCAGAAGAGGTTGTGGTGCAAAGTTTTCGTAGTTGAGAAACCGTGAGTCGAAAGGAATATCAGGTTGAGAGTGTAGATATGTACTGACGACCTTTTCAGAATCGAAACTGATACACCTTGAAACAGTCATTTCATTACAGAGGTTAAAAATTATTCGACAGATCCATCTAGTATCGAAAGGAAGACTCTTCGTTCACTGAAAATTAAAGTACCGACGTAGACGTCTCTAAAATCTCGGGTTCTTATACTTCAGACAGTGACAAAGGTAACAAAGGGGTAAATAAACGGTACTTCACTACCCTGGCCTATGGTACTAGAAGCAAAAAACTTACAACTCAAAATTGGGTCGAAAAAGTGAGAGGAGAAAGTACAAGTAGTTGTCCGAGAAATCCAGGAGAAGTGAAAGACGGTACTCACCACATTAGACGTTTAGACTCTAATAACTATAAGGGACACCGAGTCTACCATTTCGCAGACGGACGTTACGCCCTCTGGACCCAGGTTAAGGACCCAGCCCTTCTAGGGAACCTCTTCCTTTACCGTTAGGTGAGGTCGTGAGGACGGACCTTTTAGGGTACCTACCTCCTCGGACTATCCGATGTCAGGTACCCCAGTGTTTCTCAGCCTGTACTGACTCGCTGAAGTAAAGTAAAGTGAAGTGAGTCGTTAGAACTAAGGTTGAACACGAGGTAGGTCAGGTCGTAAAGGGTATATTGGTGAGATGTATATTCAATTTATCCGTTCCACTGTTATATTTCGGAACTGTATGAGGAAAGGGTTAAACCTTGGTCAGGTAACAAGGTACAGTCAAAGATTGACAACGAAGAACTGGACGTATGTCTAAAGAGTCCTCCGTTCACTCCACCTCACAATAAGGGTAGAGAACTTCTTAAAAGATGTCAAACAATAATAGGTGTGTCAGTTTCCGAAACGGTATCAGTTACTTCGTGGACTTGTAGACCTTCAAGGGTCAAATACATGATTGATTACTTCCGAGAGAACCTCTTAAAACTCGTAATGAAACGATCACACACTCTACTTACGTTAACACACGATCAAACTTGTAAGAAACCGTAACGGAAACAAACCCTAACCTCACTTTTGATTGAAAAAGGTCAGGACCCGGTGACGGTTGAAAAGGCTTAAACGACCGTATAACCCACGTCGTGAAAGTGTCGTAGTAGAAAATCCTAAACTTTATCGAGTTGACCTTAAGACAGTGGAGGTGATCGAAACAAGTATCACTACGAAAGATTCCGGGTGAACTGAAGTCTAAGGTCCTACAGACCGAGATCCACTGACTAGTGTGGTAGCACGAATAGACTTAGTAATTCTAGAAAAAGCATATCAAGTAGACGCATAAGAACGGTAGAGAAGACTTATAGAACACGAAGACAATCCGGGTATGGTAAAGACAATAAATAACGCGGATAGAAACGTACTTTACAAGAGAACCGTAGAGATTAAAAGGACTTCTCTAGAGATGAGAAGACAAGATGACAAAAGGAAATAAAGAAGTGTCACTAGTGAATCCTTCCGAAAGAATAGAGAAGAACGATAAGAAACCTTGAGACGCAAGTCTACCTATATAGAAAGGAAAAGAGGAAACGGAAAGTGAAGAGAAGAAAGGAGTCAATAAACATTCCGGAGGAGTCTGTTACTAAAACGGTAAAAAGTAAAGAAGAAGAACCCCTACCAAAACTAGTGACGGAGAACATGTTACGATGTTTGAAGACAGGTAGTAAGAAGTCCGTAAGATTAATAGTCTAGATTAGGGAACTTATATAAACAGTCAAGGTGACATATTAGTATTCCCTAAACTAAATCCAGTATGGTCTTACCGGATCACCAAAAGGGATGAAAGAAGTTAAATTCAGACTTAAAACGTTATTCCTCAAGTACTAGACTCGGTGTCAGTCGTGGACCAGAAAAAAAAAAAAACGATTGACATAACTCGAAGTGGTAGAAACCGACGTTTCTTATATAAGTTAGTCTAAAACCATAACTGGTAGTCACCATAATTGGTAGTGGTGAATCACTACAGGCACTCATCTCAGTAGGGAACACAACAAACTTCTGTCAAAAAATATACTGGTCACTCAAGAGAATCGTTGACCAAGTAAAACATGAGGTTCCGGTTTGAACGGACAAGAAGGTCCATGGGGAACTGAAGGAGGAAAACTTAAGGTCAGGAGATACTACTTTTCCTGAAAAAAAAAAAAACCACAAGATCTTGCAGAACAACCAGTAGTATCTTGGTAAGTCGAAGTCGAAGAAGTCGTAAACACCAACCCCATATTATCTAAATCTAATGATACTATAACTTACCAAACGGAACCTTTGTTTGTCTAGTAAGACAACGAAAACTCTAACGTGGAGTCATGACGTTAAGCCTGAGAAAACAATTGATACTCCCGATGAGGTAAAGAAGATTCCCTAAGAACGGGTGTCACCATCTATATTACCAGTAGACTTAATTTAAGTGGTTAAGGTCAGGTAAAATCAAGTAACTAAGGATTTTTTTAGTTATACGTGAGAACGGTAGAGAAAAACCGGTGAAGGTTAAATGGAACTAAGTAGCTGGATGCAAGGTCCAAGAGTACGTTATAACAAGAAATGTCTTAGTCCGAAATGAAGGTAGTTGTTAGTGTAGGTGTTGACCCCCGACAAAAGCGAAACTGAGTCGGAGAAGTAAGATAGATCTCGATAAAGAGGAGAGAAGAGGTCATCGTATAACCCGTGGATGACTGGACTCTTCAAACAGAAAGTCACAAAAAAGAAAAACGGAAAATTATCGTAAGTACCCCAAGAGTTCCGTACTTGTGACTTCACAAAACGGTAAGGGAAGAGATCACCTGGTGCAAAACAGTCTTGAGAGGTGGTACTGGACATGTAGAACCCACTGGGATGTACGGTATCGAGTATCAAAGTTACTCAATCGAATCCGACACTACGTTCACTAGTCAAACTAATCAAAAGACACTAACACGAAAAGTAAGAGAGACGGGAGACTACCTATTCCTATTCTCTGAATACCTTCGAAGGACTACCCTCCTTGACCAACATCCCCTTAGACCCAAACGAGACTACCCGTCCTGGTACGAGTGATTTAGAAATTTGGTTAACTACCCACTCTGACATAAGGGAAGGAGATCAAGTCAAGTCAAGTCAATTAAATCAGTGAGTCAGTACAGGCTGAGAAATACTGCGGTACTTAGTGTCATGCGGTCCGGAGGGACAGGTAGTGGTTACGGGTCTCATGTGAGTCTGAGTACAGGTAGCTCAGTCACTACGGTAGGTCGGTAGAGTAGGAGCCAACAGGGGAGGAGGAGGACGGGGGTTAGGGAGGGTCGTAGTGTCAGAAAAGGTTACTCAGTTGAGAAGTGTACTCCACTGGTTTCATGACCTCAAAGTCGGAATCGTAGTAAGGAAGGTTTCTTGTGGGTCCTGACTAGAGGAATTCTTACCTGACAACCTAGAGGAACGTCAGGTTCCCTGAGAGTTCTCAGAAGAGACTGTGGTGTCAAGTTTTCGTAGTATAGAAGCCGTGAACCGAAAGAAGTGTCAGGTTGAGAGTGTAGGTATGTAGTACTGACCTTTTTGGTATCGGAACTCATCTACCTAGAAACGACCGTTTCATTACAGAGACGGAAAGTTATACGATAGATCCAACCAGTATTGAAAAAAAGGTTCCTCATTCGCAGAAAATGAAAGTACCGACGTTAGTGGTAGACGTCACTAAAACCTCGGGTGTGGAGGGGGTTTTTTATTTCAGACTGTGACAAAGATGACAAAGGGGTAGATAAAGGGTACTTCACTACCCTGGTCTACGGTACTAGAAGCAAAAGACTTACAACTCGAAATTCGGTTGAAAAAGTGAGAGGAGAAAGTGAAAGTAGTTCTCTGAAAACTCAAGGAGAAGTGAAAGACGGTATTCCCACCGCAGTAGACGTATAGACTCCAATAACTATAAAGAGTACCGTTAGAACTAAGGTCGAACACGAAGAAGGTCAGGTCGCAAAGAGTACTACACGAGACGTATCTTCAATTTATTCGTCCCACTATTATATGTCGGAACTACATGAGGAAAAGGATAAACCTTGGTCAGACAACAAGGTACAGGTCAAAATTGACAACGAAGGACTGGACGTATATTCCGAAGAGTTCTCCGTCCAGTCCACCAGATCATAAGGATAGAGAAAGTCTTAAACGATGTCATATAACACTAGGTGTGTCAGTTTCCGAAATCACATCAGTTATTTCGTCTTTATCTACAAAAAGACCTTGAGAAAATGAAAGAGCTACTAGGTCGTCTACAACCGTCAAACTAGAGACCAAGGAGACGGAAAAGATTTTGGTCGAACTTGTAGACCTTCAAGTGCCAAGTGCATAACGACTTCGGATCGAACCTCTTTAAACTCGTAATGAAATGGTCTCACACTCTACTCACGTTAACACACCATCAAACTCGTAAGAAACCGTAACGGAAAGAAACCCTAACCTTACTTTTGACTGGAAAAGGTCAGGACACCGGTGACGACTCAAAAGGTTTAAACGACCGTATAACTCATGTCGTGAAAGTGTCGTAGTAGAAAGTCCTAAACTTTGTCGAGTTGACCTTACGGTAGTGATGGTGATCGAAACAAGCGTCACTACGCAAGATTCCGGGTGAACGGAAGTGTAAGGTCCTACCGACCGAGATCGACTCCTAGTGTGGTAGTACTAATAGAACCAACACTCCTAGAAAAAACATGTCAAGAAGGCACATAAGAACGGTGGAGAAGAATTATAGAAGACGAAGACAATCCAGGTCTGGTAAAGACAGGAAATAGCTCGGGTAGAAACGTACTTTACAAGGGGACCATAGAGATTAAAAGAACTTCTCTAGAGATCAGAAAGGGTAAGACAAGAAAAGGAGATAAAGAAACGTTACTAGCGACTTCTTCCGAAAGAATAGAGAAGAACGATAAGAAACCTTGAGACGTAAGTCTACAAATATAGAAAGGAAAAGAGGAAACGAAAAGTGAAGAGAAGAAACGTGTCGATAAACATTCCGGAGGAGTCTGTCGGTAAAACGAAAAAACGCAAAGAAAAGGTACCCCTACCAGAACTAGGGACACAGGACATGTTACAGTACTTGGAGTAAGGTATCAAGTAGTCCGTGAGACAGATAGTCTAGATCAGGGAATTTAGATAAAGAGTGAAGGTGACATATTAGTATTCCCTAAACTAAATCCAGTATGGACTTACCAGATCACCAAAAGGGATGAAAGAAGTTAAATTCAGATTTAAACCGTTATTGCTCAAGTACTAGACTCGGTGTCAGTCAAGGACTAGAACAAAAACAACTGACATATCTCGAAGAGGTAGAAACCGACGCTTCTTATATTAGTTGGACTAAAACGACAACTGGTAGACCATTACAGGTACACATCTCAGAAGAAAACACAACAACCTTCTCCCACAAACGATACTGGTCACGTAAAAGAACCGTTTTGAGATAATCAGAAACGGGACGAAGTAAGGTGTAAGGTTCCGGTTTAAACGGACAATGAGGTCCACAAAGAACTGAAGGATGAAAACGTAAGGTCAGGGGATAATACTTTTCCTGTAGAAAAGACCCACAATCAAGATTTTCCAGAACATCCAGAAGTATCTTGACAAGTTGAAGTCGAAGAAGTCGTAATGACCAACCCCGTATCTGAACCTATTGACACTATAACTTACCAAACGGAACCTCTGTTTGTCTCTAGTAAGACAACAGTAAAAACTCTAACGTAGGTTCATGACGTAAACCTGAGAAAACAACTGGTACTACCGATGAGGTAAAGAAGATACCCTAAGGACGGGTGTCATCATCTATATTACCAATAGACTCAATTTAAGTGGGTAAGGTCAGGTAAAATCAAACGACTAAGGATCTTAGTCGCAAGTGGGAACGGTAGCGAACAAACTGGTGAAGGTTAAACGGAACTAAGTACCTGGACTGTAAGGTCCAAGGATACGTTATAACGAGAAATGTCGTAGCCTGGAACGAAGATAGTGGTCAGTGTAGGTGTTGACCCATAACAAAAACGAAACCGAGGTAGGGAAGTAAGAAAGACCTCAATAAAGAGGTGACTAGAGGTCATCGTATAACCCGTGGATTACTGAACCCCTCAAGGAGAAAGTCATAGAATAGTAAAACGGAAAAGTGGGACAAGTACCCCAAGAGTTCTGTTCTTATGACTTCACCGAACGGTAAGGGAAGAGGTCACCTGGTGTAAGACAGTCTGGAGAGGTGGTATTGGGCGGACAGCACCCACCGGGGTGTCCGTACTGAATCAAAGTAACTTAATCTGTTCCGGCACCAAGATCACACTGGTCTAACTGATCAAAAGACACTAACACCAAAGTCACATAGACGGGAGAGTACGGGAGAACGTTGTGGATGGCAGAATGAACCTAAAGAGAATGGAACCTGCACCCCATAGAGAAGTGCCGACCAGGTCGTTTGACGTCGGTGACGAGGAATGGAACATGCTCCCCATAGAGGAGTGGCGGTGGGGAGGACTGGAGCTTGCACCTTATCCAGAAGATCCTGGAGGATACGGGTGGAAGGAGATCAACCGGATCCAGTTTGATACCGACCTTATTACCACATTACCACTGGAGGAAGTTTTCCCAAATACGGTCCTGACAACATAGGTCACGGAGGTTGATGTACCGTTCGGTGTACCGTACGGAGACGGTCTCTGAGGACCTGTGGTTGTCCGTACAGACCGAGTCAGAGAACACTCCATTGACGAGGAAAGAGGACCCAGGACAATACGTGTTCCAAAACAAACACGAGAGGTTCTCAGACAAAGAGGTCAAGACACCTGTAAGACATTAGTTTAGGGTGACCAGAAGTTTACTAGACCCCCAAGAGTCAGGGAAACCGTCTAGGGGTCAAACCCTTTAGACAACACCCGGGATCTTGAAAGTGTTGTCAAGATCTTGAAGAAACCATATTAATAAGAGGTCAAACACCCAACAGACGAGCCTCCGACAGACCACCCCGAGTGTGTGAAGTGAGGGGTCCAGACGACTCGGTTTCGGGGACAGGGGAGTGTCAGGTGACGACTGGACACGGAGGCGTCCTCTGTGAGTTTCTTAGATTCCGTCCAGACCGGGTCAGAGAACATCCCAAGGACCAAAGACCACGTGTTTTCCAAAAGAAACTCGGGAGACTCGTAGAAACCGTCCATACCCCGAATTAAGATTTTCGTTAAAGCGGAGGGGATGACAAAATAACCCCGAAAAGGAAACGGGAACCTGTACACCATAGAAAAACACACACAACGCCCCCCCCCCCCCGTCCCCCGCCCCTAGGTAGTAAGAGGACAGTTACCAACAAGTCGCTAATCAACATTTAAACCTCAAGAGTGTCCTCTTCTACCCACGTGCAAGAAGATGAGGGGTAGAACTCAATCAACTGAATTCTGATGAAAAGAAGAACAAAGAGTCACGAAAATTAAAATATAGAATATAATAGACGAAATTTATTACGACATTATCGAAGACACAAAACTACTCATGAGTGACCATTGAAAATCTAAAGAAATAAAGGTTGTAAAGTTATATTAAAACAAAATATACAAAAAGAGATTGAACGTGTCTCGATTTAAAATTTTTAAATCAGATTCACATGTAGAAACTTATCTATCCAAGTTGAACATAAAGACTCTAATAAGACTTTATGAATCAAATATAAAAGGTGTAAAAGGGAAAAAAAGGAAAGAATGAACAAAAGTATTTCAACAGGACAAAAACAAAAATAAAAAGGGAGATAACTGAACCTTTAAGATAGAAGGTAAAAATAAGAAACTTTCTAATTGGGTTATTAGATTTATATATAAATCTGTATATAAAAAATAATTTTGGATTTAAATAAGTTGTAGAGTTAGAAAAAAGATTTATTCTTTTCTTGTAATATCTAAAAGAGTAAGGGAGACTATAGGAAATCTCAGGTCCATTATTAACAAAGAAATCAAGAGACAAAATTACAGTTGTCATGACAAGAATAACAGTAATGATAATAAATATGTTGGTTGTGAATGAATGTAAATAATTCTATAAAAGGTCTAAATATCCGTGTGGATCATAAGAACGTAATGTGAAGTAGGAAGGGAAGAGAAGAACGACCTTAAGTAGAAAGTTATTAAGAAGGTTATTCTCGGTCAAAGTTATAACTTAAAAAGGTAATTGTTAAGAAAAGACTTTATCGTTTGGTAGAACGAGGAGTATATGGATTTTACACGAAAGAAATCTGAAGAGACAATTTAATAGAAAAACGACTCATAGTTTAAAATACAAATGTAAATAAAAAAGTATCACGAAATTTTGTTATTGACGTAACAACAGACCGAAGATAACGATACTGACTCCTCATCCGATGACTAGACCAACTATATAGGACGTCCATCAGACTTTAGAAGATATAAAGAAAGTGTAAAAAATGTACAGTAACAGAAACGTAATACCCTCTAAAGAAGACAAGACAGAGGGTTAAGTATTTCGGGGAGAAAGTAAGAAATTTTCGATAATAAATTGGGTAGGTAATATAAAAATTCAAAACACTGATATGAAATAAAGGTTCTAATGGTTATTTAAGTAAAGGTACGATGAAAGTACGACGAAAGTATTTAAGTATTAGAACAAAATACCTACTACTAAAAAGAAAAGTCCCTAACAACGAACCCCGTCGTCCCACCCAATCTTCAACCAACCAACTAAAACCCCTGTCAAAATTCGAAATTCCGGGAAGGTCTAGTAAAACAATCGAGAGAAAAAATACCAACACTTAAAAGAATGAATACCTAAGATAACTGCTGAAAAATACTATGGTTCACAGGAACACAAGAAAAACGAACTCTCTCATAGAAGTCACGTCTCAAGGAGGATACAAACCGAACGTACATTCCGTCCCAGTAGGAACGAAGTGATCAAAAGACCGGAGTTTGGGTTCAGCGTATAACGTCAGAACAGAACCCTAAGAGTGAATAAGTCCACCCACTCAATGTTGGTGATATACAATAAGTTCGAGTTTAAGGTCAGAGTGTGTCTTTGGACAAAGTTGATGGTCTAAAACTGTCTTCATTCAAAGTCTACCCATTCATTTACATAAAGGAAAGAGAAAGTTGTGTCTTGTGTCTACTATAAACTCTCGTTTCGTTTATTATGAACAAGGGGTATTACTTCTTTTGAAGTAGGAGTAGTACTGTCTCCGTATAAATCGGGAACAAGAATATTTCTGTAACTTCAGAAGTAGGTGAAAGGTCAGGGTTGAAGGACTTTTGATACATGGAAGTCCGAGACTGATGGAAACATCGAAAGGAGAGATAGGTATCACCAACAGAGTCAACAGAAAATTACACAAATATATACACACATATATATATATACATATATATGTATGTGTATATACTGTTATATATACTGTGTGTATATATATACTGTGTATATATACTGTTATAAAATAGGAAGTAAGAATTAGTAAATCTTGTCTTCGACCTCTAAAGACGTACAGGAGTAAGACAGGATGACTGGGACTTTAGAACGAAGATAAAAAATTTATTTAATAATGATTTGTTGTTTTTGATTTTAGGATACTCGAATTGTTAGTTCTGTGAACTACATACCCCATTCATTTAGTAATAATACCTACTGACACTATTATTGACAGTAGTATCACTGAAGGTTACAAAAGTTTCATACACCGAAGAAATTTCGTGAACTGTACGTGTCAAGGACCTTCTTATTTATATCAAACATAATAATAGAGGTAAAAAGTTTACTCCTTTTGATTTATTTAGTGTCTTGATCAATTTACTAATTGGGTCCTACCTCAGAATGGAAAATGTATACTTTCGTTATAAATTCCAGTTATAAATTCCTGTACAGGGTACAGTTCACCAGTAAATTGATCTATTTACTAAGAGTTTGAAAATCTGTTTTACAAAAGTATGGAAATTCACCTGAGTAAATTTAAAAACACTTTTAATTTAGGTAAAAAAGTCTCAACTCCCTAATATGAGTTTGATTGATACGTACATTTCCTTTTCTAAAGAAAAGAAAGGAGGGGAACGGGTCATTGGTGTAGAGACCGTCGTAGTTGATTCTTTAAGTTCGTGGATATATAGAGTCACTGTTTACCAGTGAATCCCGAAGGGTTGACTTAGAGGTCTAGATCTCGACTCGTCTAAAAAATAACGTATAAGTGGAAGTTATGTTCTTGATACAATAGGACTTGACTGAAAATACAGAATTACAAGAAATCCTTCATTATTTCATTAAGACATAAAAGATCGGTCTCGACTTAGTCATACGAAGGTTTGTTAACTTACATTTTGTGACCATCAGTCGACAACTTAAGATACAGGGGAATAAATGAAGGTCATAAAGGACGTTTTCATCTCCTTTTACAACTACTGATAAAGTTTAAGAGAGTCCTCGATCAAGGTTCCCAATCACCCGATCAAGGTTCCCGATCACCAAGATCGGTACAACAACCACCGTTACAAGAATCTTGTGGAGGGGAGTTTATCCTCTATCAGTTACAAACGAAGTAGACCCCACCCAAAAGACGTCCTTCTCTCCGTGCCTACTAGTCTCAATCTGTTGACTCTTAATTGATATGACGATCGGGGACCTCTTCCTTTACCTTTGGGTGAAGTCATAAGAACGGACCGTCCGAATGTCAGGTACTCCAGTTTTTTCAACCTGTACTGAATCGCTGATTTCTCTCTTTTCTTTACTTAAGTATAATATAATTTATACTATTGTAGTTGTTTATAAACTTTTTAACATTATTTACAAAACGTAAGTCAGGTATCAGATACGAAGTATACTGCTTAAGTGTTTGGAATCACCATTGAGGTTTCGTGGGTCCGAAACTAGGATAGATGTAGTAAGTACCTTGTAGGAGTAAGAGAATTTAGAAGTAGTAGTTATAATTTATGCATTACTTTGAGATGGACTTGAAGAGTTTCTTAATCTTCTCAGGACTATGCTATCACTACTTCATATTCTACCTAATAAGTTACCTTTATATCTATATATTTATAAAAGATGATTGGAAGAATACTAAGGATTTTCTATTATTTCTGTTTTACTTTAATTCTAAATTTCTTCTTTTTATAATCTGTTCTTCCCTCTATTCTGTTTTCTATAAGTTAAATAACAGTGGGAAAATTCCGACTATTCAAAAGTTAAGACGATTAATAATTTTCTACAACCTCTTAAAAAAGAGAAGTCACTTCGGACAGGGACTTGAGTAGTGTCTTTCCTTCTAGAACGACTATGTCCGGTCATAAAGGAAAACACTTACATTGTACTAATATACCAGACCCACAATATGAAAAATTTGATGTATATTATTCAGAAGTGTCCAATGTTGTTTGATATTAATGATCGATCTTGATAAAGATGTGTTTTAAAATTTGTTTACTCATCGAGATAAGAGATAAATTCTTATTTTGATTCTACTTTACAAACATAATGAGTAAAGTTGATCGTAATAAAATAAATTTATTACGATTTAAAAGACTAATATTCTCATTATATACGTACAACACCAGAAGGGACAACTTAGTCGTTATTTCTTAGACGGACGTTAGACCCTCTGGGTTCAAGATAGGGACCCAGCCCTTCCAAGGGGACCTGTTTCCTTACCGATGGGTGAGGTCATGACGGACCTCTTAAGATACCTATCTCCTCGGACCGCCCGATGTCAGGTACCCCAGTGTTTTTCAGTCTGCGTTGACTCACTATGTTTGTGTGTGTGTATGTACGTATAACATCCTTTTCTCTCTTTACAATCCTCCTTTTTTAATTCATGTTTTATCGTTGTAATCGGTGATAGTTATAAAACACTGTCTGTCTGTTATAAAAGGTATCCCAAGTCATCGTCCAAACTGAGGTACCACATTTAAGACTTGGGAATATGATAGATTAACGATTAAAGGACCGAAGTCACCTTCAAGTTCTATCTCATTATCTTTATCGTATAGAAGTGGAGTTGAATTTTCAAAAGACCCGAAGACCCAATTCTGTCTTTCTATGTTGTATACGTACATTAAAACGACAGAGAGTTTTAGGAAGATTTTACTCTCATCTCTCTGAAAAAATGTCGTATTTAGGTATTCTTACTATTCTTAGTTTCTTTCGTCGCTCATTCAAAACCTTGGACACTACGTTTTCCTGACGACATTGGTTAAATCGTTTTGATTCTTTCGACTTAGGATTTGATCATCATCCCTTTCGGTTCTCAGGTAGACTAAATATGACATGTCTAACCGTCGTCACCCCTATCGATTCTATTCTATTATCAAGTCAGAAAGTTCTTTAACGATCCAGGGTTTCTAGGGAGGGAAGGGAATTGGAACTGTGTCGATTGTTGATAAGAAAGGGTTGGATTCGTTTCTGATGTCAAAATAATGAACTTCTCTGAGAGACCTGACCCTTTGGTTACCGTGTTAATTTCTGACTTCTTCGGATGACTTTCGGACCTAAATTTATTTGTATGTAGACTTGCCACTTGGGTATAGGGTGGGGTCCGTGGAAGGGGATGAGTTCAAGGTAATTCTCGCCTTATATTCGGAAGTGTACATCGAGACCCGGTTCCTAACCTTTTCGGAAGAGACTCCTTAGACTCTTCGGGTTCCCCTTTTCTATGACTGTAACCTTAAGGGGGTCACTTTTCAGGGATTGTCGAGTAGAATGTGTCTTCACGTGTTAGTTGTTCGAAGTGGGGACATAAGTCTCTCAGAATCGTCAAAAATCAGGATGTATGAATTTCTAATAGTCTTTTGCACCTTCAATTTCAAGTTATGTTTGTCTTCTTTACGTTAGAATTCATTTGTCTTTAACATGTCCCTCTTCTTTTGTAAGTTTCTTCTTCATTAATCTAACTGAAGGTTGAAAAGTAGTCGTTATAACCTTCTCTCTTCCGAAGGTTAATGAAGTTTTAAGACTTCTTTTTGACACAGGTTGAGTCTTAAGATAGGAGTCCGTTCACTTTTTCATTTTGTTTGTACAAAAGTCCCCTAAGGGACCATAGGTCACCAATCCTGAGGTGAGAGTGACGACTCTCGGGACATATTTTAAACGACGTTTACCTTTATGGTTAAAACAATACTTTGTTGGGGAAATTGCCAACAATGGAAAATGAGACACATTGAGACATAAAGAAAAGTGATTAACGGAGGTATTTTCGAGACGTATTACCACACATAACTAGATACTCTGAAGAAGATCGGAAATAAAGCATACGTAAAAAAAGAATGGAACAATAAGAGAGACCGTCTATGAACATAATTATAAACTGGGTACGTTCCCCACAAGTCGGCTTCTATCAGGAGTCAGTCTAACACCGGACTCTGTCTACCACTCCGGGTCAGATACGGAACCTCTTGAGTCTAATGTAAAGGTCCCGCAAGAGTATACTGTCGACACACGGAAACTAGTTTTGTGACTCTTTAAGTTCGGGAGTGCAGGAGGAGTCGTGTTTTTGTCGGTTCTGGAACAAGAGAACCTAGTTCCTTTACGTTAAAGGGGTATTTAAAAGTATACACCATTTATGGATGTGAACGTCCCCACGACATCTCTACGTCTTACTGTACCCATTCTGCCTTTCTTCTGGAGACTTTCCTTCCCTTCCCTGAACTCCTCCCACAAAGGGTTACACGGACGATATCGTAGGTATGGACATTGTCACGAACCGTGTACGAAACCCTAATAATTTATGATCAACTTATTTATACGACTATGACACGGACCGTACAGGCAACGAAAGGGTCTAACTGTGTAAAGACAAGTAGGAATTCTAGGTCAAATGGTTAGAGAATATGTTGAAAGAGTCTGGGTGAGTTTGAGAAAGAAGATATGTGTAAACGTAAAACTTGTCTAAAGACTACGAACAAGAATATTATGTCTTAACGTTAATAAACTAACGGACAGATAGGAGGGACCAGAAGGGTACACCGTGATCATCATTTCTTGAGCGGATGTTACCTCTCCTACATTCTCTAGACCCTTCTAGGGGCCTCCTCCCGTACCGTTGGGTGAGGTCATAAAAACGGACCTCTTAGGGTGCCTGTATCGATGTCAGGTATCCCAGTGTCAGTCTGTGCTGACTCACTGACTTGACTTGACTTGACTTCGCTGAATCCATGAGTACGATAGGAGGGATGCTCTGAAAATTAAGGAACTCTCGAATTTCGAAACTCAATAAATAGAGACATGAGTACGACGGATGGTACCACAGACTTATAAAAAGAAATAAGTTGTCTTAACTTCATACAAGGTCCGTAGTCATGCCGGAAAACCCTATTTGGTCACTTGTTCTGTACTTTAAATGTACGGGGGGTCAGAATCTAAGATAATTTCCAAACTTCTGTTAAGTTTAGTGTCACTATTTACGTTACTACTGCCCGTACTCACGTAACAACCTCTTGTACCCTTCCCGTAGTACTAGTTTTAAACTCTCTAGACCTTTTCGAATGTTTTCTTCCGAAGGGTCTTTTCGTTTCTTATCGACTTCTTATCTAACTTCAATCGATCCTTCCCACCTTTACTCACGAAGTTCTTCATATCGTTCAAACCCTTTACCTCCCTGTTTTCTTGTCTTTTCATTCTTTCCTTCTTTGTCTACTTTCTCTTCTTCTCTCCTTACCTTCTTCACTACTCCCCTCTTTCCTTCCCTACGATATAACAGAATAAACGGAATATGATGAAAAAGAAGGTTACCACCGGGGGACCACCCCTAGGTTCCCACTAGGGGTGGGAAGAGTAAACCCCCTAGACTGAATAGGGGTCAGTGTCTTAGTGTTCGTTAAAGTCTCATTTTTCCCGAATAGGGAAAAATGGTTCAAAATAGGGAGAATAAGATGTCAAGACTTTTGACTCTTGAAGAAACAACAAGTCAACGAGTCAGTACAGGTTGAAAACTAGACGCTGGGGTACTAGACGTCTTACGGTCCGAAGACACAAGAAGTGACAGAGGGTCTCAAACGAGTTTGAGAACGGACAACTCAACTACTACGGTAGGTTGGTAGAGTAGGAGATAACAGGGGATGAGGAGGATAGGAGTTAGAAAGGATCGGAGTCCCAGAAAAGTTTACTCAGCCGAGAAGTGTAGTCCACCGGTTTCATGACCTCGAAGTTGAAGTCGTAGTCAGGAAGGTCATTTATGAGTCAATAAAGGAAATCCTAACTGACCAAACTAGAGGAGTGACAGGTTTCCTGAAACTTCTCAGGAGAGGTTGTGGTATCAAGTTTTCGTAGTTAAGAAGTCACGAGGCGGAAGAAATACCAGGTTGAGAGTGTAGGCATGTATTGATGACCTTTTTGGTATCGAAATTGATCTGTCTGAAAACAACCGTTTCACTACAGAGACGAAAAAAAATTGTACAACAGATCCAACCAGTATCGAAAAGAAGGTTCCTCGTTCGCAGAAAATTAGTAAAGTACCGACAACAGTGGGGGGTGTCACTAAAATCACGGGTTCTTTTATTTCAGACAGTGAAAAAGGTAACAAAGGGGTAGATAAACGATACTTCACTACCCTGGTCTACGGTACTAGAATCAAAAGCTTACAACTGAAAATTTGATCAAAAAAGTGAGAGGAGAAATTGGAAGGAGTTCTCCGAGAAATCAAGAAACGAAAGAAGTTTCTTTCCAATAATAGACTCCAATAACTATAAATTTAATATTATCGTTGTAAGACGAAAATAGAGTGGGAATAGGTCAAACTCAGGTTATCGTGACACTTCGTTGTAGTAAAAAAAAAAAATGTATACTCCTTTGACTCCGAGTTCACCTTAATCACCATATCGATCTTCGGTTCGGATCACAGTATAGGTAACGAGTAAGGTAGTGTGGAGTTAAGGAGAAGTTTTCAGTGTGACGGTCCTTGTCTCGGTTGTCATCAGAACTGAGGAATAGGTTTTGAGGAAGGTCTTCCGTTCTCACAGGACTGTGGACTATACCTGACTAGTGACGATTAATAGTGTCACACAGGGTTAATGTTCTTGTAAACACGACTTACTGAGTAAGGGGTTATCAGTGTCCTTATAACCTTATTACTCCCAAATGAAGATATGAGTGTCTCCATACATATTCCTCCAAGTGAGTTTTAAAAATTTTTCGTTTAAAGACTTATAATACATGATACGTTTTTTATTAACGTATTATAAACTATGTATACATATTCGGTTCACACTTTCATACCTACCTTACTTATGGTTCAAGTATTATGACCAAAGGTGATCCTTTCTTGTCCTTATTCTATTCTCTTCCATTGTATCGTAGAAGTTAAAGTGACACGAAAAAGAATTTTTAAAAAATTTTAGACTTAGGTTTTGAATTTCTATAAAATATTAAGAAACAAGTAAAGACGTTGTCTAAATAAAAAGTTTCGTAATATTATTCGGACTTTAAAGTGTACATTCGAAGTTTATGAAGAAGGTGAGGTCTGTTGTGCAGGTCAAAAGAGTATACAATTTCCTTCTTTTCTATGTAATCTAATAAAGATTCTCGGGAAAGTCGGAACTGTGAGTTCGGAGGAAGTTCTAGAGTTTCCGAAATTTCTCTAATATTTATTCATTGGAAAACAAATTCATTTAAGACCTTTTCGTGACAGTCGATAAAGTTCCCTTCATTCAGGACTTCGAAAAAAATTTGATACTTACGAAAAGAAGAAAAGTATCATCGAAATAGGGACCTCCGTAAGGGGTCTCCGTAATCACAGAATAGATAAATATAAGACCCTTGGGACAGATTTAATTCGAAGGTGTGTTCCAAATACACCACTACCCCAGACCGGTAAGACGAAGAGAGAGATCTAGAGTTCGGAACAGTACTTTGAAAAAATAGTGATTAAGAACATAGTTTGTGATCCGAATCGTCAAACCACTGGTCTTCAACTGGTGTTTTCCTCTTGAACACTAGACTGTGTCCAAATTACTACCCTGTCTTATAAACGTTAGTCCTACCAGCGTTTAGAAGTCAGAACACCCTCTGACTTACTGAGGCAATCTAAGGTCAACCCAACTTACCCTTCTGACCGTCTTGGTTCCCAAAATATGTATTAGTTCGACGAGAAGTTCACGTGTGTTCGTGAAGGTTGCATTATGATCCCTCTTCAAAGTTCGTTTTTTCTCGATTCTTCTGTAGTCGTTTTTCTGACTATTACTCATAAATTATATAAAGTAACATCTTGACTCTTAATTTGTTCCCAATTATTTGTACATCTTTTTATCATACACCTGTTTTAAACGTCATCAGTTTTGTGCCTTTGTTGAGTACAGGTAGTTACCTACTTACCTGTGTCTTCTCTTCTATACCATGTATGACTATATATGTTACCTTATGATGAGTCAGTATTTTCCCTTCTTTACACCGGTAAACGTTGTTGTAACTACCTGACATTACCGTTATATAATTTACTTTCTGTCTCTTTCTTTTTATAATAGAGTGAAGGTACACCTTAGACTGATTTTGTTTATTTGAGCATTATGTCTTCCTGTCTCACCACTAATGGTCTCCATCCCCTACTTTCCACCCGTTTTAACCCACTTCGTCCAGTCTTAAATGTTTGAAGGTCAATATTTTTATTTATTCAGAACCCCGATATTACATGTAGTACCACTGAGATATTACACACACCCACACACACACGAGTCAGTACAGACTGAGAAACGTTGGGTACCTGACATCGAGTGGTCCGAGGAGACAGATACCTTAAAAGGTCCGTTCTTTCGACCTTATTCAACAGTAAGGGAAGAAGTCACCTATAAAGACTGGGTCCCTAGTTTGGACTCAGAGGACGTAGAAGACGAAACCGTCCGTATAAGAAATGTGATCACGGTGGTTAATTCGACAATTATTATGATAAGACCTATAAAACTTCAAAGATTCCCTCCTTTACAGTTTTCAAAAGTAGTGTTCTTTTTTTAACATTGACACACCACTACTTACAGTGGATCTGAATAATGCCACTAGTAGAGTGTCATAAATGTTTACAACTTAGTAATAATACATGTGGACTTTGATTATGTAATATACATTTAATATAGAGTTAAAATTTTTCTTTGTTTCTATTGACAATGCTGATAACTATGTTTGAAATGATTTATGGCTTTCTTTGCAAAAGTTTGTCATTTCTTTGTGTCATTTATATTATGTATGTCATCTCCTTACTAAAGGTCCTTTATTGTCATTCACCTTTTTCTTTTTGTGATTTCTCATGTGTACCGTACGATTAAAAAAAACAATCTTATCCCCTCTAATTTTTCGTAAGAAAACGGGTTTTTTTTTTTTTTTTTTTTGGTGTCCTTTCTATTGGTTTTTTGNTTTTTTTGGGTGTCCTTTCTATTGGTTTTTTGTTACTTTAACTAATGCCTAGAAGGAACTAAATGTCATCCCAATGTAGAGTTATTTGGGTATTATTTAACGTCAATTATGTGTATTGGATGTTGTGTTGTTTCGAATCGGAACTGTAATTGGATGTCAACCCGTTTTAGTAGATTTTACTTCGGATAAAATGTTATTTTACAACTTATAACACATTAAATAAATTAAGACATAACTTTCACCTTATGTCATCAACATTTACATAGTCGACAAAAGGGAACTCTAGAGTCCCGACTGACGTTTGACGTCAAGTGACAGTGATGGGTCTTAGTACTCAAGTTCGACGTATAGTGACTGACCTTTTTCTAGTTTTAAGTTTTAAACTTCATGTCAAAGATGACTTACGTATGGTTAAAGTGTGGTAGTTTTTAGAATTTACCTATACAACATTCAACCCCTGTATGATTCACACCTCTCTTCTCTCCTCCTTACGTATCCTTCCTCTCACTATGAAGAGAGTCATATCAAAACTGAAAACCTTCATACAATGAGAGATTGTAAAAGTTTATTACTTTAATTTAGTTCTCAACCCTCTCTTGATTTTGGTCTACGTTTGTCTTTGTTTACTTGAGTCAACGTTAATTTTATTTACAGTTTGTCTAAAGTTTTAGAGAAAAATCATTCAAACAAAAAGTATCCTCATACCTGCGTTGTTAAGATGAAACGACTGATTCCAGGTAGATCAGTTCCGATACCAAAAAGGTCATCAGTACATACCTACACTCTCAATCTGACACTTCTTCCGACTCGTGGCTTCTTAACTACGAAAACTTGACACCACAGTCTCTTCTGAGAACTCTCAGGGAACCTGACGTTCCTCTAGGTTGGTCAGGTAAGACTTCCTCTAGTTGGGACCCTAAAGAAACCTTCCTTACTACGATTTCGACTTTGAGGTCACGAAACCGGTGGAGTACGCTTCTCAACTGAGTAACCTTTTCTGAAACTACGACCCTCCCTAACCCCCGTCCTCATTTTTCCCTTCTGACTCCTACTCTACCGACCTACCGTAGCGACTGAGCTACCTGCACTCAGACTCACTTGAGACCCTCAACCACTACCTGTCCCTCCGGACTGCACGACGCTAAGTACCCCAACGTTTCTCAGTCTGTGTTGACTTGTTGACTTGACTTGACTTGACTGTACAGTCCGCTCATATAAGAGGAACCAAGACAGAGCAGTGTTGTTTCTAAACCTCACTACCTGTAATTTCGGGCGCCGCTCAGTGTCGAGAACTCAGAACCTGTTTGACACAATATCGAGCATCTGTTTAGTCACAATGTCGATATAAAATAAATCTTCTATCGTCCTCTTAGGTAGGAACTTCGTAATCCCGTACAGTTGGGTTTCTGTCCTTCTCTTCTCTTACCTTCTCACGCGGTCGTGTGCCATCTCTCTCTCTCTTTTTCTCTTTTTCTCTTTTACACGTACTTGTGCGTCCCCTCTCTCTCTTTTTCGTGAAACCGAGGAGGAAAATATACAAAAAAAGGGAGGGGGACCCGGACGGGATACGTTTAACGCGAATCGGTCCTCACGACAAACAAGATGGACTCCCAAAGTGAAGCCAGGAGTCTGGAAGGAAACTGAAAGGAAACAAGATAAAAGTGTCCGAAAAGGGAAGGAACAGAAAATCGGTGACGGTAAAACCTGAAGATCAAGGATAAGATTGATGGATTGTAATATAAATAACATCTTAATTCATTCGTTCATTTACAATAATACAGACTCTTTCGGCCTCAAGAGTGACACATTCTTTTCTCAATTGTTAATGTCGTATCCCCTTTCTTTCTTCTAGGGACACACCGACTTAACAATATTCGTATTTGATTACTAAAGATTTTGTACGGTCATTGTGACTTATGGGGATTACGGGTCTAGAAGTCAAGTCAAGTCAGTGAGTCAGCACAGACTGAGAAACGCTGGGGTACTTAGCGTCGTGCGGTCCGGAGGGACAGGTCTAGAACCAAATATTATTGTCACCATAGTAGTTTATTTTCCCTGTCCACTGCAACTTTTCATCGAGTAACGTCAGGTGTCATCCAACGGGATTTACACGGAGTTACCGTATGACTAATGAAACTTAATTTGAATGAAATTTACCAATTGTGTTCTCCCTGTGAGACTGGGAGGAGAGAACAAAAGGATTTTCGTCCCTTATTTAGAAAGTACCTTTTCCACGTGAGGGTCGTAGACTTTCATTTTCCTGTGGAATTAGTGGTTTCTATCCCTTAATCCCGGTTCTTTAGATATATTTGTTTGAACAGTAAAAACAGTAAATGATAAGGTTCGGGTTTGAGACAAAACTAACAAGTGACTAACCTGGGGGTTTTGAATTCAAAGAAACAGGACAGTTAAGGAGTGTTTACATAATAACGAAACAGATTTTTCTCATTTTCGACGGACGAAACCGGTGAAGAACACAGGGTAAAGACACCATAGAATACGTGTACTTAATTTTGGACAAAGAAAAAGAGGATAATGAGACAGAACACAGTTAAAATAATAATCAGGGTGGTGTTCTTGAGTTTTTCCCATCTCCTCTTTTAAAGAGGGAAGGGTTATCCAAATACTATACTTTTTTTTTAATTGTCCCTAGATATGAAGTGTAATAATTACAGTTAGGATTTAACAAGTTTATACACTTTTCATTTAGGTTTTTCGTTTATTCTTTTTTTAAATTCTTTTATAAAATGTTTAAATCACTTCCTAAAGAATTTGTTCTTGATTGTTCGTTTTTGAGATTCCTCTTTTCAACTACTTTAAACCGATATAGTTTTAATTCCTAAAGACAAGTTGTTTCATTGTTTCTTTTACAAACGTTATATATTTTGGTTGTTCCTTAATTAAAGATGTAACATGGTCCTTGTGGACTTTTGTATATCCTTTTCCTTTTCTATAGGTAAAATTCCATTTATTATATTTATTTATTAGACGTATTTATTATACTCAGTGTTTTACCTTTTTTTTTACTGATCGTTTATGTACGGGGAGTCTTGTTCCTGAAAAAGAAGGAAGTTACGTGTTCTGAAAGAATAAGACCGTAACTCAGAGACGTGATTTAGTAACGGAGTAAGAAATTACGAAAAGAGGATTTTGAAGGGTACCGACTAAGGAAGAACGATAAGTTTAGAATCAAATTTACAATTGAGAAGTCTTTTAAGAAAGGTAAAGTGAGGAGAATGGTATCGGTAGGGTGATGGACGGAGTAATAAATAATGTGGTATGACAAAATGAAAGTAGAATTTTAATAAGTCACTGTATCAGAAAAAATAGACATACAATTTACAGAGAGATATTGACCCGTCTTTCTGGGTCCCTCATCCTTTGAACAGACAGAGAAGTTGGAACATGGTTACAAACGGTGTATCAACCACAAGTTATTTATAAACACCTCAATTATTCATATAACTATTTACTTTGTCTATTACGTTAGGGACAACGACCGAATTACTGTAAAGATCTTTTATACAAGTTAGTACTAATTTACTAATTAATTACCTTTGAATGATCCATCAGAGTTCGTAGTCTACCTCTTGACCTGTCCTACTAGTAAATTATTCGAACAAGATTTTTATTATATAACTCAGTTTTCTCGTGTCAAGGGAACCTATGGAAACAAAACTGGTGTCACGGATCTCAAGTAAAAATCAGTTCACTTAATTCGGTTAACTTTAAGTCAGAAGAAATCCTGATACGTGTAAGATTTGTGGTAGCGGGACTCCCCGGGACTATACTTGAAGTAGTTGTCCTCCACCATAGACACTCCTTATAAGGTGGTCCGTCTTTATTAGATTGGGACTTAAAGACTCTGAGTTATAGTGTCTGTCAACGAAAGGTGAAATTTATAAACCCTTCTCTCTCAATGGCGTACTATCAGTGGTGATGTAAATTGATTGACCTAGGTTACACTTTTTAGGTCAACCAAAGAATACTAGTACAGAGTCCTTCTTCACTCTAGAGTACCATGGTGTGGACGGTAAAGTCAATTCAGCGTCTCTGGAGACTAAATCGTTTAACAACTTAAATAAAGTTGTCTCATTGATATACGAACCTTTTAAACAGTATGTCGAAGAGTTGTACGGTACACTAAAGATTACTAGGTAAATACATTAGAAGCGAACGGGTCATATTGTACTCTAAGTAGGGACGCCTAAACGTCTCTACAGATAAATACTGCAAACCAAACCAAACTGGAATCTACTCCTCAATTCAATCTATATTAGGATTGAGAATTGTGTAATAGTAGTAGTCAGGTCCGTCTTTATGGAGAGAACCAGATAAAATAGAGAAGTGAGAAACGGAAGTACAGACTGGTGGTTACAGTGATTACTGTTACATAAAATATATTACAAGATTTGGTCCGTGTGTAGAAGTACTTTATAAAATATACAAATACATGAAAATTGTATTAAAGTCTCTTCCGTTACCGTGGCGTAAGGTCATGAGAACGGACCTTTTAGGGTACCTGCCTCCTCGGACCATCCGACGTCAGGTACCCCAGTGCTTCTCAGCCTGTGCTGACTCACTGAAGTGAAAGTGAAAAGTGAAAGTACGTAACCTCTTCCTTTACCGTTGGGTGAGGTCACAAGAACGGACCTCTTAGGGTCCCTGCCCCCTCGGAGTACCCGACGGCAGATACCCCAACGTGTCTCAACCTGTGCTGACTTCACTAAATCGTCGTCGTCGTCGTCGTTGTATTATAGTAGTCAAAGAAGATGGTGAAGTTGTGGTGAAATGTCCATATAGATAGAGACGTATTTATAGATCAAGTTTAGAAGATAAAGTCAGATATGGTTGAATAAAATTAATGGGTAAGAGAACACGTTCACAATAACGATAACAGTTGTCTCAGAATATAAGATTAATAAAAGTTCAAACAATAATGACTAGACCTCCTAGTTACAGCTAAAAAAAAAGTCACAACTAAAAAAGTATTCAACTGAAATATAGGTTATTAAAACAGTTTATAAATATAATCAAGATTATAAAAAGGTGTAACTAATACAGTTGGTTTTTTAATTAGTCATCAGTTAGATCCTTCTTTTATCTTTTAAAATGAACTTGGTTGGACTAATATTGGGTTCCGTAAAAAAGTCTTTTGAGACTCCTGACGGCACGAGTAATCTCTAGTTTTGTGGCAATATAAATTCTGTTTCTCAATATGTAGTTTAATATACAACTGTCGAATATGTTAGGTCTAAACGTGTATGTTTCACTTATCACCCACCAACGTTGGGAGACATTCTAATTCTTCCTTACAATAGAGGATTCCTCGAAACCAATTACTTCTACGTATTATGTGTCACTTCCCCGGCCCACACCCCCCGGCCCCTTCTCCGGGTTTTTCCGTCTCTTTAAAAAATATAAATTTAAACAGAATAGAACGGTATTTCATACTTAAAATAAAGTAGTTTATCTGACTAAAAAAAGAAAAAAAGTCAGGATTATAGAGAACACTGAAAAAGAACAAAATCGTGAAAATGACAATTTTTCATCATCACTTGTTTCAATGAGTAATGTCATTTTCGGACCTTTCTTAAGTTTATAGATAGTTATTCATTGTTAAACCCATTTGACATCATGTACGTGTGTTAAAATGTGTCATGATATGTTGTTTTTTCCTTTACTCCTTCTGGAGTAAAATACTTTATTAGAGACCTTATAAACGACTTTCACTTTTGTTCAAAGTCTTATCTCTCATATATGGTGAGATAAAGAAAATAGATACCTTATCACTCCTCTATGTTTACTCTCTCTCTTAAACAAGGATATTTAATAAAAATTTTATAATTTCTTTTTCTAAAATCTTCTTCTGTTAAAGACACTTTCTTTACAACTATGTAGTACTTCGTCCCTCAGAGGAAAGGATTTCAGGTCTTTGATACTTTATCTCGTTCTCTCTCCTTCGAAAACATCTTATTTCTCATTCCTTGTTCTTTTTTAAAATTTACATGTTGGTTCTAATGAGATGGGTCCTTTCTATAATAAGTCTAAACTACCTCTTCAGTTTTCGAAATGTCTATTCATTTTCGATTCTCTTAAGTTGTGGTGGTTTGGTTGAAATGTTGTTAACGATTTCCTTGAAGAGATCTACCCTTTATGTTGTCTTCTTTTTCTCGACGTTTTTGTTTGGATTTTGTTAAATTTTTTACCATTATCCTTGTAAGAATAACTATTAATCGAATTAATTCAATTTACCTAATTTACGTGGTTGGTTTTCTGTGTCTGACCGACCTACCAAAAAAAAAACCAAACAAACAAAAAATTCATATATACGACAGATGTTCTCTATATAAAGTCTGTATGACTGACTTTCACTCCCCTACTTTTTTCTATAAGGTACGTTTACCTTTAGTTTTCTTTCGACTTCATCTTTATGAGTCTGTTTTATCTGAAATTTCTGACTCCTCTCCCCTAAAAAGTTCTGCCACCTCCTTATTCTACCCCTCTAGTGGAAGAGGGGATGTTTATGTAGTTTTTAAGTTGACGGACACCTTGTTGAGGACGTCGTGGAAAAGACTTACGACTGTTTTCTGAGGTCTGAAGAGTTTTTCCGTTCGGTTAGAGGAGTCTTATTATATCCTGTTTTTTATTTCTTTTTTTTTTCTCTGTATCCTAAAGTCCTGCCTCTGGATGTGAGACTCCTCCCTTCAGTACTTCCTCCCTTTCAAAGACGTGCGAACCTTTGGAGGAGTGTCCACCTCAGTATCCCCTTGAAACCTTGAAGTCTCCCTTTGTGTCGTTGTCCATACACCATACGTTTTATCTCTTTTAAGTGGCCTCTAACAACGACTTATCGTGAAGGGTCGGAATTCCACTCACCCCCGACCCACGACTCCGAGACTTAAGCCTCCAGCCTGGGGTCCCTCTTCTGGTCCTAAGTGACGACCTTTCTATGAGACTCCTCCGATCATACTGTATCGACTTCCCCAGGTCCCTTTTCGGACCTCCGTTCTCCAGTAACGGTCGACCTTCCGAGATTGGGACGTGAGACCGTCTTACGTCACGAGGTGGAAACACCACAGAGTCGTCCATTTCTTAGGTGGACCTTACGTCCTCTGGACCCAAACTAGGGACCAACTCTTCTAGGGGACCTCTTCCCTTGTCGATGGGTAAGGTCATAAGACCGGACCTCTTAAGGCACCTGACACATCAGGTACCCAAACGTCTCTCACCCTATGTTGACTCGCTGAAAGTAAAAGTAATCCACCCTGTTCGGTCGAAGTCAGAAGTTGAGATCTCCATTTTTCGACCGTACTTACGTTTTCCGTTTTTCTTCGTGTTGACGTCAAACACTTTGGTCTCACCCCCTTGTGTTCGGTGAACTGACGCTCCGGTGCTCCTAGAGTTGGGGTCCCTAGTGTCGACGGTGTTTCTATACTAACCCGTACCCTACGACGGGTGTGGAAGGACCCTAGGACTCGTCGGACCGAGTAGACTGTTTGTGTGTTGGGTCACGGTTGAGGGGATCCCCTCGTGTGCTGGGTGGAGTCTGACACCGTTGAAGGGTGTCTAGAGACGACGTCACCCATGAGGAGTGTGTATGGTCGACACAGACGGAATAGAGAGGGAGAGGGGTCGGACTGACTCGTTTACTCGGAATTATTCGACGATGAAAACGGGGAAGTACAGACCCGTCCCTTGACGATGGTCTCGCACTGGATGTTTGTCGCAGTCCCGGTTTGGGTTTCACTTCATGGGCCCCAACATACTCGTTTCCTCTCTGCCCCTTTAACGAGGACCCGGAGCCAACCTCGTCTAATTTAGAGACGTCAATCGGACTTTGACACCTGAAACCTCTGTTAACACTTGAAACTCTCGTTCATGTTCGTCTCATTCCGTTCTAGACTTGGACTCGATTGGGGTGTGACGGGTGTTCTCCAGGTCTCTGTAAGAGATTTTATAACCTCCTGAAAGACTCATCCGTCTAACTGACTTGGTGTACACACCTCTCCAGTCGTCTCCTTAGTCTTTCTGGTGAAATATAAAGATATAAAAAAGGGAAAAAGTAGAAAAAGTATAACAACATTGTAACAAAGAAGACATAATAAGGAAATTAAAATAAAAATATTGGATGCAAGAGGAAAAATTTGTAGAATCAAAATTTATTTAAATAAAATCAAATCAAAGGATAAAAATGTCATGAGAGATCAGTATAATGTAAAAAGTGTACAAAAACTCAAAAGATAAAACGATCAGATCAAAAATCATAATTAAAAGTGAGTACCCAAATAGATAACAGAACTAACGCGAGAGGAAAAAACTGAGGACAAAACAAAACAAAAAAAAGAAAACTAGAAGGGAGAAAAAAGGGAAAAAAAGGAGAAACATACACACACAAAGAAACCCACAAGACTCGACAACTCACAACGACAGTAGTAATGAGAACACCAAAACAGAAGACACGTCACACCGGAGACTTCAGGACCACGATATCATTCCCCAGTGTGTACTTGGTGACTCCATCCTCTTGACCCAGGTCCTGACACCTGGTGGTCTCTTGAGAACAGGGATACCTTGTATTTAACTCCTGTCGAGAGGATTTCCGGAGGTAGAGTTGTGATCCTGGTTCAGACGGGTTGTCGATGACTCGAGGCCACAGTCTGTGGTGTGTGGTTTGTAAGTCGTTCTTGTTTTATCCTTGTGTTGGGACGGTTAATCTTCTGTCCGACGGGTTTCGGTGTTGTACGGGTTTCTGTGGTTTTTGTGTGATGAACTTGTACCATAACGGGAAGTCTCTCTGTTCTAGGTCGAGATGGTGGTCTTGTGTCTTTGTTCAAGGGTGTTGGAACTTTGAAAGTGTTCCGTAACCAGGTTCAGGTGGGTGTCCTCTATCGGAGGTGTTAATTCTCCTTGATACTGAAAGGACGGACGTGTTTCCTCTGAGGTTTATGTTATTTAGTTTGTTTTGTTTTTCTGTTTCTTTACACGTCGTCTACTTCCTTGTACCATTTTTAGGTATTCTGGTTTGTTTCTTTTTCCTTTGTCCTTCAGATGGACTTTTTTTTAAGTCTCATTATTATCACTTGTACTAGTTTTTAGAGTCTTCATTTTACCTCCGTGTCTATTTATCTTATCTCCGTACCTCGTTCTTCTATGTTCTTTACAAATTGTTCCTGGATCTTCTTTATTTCTTGTTAGTCGTTACTTGTTATTTTATTGACTTTAAAATTTTATGTGTTCCCTTTATTATCGTCTTATTGACTCCGTCTTCTTGTTTATTCACTCGACCTTCTATCTTACCACCTTTATTGACTTCGTCTCATCTTATTTCTTTTTTCTTACTTTCTTTATTGTTGTCAGAGTCTCTGGAGATCCTGTTGTGATTCATTTGGTTGTAAGTTTAATAGTCCCAGTCTCTTCTTTTTCTCTTTTTTCTTTCGTATACTCTTTTATAAACTCCTCTAATGTCAGTTTTTGAAAGTATTGTACCCTCTCCTTTATCGGTGGGTTCTGGTCCTTCGGGTCTCTTAGGGTATGTCCTATTTGAGTTCTTCTTTGTGTCGTTCTTCAAGTAATCAGTTTGATTACTTTTAATTTGTGTCTCTTGTTTATAATTTTCGTCGTTCCTTTTTCGTTATTTATTATATGTTCCCTTAGGGGTATTCCGATTATCGACTAGAAAGTCGTCTTTAAGAAGTCCGGTCTTCCCTCACCGTCCTATATGAATTTCACTACTTTCCCTTTTCTTGGATATGGGTTCTTATAAGATAGGCCGTTTCTAGAGTAGGTCTAAGTTCTCACTTTAGTTTTCGAAATGTCTATTCGTTTTTAATTGTCTTGATTCGTGGTCATTTGGTCACAATGTTGTTTGTGAATTTGAAGAGATCTGTCCTTTAAGTTTCCTTTCTGTTCCGAAATTTTTTGTTTGTGTTTTGTTATTTTATTTATTGTTATCCTAGTACACACACACAAGTAAAGAGTCAACACAGACAGAGAAACGTTGGGGTAATAGACGTCGGGTGGTCCAAGGAGACAGGTATCTTAAGAGGTCCTTTCTTAAGACCTCACTCATCGGTATGGGAAGAGGTCCCCTAGGAGGACGTATCCCTAGCTCGGGGTCAGAAGATGTAACGGTCGTATAAAAAATGGTAGACTCGGTAGTGACTTATGTATAGTTATTAAAGGAATTTACATTTACCTAATTTAAGAGGTTGAATTTCTGTGTTTAATAGACTTACCTATGTTCTGCCCTGAGGATATATACGACCGATATTCTCTGGATGGACTCTGGATCTATGTGTATGTTTGACTTTCACTTCCCGACCTTTTTTAAATATCGTACATTTACCTTTAAATTTTTCACCCTCATCGTTATGAGTTTATTCCTTTTCATCTGAAATTTTATTTCTGACATTGTTCTCTGTTCCTTCCTGTGATGTAATACTAGTTCCCTAGTTAGGTTCTTCTTTTGTATTGTTAATAATTATGTGTCTGTGTGTGTGTGTGTGTGTTGTATCCTCGTGGAGTTATGTATTCCATTTACGATTGCTGATAATTTACCATATAACTGTCATTGTGTTTTTATTACCCCCTGAAATTCTGGGATGAGTGTGGTTATCTGTCTAATAGGTTTGTCTTTTAATTAGTTCTTTGTGTCGAAATTTACTATGTAACGTGAACAACTTGGATTAACTATTGATGTCTCGTAAAGTAGGTTTTTGTCATCTAAAGTGAAAAAAGAGTTCTCGTGTACCTTGTAAGAGGTTATTTAGTGTAGAACCCAGTGTTTTGTTCGGAGCCATTTAAAAATTTTTAACTTTAGTATAGTTCGTAGAAAAGACTAGTGTTGAAATATGTTGATTTATAGTTGATTTTCCTTTTTTAGATATTTTTGTGTTCGTGTACTCCGATTTGTTATGTGAAGACTTATTGGTTTTCGGTGACTTCTTTAGTTTCTTCTTTATTTTTTATAGATCTTCATTTACTGTGACTTTTGTGTTGAGTTTTGTATACCCTACGTCATTTCCGTTACGATTCTCCCTTTAAATATCGTTATATTTGGTGAAAAGTGAAAGTACGTAACCTCTTCCTTTACCGTTGGGTGAGGTCACAAGAACGGACCTCTTAGGGTCCCTGTCCCCTCGGATCACCCGACGACAGATACCCCAGCGTGTCTCAGCCTGTGCTGACTTCGCTGAATCGTCGTCGTCGTCGTTCGGATCGAATTCTTTGTTCTCTTTGTAATTTATTTGATTGATTGGGATTTGGATTTCGTTGATTGGTTTCTTCTTAAATTTTTGGGGTTTCAATCATCTTCCTTTGGTATTCCTAGTCTCATCTTTATTTACCTTTTCTTTACCTTTGTTATCCTTTCTAGTTATTTTGATTTTCGACTAATAAACTCTTCGATTTTTTTAAACCTTTTAGAAATCGGTTTGAGTAATTCTTTTTTCCTTCTGAGTTTAGTTATTTTAGTCTTTACTTTTTCCTCTTCAATGTTGTCTGTTTCGCCTTTATGTTTCCTAGTATTCTCTGGTGATACTCGTTAGTATACGGTTATTTTGTCTGTTACAGATTCTTTACCTGTTTTAGAACCTTTTCATATTGGAAGGTTTGACTTGGTTTTTTTTCATCTTTTGTACTCGTCTTGTTAGTTTTCGTACCTTTATCTTCGACATTATTTTTTAAAAGGTTGTTGTTGTTGTTTTTTTTTGTCCTGTTCTACCGAAGTATCCGTTAAAGATGGTTTTCAAATCTCTTCTCGATTGTGGATAGGACGAGTTAGAGAAGGTCATTTAATGTCTAATTCTTTTTGAGGGTTCAATAAGTTGTTCCGGTAGCAGTACGATTACGGTTTTGGTCTGTTACTATGGTGTGTGTGTTTTTTTCGTTTTCTTTTATTGTTCGGTTATAGTGACTACTTGTATCTACGTTTTTAGGAGTTGTTTTAAGATCGGTTGTCGAAGGTTGTTGTGCAATTTTCCTAGTATGCAACACTAGTTCACCCGAAATAGGGTCCCTCCGTTTTTAAGAAGTTGTATTGTGTTTACTTAGTTACACTATGTGGTATAATTGTTTGACTTTATATTTCTGGTATATTAGTAGAGTTATTTACGTCTCTTTCTAACTGGTATAAATTACGGGTAAATACCTTTTGTAACAGGTCTTCATCCGTATCTTCCTAGTATAGAGTTATTTCCAGTGTGTGTTGTTTGGGTGTGGTTCGTAAGAGTCACCACTTAGGGACTTTGTAGTCCTCGTTCTGTTCCCACGGGTGAGAGTGGTGATAATAAGTTATGTCAAAATTTTCAGGATCGGTATCGTTAGTATCTTTTTTTACTAACCTTACTTTCCTGAAGTCTAACCTTTTCTTCATGTTGAGAGTGACAAACCTCTACTGTACTATGATACGTATCTTTTGGGATTTTCCGATGGTCTTTTAATAAACTTGATTAGTTACTTATATCATTTCAGTGTTCTATATTTTAATTATGTGTTTTTAGGGTACGTAGGATATGTGATTGTTACTTCAGTCTTTCTGTTCAATCCCTGTACCTTGTTCTCTGACCAAGGTTTAGTCCTTTCCTCATGTAGTTCCGACATATACCAGTGGGACAAATAAATTGAATATACATCTCATGTAGTACTCTTTACGACCCGACCTACTTTGGGTTCGACCTTAGTTCTAACGACCCTCTTTATGGTTGTTGGAGTCTATTTGTCTACTGTGGTATACATACCGTCTTTGGTTTCTTCTTGATTTCTCATAGAACTACTTTCACTTTCTCCTCTCACTTTTTCAACTTAATTTTGAGTTGTAAGTCTTTTGATTCTAGTACCGTAGACCAGAGTAGTGAAGTACCGTTTATCTACCCCTTTGTTACCTTTGTCACTGTCTGATAAAACCCCCCGAGGTTTTAGTGAGTTACCTATAATCAAACTCGTTTGAGACTCTCTATCACATCTTGTCTCCTCCTTCACAGAAAATTAAAGTACCGACGTCAGTGATAGACGTTACCACTTCATGTTCTAAGACTTCATGTTCTTTCATTTTACAGTGACTAAGGTGAAAGAGGGGGTGGGTTGTAATCCTTGTGGAGTTTTATATTCAACTTACGATTGTCGGTATGTTTCCCGTTATTTGTTCAAATTATTGTTACCCCCTGAAATTGTGGGGTGAATGTGTTTACTTGTCTAGTACGTCTGGTTTTTAATTAATCTTTGTGTTCGAAACTTACTGTCTAATCTGGTATATCTGAACTAACTATAAATATCCTGTAAGGTAGGTTTTTATTGTCTCATGTGAAAAAAGAGTTCACACGACCTTGTAAAAGGTCCTACCTAGTGTAGAACCCAGTAGTTAGTTCGGAACCATTTAAATTTTTTTAACTTTAGTATAGTTCGTAACAAAGTCTGGTGTTACGATTTTATTATCTTGAGTTCATGTTCTTCTTTCCTTTTTTTGACATTTTTGTGTTTATACACCTCCACTTTGTTATACGATGATTTATTGGTTCTCTAGTGACTTCTTTAGTTTCTCTTTTAATTTTTTATGGGTCTTTCTTTACTGGTACTTTCGTACTGATGGGTTTTGGATACCTTACGGGTCGTTTTCGTCAATCTTTTCCCTTCAAATATCGTTATGTTAAGATGGAGTTCTTTGTTCGTTTTTTTTTTCTTTTTTCTTTGTTCGTTTTCGAATTTATTTGTTAGGTAGGAATGTTGATCTCTTTCTTCTTGTCTTCTTTTTTCGGGGTTTCAATCATCTTCCTTTTTTTTAATATTTCCAGTTTAGTATTTATTTACTTTATTTTTTCTGATCCTTTCTAGTTGTTTTAATTTTCGACCAAGAAACTCTTCTATTTATGTTGACTATTTTGAAATTGGACTAAATAGTTCTCTTTTTTTTCCTCTCTTGAGTTTAGTTATTTTAATCTGTACTTTTTCCTCTTCAATATTGACTGTGGTCTCTTTATGTTTCGTAGTATTGTCTGATGATGTTTTTTTGGTATACGGCTATCCTCCTTGTTGGACCTTCTTTTCATGTCTAAGAATCTTTTTAAATTGGAAAGTTCTGTCTGTCTTTGTCCTTCTTTATCTTTTATACTTGTCTAGTCGGTGTTCTTTACTTTAACTTTGACTCTAAATTTTGAAGGTCGTTTGTTTTCTGGTCCCGGTCTACCAAATGTCCAAAAGTGTTCTCTAGAGATAGTTTGTAAATCTCTTCTCGATTGTGAGTAAGAAGAGTTTGAGAAAGTATTTTAACGTCTCTCTCCTTATGAGGGTACGAGTAAGATGTTCCGGTAGTAGTGGGACTATTGTTTTGGTTGGTTTCTATAGTGTGTTTTTTTCTTTTAATGTCTGTTTAAAGTGACTACTTGTATCAGTGTTTTTAGGAGTTGTTTTGCGATTGTTTATTTTAGGTTTTTTGTGTAATTCCTAGTATGTGGTACTAGTCATCCTAAATAGGGTCCCTACGTTCCTAAGAAATTTCATGTGTTTAGTTAAACTATGTTGTATAGTTTTTTATTTTTTTGTATACCAGTAGAATTATCTACATCTCTTTCGAAAGTTGTATTAAGTTGTGAGTAAATGCTAATTTTTTTTTTTTTTGACAGGTTTTCATCCAGATCTTCCTTGGATGGAGTTGTATTATTTCACTTCACTTTCAGTGAGTTAGTATAAGTTGAGAAACGTTAGAGCACCTGACACATAAGGTACCTTAAGAGGTCCGGTCTTATGACCTCACCCACCGACAAGAGAAGACGTCCCCTAGAAGGGTTAGGTCCCCAACTTGGGTCCGGAGGGTGTAACGTTCGTCTAAGAAATGGTCGACTCGGTAGTCGTTTCGGGTTCTTATGACCTCATCCATCGGATAGGGAAGAGGTCCCTAGAAGGGTTGTGTCCTTAACTTGGGTACAGAGGACGTAAGGTCCGTCTAGGAAATGATCGACTCGATATCCCTTCTGGGTTGTATTATTTCAGGTATATGTTTTTTGGGTGTCGTTTGTAATAAGAGTTACCACTTTTTGACTTTCGTAAAGGAGATTCTAGTCCTTTTTCTGTTCCCACGGGTGAGAGTGGTGATAATAGAAGGCTTTGATTAAGTTGTATTAAAACCTTCAGGATCGATGTCGTTAGTCGTTTCTTTTTCTTTATTTCTCTTAGGTCTAACCTTTTCTTTATTTTGAATGTGACAAACCTCTACTGTACTATACAGTGCACATACATACACACAATCAACGAGTCAGCACAGACTGAGAAATGTTGGGGTTCCTGATATCGGGTGGTCTGATGAGACAGATACTCTAAGAGGTCCGTTCTTATGACCTTACCCAACTGTAAGAGAAGAGGTCCCCTAGAATTTGGGTCCAAGTTTAGGTCCAGAGGACGTAACATCCGTCTGAGAAATGGTAGACTCGGTGGTCCCTTCGGGGAACTATGATATGTATCTTTTGAGATTTCTACGGTGGTCTTTTAATGATCTCGATTAGTTACTTAAATCATTTGAACGTCCTATGTTTTACTTAAAATAAACAAAAGAAACCCCCGTTTATGTTTTAATTATGTGTCTTTAGGGAACGTAAAGATATATAAGTGTTGTTTTTTAGTTTTTTTCTCTTTAATTCCTTTATTCGGATAAGTAGTAACACCGTTTTTCTTTTTTTTTTTTTTTTCAGATCCTTTTCTAGATGGACTCCTACGTTTTCTGGACATATGTCTTTTGATACTGTGACTACTTTTTAAGTTCCTGTTGCGTTTGTCTACCTTTCTCTATGGTATAAGAACCCAACTTTCTTGACTATAACACTTTTACTGATATGAAGGGTTTCGTTTGATGTCTAAGTTACGTTAGGGATGGTTTAAAGGTTACCGTAAAAAGTGTCTTGATCTTGTTTTTCAAAGTGTTAAGCATATGGACCCAAGGTAGGGACCTAACCCTTCTAAGGGACCTCCACACGTCCCTTTGGGTGAGGTCATAAGAACGCACCTCTTAGGGGTACTTGTCTCCTCGGACCGCCCGATGACAGGTACCACAGTGTTACTCAGTCTGTACGACGTCGACGATTCAGTGAAGTCAGCACAGGTTGAGACACGCTGGGGTATCTACCGTCGGGTGGTACGCGGAGACAGGCACCCTAAGAGGTCCGTTCTTATGACCTCACCCAACGGTAAAGGAAGAGGTTACGTACTTTTACTTTTCACTTTCACTTCAGCGAATCAACACAGACTGAGAAGCGCTGGGGTATCTGACGTCGGATGGTCCGAGGAGACAGGTACCCTAAAAGGTCCGTTCTCATGACCTCACCACGGCCCCAGGTCGGGGCCACCTAGGTCCCTTAAGCTTCCCACCTTCCGCAACCGCACTCTTTTTGAATAAATAACTAATTATATTCTAATCTAATTCTTTGTTATCACATCATCCTTTTAATTCACCTCCTTCTCCCGACTTATCGAACCTAATGCGCCTTCCGGTTATTTTAAGGTCTGTTCCTTAAACGTGGTAGATGCAACCCGGTGGCCGTGAGCGAACTTATAGATTCCCACGGAGCGGAATCCGAGGGAAAGCGCGCTCGGAATTGTCGGTCCCGTTCATTCATCTGGACCGCTCCGAGGCGCGGGGTCCACCTCTAAGTCGGACTTTAATTTCATTTCTCCTTTTTCTCTCTGTGCCCCCTTTGGTCAGGTCGTTGACCGAGGGAGAGGATAACAAATCTTCCGGAATATATGGAAACTATTTTGTACCTCTAGTTACCCATTGTGTTTCAATACGTCGTAATCGTCAGGTCTGAGAATAGTTTTGGTCCGAAAAGAGAGACGTATGGATTAACATATGTGTTCAGAATCCATTAAATGTAGTAGAAGGTCTGTTTTCCCGGTTAATTGTAAAACGTCGGAAAAAAGACTATTCCCAAACAGTTGGTCTTCTGAATAAACACAACTAGAAGGGTTTCAGACCACGGTGAGAGTCTTTCGTGATTTATTTCAATGTAAGAATGTGTCGTTTCTATGTCGTTGAATATTGTTCATCTCCCTCATGTCACTAAATGTCGTTTTCTCTTCGTTAATTGAGTTTTCAGATCACAACGATTGTAGTTTTGATGATACATAGAAAAAGATGTAGGACGAATGTAACTCATTGTAGGAAGGTCCACGGATTTTCTATTTCTTATACCTCCAGACCGTCGTTAGGAACTCAGTTGTCACTTTTGGGAGATGGTTATATTAAAGAAACTCTACGAAAGTTCGAAACACGGAGAGTACCAACCCCCCAACACTCGTTAAGTGTTCGACATTCTCCAGACTCCTTGGACAATCCGTCCGATCTCTCGATAGTCTCCCCCCAATTGACTTTGTAGGGAAAGTTTACGTCTTCTGATTTCGGGACTTAACTGAAAAAAGGTCTCTTATAGTCTTCTCACCTTTTCGTCTCGTGTTTTCGGTCGTCTAAGAATAAAAACTGCCCCACCTACGAGTCCTTTAAGGTCCCCCTTTTGGAGAAGTTATTCACTACGACCCATTTGACCTGTTCATTTCAATGTACATTTTCTTACTTTAATCTTGTGAGGAATTGTGGTATGTGTTTTTAATTGAGTTTTATATAATTTCTGGACTTAGATTCCGGTCTATAATATTTTGAGAATATCCATTTATATTAGTCTTGTGGAAAACTGTATTTAACGTCGTTATGGAAAAAACTAGGTGGAAGATGTCATTACTTTTATTTTTATTTATTTAACCTGGATTAATTTAAATTTTCAAAACGTGTCGTTTCATTTGATATTTGGTCTACTTTCTGTTAGAAGTCTTACTTTCTTTTTTTAACGTTTGTTTCGTTGACTGTTTTCTAATTACAGGTTGTAGATTTTTACGAATTTCATCGAGTCATAGTTTTTTGTCAGTTGGGTTAGTTTTATATCCGTCTTCTCGATCTGTAGAGAGGTTTCAGTATGTCTACCGGTTATTCGTGTACTTTTCTACAAGTTGTAGTGATTAGTAATCTCTTTATGTTTAGTTTTGATGTTACTTCATAATAGAGTAAATATAGTATGTAGTCTTACCTGTAAATTTTTAAATGTTCCTTATTTACGACCTCTCCAACACCTCTTTTCCCTTTGAAGAACACGTCAACCACCCTTACAATTACCTATGTTGGTGATACCTTTTGTCATAATAACAAATGCGCAACACAGACTGATGAAACATTGGGATATCTAACATCGGGTGTTCTAAGGAGACAGGTACCCTAAAGGGTCCGTTCTTATGAAGTCAACCAACGCTAAAGGAAGGGGTTCACTAGAAGGGTTGGGTCCCTAGTTTGGACGTAGAGGACGAAACGTCCTCCTACGAAAGTGGTAACTCGGTGGACCCTTTGGGTACTTGTCACTTTTGATTTTGGGTCTTAAAGGTGACGATCCGTATATGAGTCTCTTTTATTATTAAGTCTTTCGGTGTACCCCTTGAAAGGACCACCAGGGAACTTTACGTCCACTACCCCAAGTAAGGGACCAACTCCTCGATTCTAGGGTGTACGGTGTCTCGTTGATTTCACGCGTACGTCGTGTATACCTCGACGATGCACGATCTCAAACATGTGGTATTGATCTCTCAGACACGTTTTGTCTTCTAGGACGTACCGTGTTACTTCTAGACTGTACTACGTTGATTCTGGACTACGTCGGTTTATTTGTATATTTATTTATTTATAATTTTGTGTGTGTGTGT